>CM025783.1:32268326-32308326 GCA_014636745.2 Centella asiatica
GAGATAAGGATGAGATCCTTGTAAATAAAGAACAGAGAGAAAACACATATACTGTAAATATTACTTCTTCCTCTGAAAGTGATGAAGATGATGCTCTACAAGATGATTTTTCCCAGTTTATCGGAGTTGATTTATACTTTCGACAGAACCAGATGTCTGATACTGTACAGTTATTGAAGCAAGAGTTAGCTAGGACTACTGATCCAATCTTGATCAAAGTGTTAAAGTCACAGATCATGATTGGTCAGTCAATAGATACAGAAAACCAAAAATTGTATACACATTTTTTTACAAAGTTACAAAATGTACAGCAAGTTGTCGACTCTTTGGTCACCAGCCAGACTTTACTCCGGATGAAGAAACAAGTTGACAATGTTGACCACAAGCTTGCTGATCTTTCTACTCAAATGAACAGCATGGAAACTCTGCAAAAATCCATGGCTGACACCACGAAACAAGTTCTTCAAGTCACATCCCGACTCTCAACTCCCACTGATGATGCTGTCAAAAAGGGGGAGAAATAAACCTAGCAATCGTTAGGGGATGTTGCTGAGAAAACAAGTCATCCATCAGGGGATGTGACTACTTCTGTTCCTGCTCCAAAACCCAAGGACAAAGGCAAAGGTATCCTGATCGAGGAACCCAAGAAGATATCCAACACTCAATCAGGGCCTAAGCTACTTGGAGACGCCATGAAGACAGCCCACTTTCCAACATATGTTGAAGTTATAATTGATGGGAAAATGGAGCTGGTCTATCCTCAAGATAAAAAGCTAGTAGAAGCTGATGCAATCTTTGCACAGCAACTTCAAGAAGAAGAGGAGAGGGAAATGACAAAGGAACAGGAGGAAGAAATGAAGAAGAAGAAGAATGTCAGGCCTAGGACCTCCAGAAAACCTCGGCCAAGAAGATTACAGAACCCTAAAAGTGCATCAGGGGATAAAAATCAAGATAAAACTGAAGACCCTTATGTCACTACAAAGAAGTCACATGAAGCCAAGGACAAAGCACCTTCTACTGTTACCAAAGAATATGGTCCACCCACTCTAGTTGAATTTCTCAGAGAAGAAAGGCGTAAAAACCTGACATTTATGTTCTCAATAAAAAGCATAGATGTCAGGTTCAACAATAGAAAGGATCAGCTAATAATAGTTCAACTGAAGAGTGAGTCAGAATTCAATGTAGCAATGGACTGGTTCAGGAGAATGGATGCTAAGCAATTAGGACTGGTTCTAAACCTGATTCCAAGATCCTCACAGGCTAACAAAGACTTAAGGGGGATAATCGACAGGCTGAGGAGAGTCATCAACAATGAAAGGAGCCTGCCCACAGCATTGGAAAGTCCACTGAAATTATTCTATAGATCCACTGATGGGCAGGAGAAAAGTATAAGGATCAAAGGAGTTGATGGCCTAAACCTGGAGGAAGCGATGCATGTTCTAAATCAAATTACAAATCATAAGAACGAACATGTCATCAAATTCAAAGTTCTACTAATTCAAAGAGTACTGAAAGAGATCGAAGAAACCAGAGCTGATGATAGGAACACTACAGTAAGGGATGTGCCACCAGTAAAGGGATTCAAAGTCTATCCTAAAATGATCACCAGCCCCATGGGAGTTCAATTCAAAAATAAAAAGGCGGAGATCATTACCTTTTACTGGTCACAACTTGCTGCAGCCAACATTCAAGAAATCAAGACAGTCCTTGAAGCTTTGGAAACAAGCAGCAATGTCAACATAGTCAATTTCAGAAAGCTTCTTCAGAAGGAACTGGAGCAGCTGGAGATAGGAGCAGAAGACAACAGACTCAGAATTCCTGATCAAAACCCAGAAGAAAGAAGACAAGGCCTTGGAAGTGACTCTCAACCTATTGAATCAAGTCATCCATTGCCCTTTGTCTCAGCAAAAAGGAAAAGGGATTCTAATGTCTAAATACAACATTCTTTTTGTAATAGATGTAGGTTATACTTGTACAGAAATTCTTTTGTTAATTCATTCAAAATTCTTTCATGTATTTAGTATTGGTTTTGACTTCATCATCAGTGCATCTAAGGATTTATGGTTATCAAATTGATAAACATAAATAGGGGGAGATTGTTAGAGATAAATGATGTTGATGATTATGTAATAAATTGTGCAACTATAAATACTTGAGGTATTTTATAAACCTTAAGATCAGCACAAGTTTTGCACCCACTGATGATACACTTATTCATCAGTGGATGGTTAATAACTTCACAAGGCAAGTCAGAAAACAGAAACATTCAAAGGACTTAACAAAGTGAAGAAGAATGTCTGATGCTACTTGTAAACAGTCAAAGTATTCCGCACATCAGAAATTCTAATCAAAGTTACGTTGATTAAGTTCCATCAGGGGAACCCATCAGGGGAACCCATCAGGGGGAACCCATCAGGGGGAACCCATCAGGGAGAACCCATCAGGGGAACCCATCAGGGGGAACTCATCAGGGTATGTAGAAGGCAGACCAACCCGTCAGGGAAACACTTCAGGACATGTCATTGTCAGGCAAACCAATCAGGGTAACCCGTCAGGGGAAATGACCAACATGACATCAGTGGAAGCCATCAGTACATGCCGTCAGTCATAACCATCAGGATCAAGAAGCACTGAGTAAAACTCAAGTGAAGGTTGAAGCCCTGATCTAGTAAATAAGCCTCAGGGGATCCAGAAGCACTGATCAAAGTCCGTCAGGGCTGGCAGTCAGTGGATCATTGTGACAGCATGCACCCGTCATCAGTTCTTACACGGAAATCAACGTAACTTGTTACAGAAGCAAGAAATATCAACTGGAAAGATATTTCTTGAAGTTTGTTTATGATCCAATGAGAACTCTCACACATTAAATGCACACAGATTAGGGGAAGAAAGGTAGCAACAAAGCATGCAACAGTCTGACACATAAAGTTTCGATGTGACATACTTGCGGCTAAGTTAAGAAGAGCAGCACGTCTCAAGCACGTGATTTCATCCCATTGATTTATCATATAAGCAACAGAGCTCTCATTACAAAAAAAAAGGACAGTGATTGAATCTATCCAACAGATCAAACGAACAGTGAAGCACACAAACACTAGAGAGAAGCTTTGTAATAGATCTTGAGAGAGATATTTCAAAGAAAGTTAGAAGCTAGTGAGTGTGAGAAGCTGTGAACTTTATTCACAGAATTTGTAGCTGTAAATCACATTTGTGATTATACAGATTTCCAGAAAAACCTCAAGTTTTAATATAACTATTTTAACTTAAATCTGTGTGTTCATTTCTTATAGTTTTTCTGTTTGTTACAACTGTTTTCCAGTAAGCACTTCTAAGTTTAAAAGAGCAAAAAGTTTCAGGTGTTTGTATTCATCCCCCCCCCCCTTTCTACAAACACTTGTGCTTATTTTGCACTAACATTCTATACAGCTTCGAATTACAATTCTCTATAAACCTAATTACAACTTCTCTAAAAACTGAATTCTCAGTTTTTCTTTTCTAAATCAATACTAATTCAGCTTCCTTATTCGAATTAAACACAATCTTTCCTTTTTGATTAGGAACAGATTTCTGGCTTGTTTCCTTACCAGCTACGCCTTCAATAATATCTTGATTTACGTGGAAGACAATCCTTATTCAATTCGAACTCTGTATCTTACCAGGAAATAAATCACGATTAGTCGTTGACGCTTCATCTTTAGTCTCTGGTGACGTCATCACTAGTCTCTGGTGCTTTTAGTCCCTGATGACGTTAGATTGTGTAGTCTCCGATAGAGTTATTTAGTCTCCGATGCTTTAAGACTTAGTCTCTGATCCTTTTAGGCTTAGTCTCTGATGCTTTTACACTTAGTCTCCGATGACATAAGCTTTAGTCTCTGACTCTTTTAGACTTAGTCTCTGATGACGCAAGCCTTAGTCTCCGATAGGCAAAACTAGTATCTGATAGATAAAATCCTTAATCTCTGACAAGTTTTCCCTAGTCTTCGACAAGCCTTTTTGTAAACTCCAACGGACCAAATACACACTTTGACTTGCTGAAGCTTTGATACTCCATTCCAGCAGTTACTTACAAATGAAGAATAATTGTATCTCTTTACAAAGAAGGAATGAATTACAAACAAAGAGATAACTACCGGCTACAGAACTTCAGTGTTACTAATTAACACTTTCTATACATTTGTACTCTAAGTAATCTAAAGACAATCATCATCAAATGTTCTAAAACCTAACAGTATCCTTTTGAGAGATTTATGGGTATCTTGAAAGGATATGTGAGGAACCGATATTGGCCAGAAGCTAGTATAGTTGAAGGATATTCAGTTAAGGAGGCTATTGAATTTTGCATAGAGTATTTAGCAGCTGTGAATCCTATTGGAATTCCCAAATCTTGTCATGAGGGAAGACTTCACGGTGAGGGTACATTGGGATCCAAATGGATCTCTCCTGGGTGTGAACTGCGCGATAGAGCGCATTTCTTTGTCCTGTAACACATGTCTGAAGTTCGTCCTTACTTAGATTGTCATATAAATTTGATTAGGAGGCAGAATCCTTCAAAAAGTGACATTTGGGTCACAACTGAACATAATCGCTCATTTGTTCGATGGTTTAAAGATCGTGTAATGTGCCTGTTTTTAGATACACCAAATGTCGTTTCTAATATGATAAAATGGTTAGCATATGGCCCCAACACGATTGTGAGATCTTATGAAGGTTACGATGTTAATGGATATACTTTTTACACCCAGCGTCAAGATGGAAAGAGTACTATGCAAAATAGTGGAGTTACCGTGGAAGATTCATCAACAAAATTTTGTAGAGGCAAATCTTCAAGATTGAAAGATGTGAAAAACTCATACTATGGGGTGATTGAAGATATTTGGGAGCTTGAGTACAGAGATTTCAAGGTTGGTCTCTTTCGTTGTAATTGGATTGATATACGACGTGGTGTTTGAAAGGATGACTTAGGATTTACTTTGATAGATTTTAGTCAGCGGGGTCACATGGATGACCCATTTATACTTGCACTGCAAGTAAAACAAGTATTTTATATCCAAGACCCCGCCGATCCTAAGTGTTCAACTGATGTTCAAGGCAAGAGAAATATTCTTGGTATTGATGATGTTATTGATGAAGACAAATATAACTAATTTGATGAGAATCCTCCTTTCTCTATGGGTCTACCTACCCCGTATGGTGACGTTAATGTAGAAACAAACTACAAACGTAATGACCATAGTGAAGGGTTATGGATTGATCATGGAAACTAAGTGACCAGTGTTTCAATTTTGTACATTAAAGAAGTTGTAGTTACAAATTTGCAAATAATTTAAATAAGCGAATTATTGTAAATTTTAATTTGTTTTATTCCAATAGCTATAGCTGATTGATTTGTGAAGTAAATTTTATATACATCAAAAGGTTGATTTTGGGAAGTAGTTCTTGTCAACAATCATACAACAAAGTGTGCATTGTAATTATACAGTGTAGTGGTCTATAATAGGAAAAAAAGAAAAAAAAACTTAAATTAAATTGTGTTGGTGCTTTAAAAGATATGACGCAAAAGATATTATTTGCGTCGGTTGGAAAAAAAAGACACGACACAAATAATTAAATAGGAAAAAAATGAAAAAAAAATTAAATTACACTGCGTCGGTCGTAGAAAAGGCCTGACGCAAATAGTCTAATAGGAACAAAATAATATGCAATGCAAGGGTTATTTGCATCGGTCGGAGAAAAGGCCCGACGCAAATAACCTTGCATGGAAAAAAAATAAATTTATGTATATACAATTGCATCAGTGCTTTAGAAGACCTGACACAAATAGTGTAATAATTGCGTTTGCCTTTTTGCGTTGGTTGAAGAAAAGGCCTGACGCAAATAGTCTAATAGGAAAAAAATAAAAAAAATTAATAACTGTTAGAGCAAAATAAGCTCAAGTGTTTGTAGAAGGGGGGGATGAATACAAACAATCAAAACTTTTTCGCTCTGTTGAACTTTGATAGCTCCTTCCAGAAATAGCAAGATAACAGAAAAACAGTAAAATAATAACACTCAGATTCAAGTTAAAATAGTTGTATTATAACTTGGTGTTTTTCTGGAAATCTGTAATATCACAAATTTGAATTATAGCTACAATTTATGTGAATGAAATTCACAGCTTCTCACACTCACTAGCTACAAAGATTTCTCTCTGACAATAAATCTCTCAAGAAATATTACAGAGCTTCCTAGTGTTTTTGTGTGCTTCTATTTTTCTCGTCTTGTTATTCTTCATCAATGAAAACTCCTTCTTTATATATGTAAATCAGTGGTTGAAAATCACGTGCTTGAGACGTGCTGCCTTTTTCAACTTAGCCGCAAGTATGTCACATCACTGCCTAATGTGTCAGACTGATGCATGCTTTGTTGTTTCTTTTTCTTCCCCTGATCTGTATGCATTTAATGCGCAAGAATTCTCATTGGATGGATACAGACTTCAAGAAATATCTTTCCAGTTGATATCTCTTGCTTCTGTTCAAGTTACATTGATTTTCGTGTATATGTTGATGACGGATGTATGCTGTCATAACGATCCACTGATGGTCAACCCTGATGGATCTTGATCAGTGCTTCTGGACCCCCTGATGCATGTTGACTGGATCAGGGCTTCGTTCTTCACTTGAGATTACTCAGTGCTTCTTGATCCTGATGGTTATGACTGACTGCATACATTCATGGCTTCCACTGATGTCATGTTTGACCAATCCCCCCCGACAAGTTACCCTGATGAATTGGCCTGACACTGACATATCTTGAAGTGTCCCCCTGATGGATTGGTCTGCCTTCGTCATCCCCTGATAGGTTCCCCTGACTGGTTCCCCTGACGAGCTCCCCCTGACGGGTTTCCCCTGATTGGTTCCCCTGAAGAGCTCACCCTGATGGGTTCCCCCTGACTGGCTCCCCCTGACGGGTTCACCCTGATGGGTTCCCCTGATGGTATGAAATCAACGTAACTCTTCTTAGCATATCTGATGTGCAAAATACTTTGACTGTTTAAGTAACATCAGACATTTTTCTCCAGTAAGCCAAGCCCTTCAAATGTTTCATTTTCTGACTTGTCTTGTGAAGAACTAAATCATCCACTGATGGATATTATTATCATCAGCGAATGCAAAACTTGTGCTTATTTCAAGGTTTATACAACACCTCGAGTATTTACAATTTGCACAACTTATTACTAAACTATCATCATCAGTGTTTAACCTTAACAATCTCCCCCTATTTATGTTTATCAATTTGATAATCATAAATCTCTAGATACACTGATGATGGTGTCAAAACCAATAAAATAAATAAAATTTAAGAAAGAATAAAGAATAAACTAATAAAAGAATTTCTGTACAAGTATAACCTACATCTATTACAAAAAGAATTTAGTATTTAGACATCAGAATCCCTTTTCCTTTTTGCAGAGACAAATGGCAATGGATGACTTGATTCAATCGGTTGGGAGTCACTACCAAGGCCTTGTCTTCTTTGTTCAGGGTTTTGATCAGGAATTCTGAGTCTGTTGTCTTCTCCTCCTGCCTCCAGCTGTTCTAATTCCCTCTGAAGAAGCTTTCTGAAATTGACTATGTTGACATTTCTACTTGATTCCAAAACTTCAAGGACAGTCTTGATTTCCTGAATATTGGCTGCAGCAAGTTGTGACCAGTAAAAGGTAATGATCTCCCCCTTTTTATTTTTGAATTGAACTCCCACGGGGCTTGTGATCATTTTAGGATAAACTTTGAATCCTTTTACTGGTGGCACATCCCTTATTGCAGTGTTCCTATCATCAGCTCTGGTTTCTTCGATCTCCTTCAATACTCTCTGAATCAGCAGGACTCTGAATTTGATGACATGTTCTTTCTTGTGATTTGCAATTTGATTCAGAACATGCATCGCTTCCTCCAGGCTTAGGCCATCAACATCTTTAATCCTTATACTCTTCTCCCGCCCATCAGTGGATTTATAAAATAACTTTAGTGGACTTTCCAATGCTGTGGGTAGGCTTCTTTCATTGTTGATGGCACTCCTCAGCCTGTCGATTATCCCCCTTAAGTCTTTATTAGCCTGAGAAGATCTTGGAATTAGGTTTAGAACCAGTCCTAATTGCTCAGCATCCATTCTCTTGAACCAGTCCATTGCCACGTTGAATTCTGACCCATTCATTAATTGAATTGTTATCAGCTGATCTCTTCTATTGTTGAACTTGACATCTATGCTTTTTATTGAGAACATAAATGTCAGGTTTTTGCGCCTTTCTTCTCTGAGAAATTTAGCTAGAGTGGGCGGACCATATTCTTTGATATTAGGAGATGGTGCTTTGTCCTTGGCATCTTTTGACTTCTTTGAAGTGGCATCAGGGTCTTTAGATTTATCTTGATTTTTATCCCCTGATGCACTTCTAGGGTTCTGTAATCTTCGAGGCTGAGGTTTCCTGGAGGTCCTTGGCCTGACAATCTTCTTTTTCTTCATTTCTTCCTCCTGTTCCTTTGCCATTTCCCTTTCTTCTTCTTCTTGAAGTTGCTGTGCATAGAGTGCATCAGCTTCTACCAGCTTTTTGTCCTGGGGATAGACCAGCTCCACTTTCCCATCAATTACAACTTCAACAGGTTTTGGAAAGTGGGCTGTCTTCATGACATCTCCAAGTAGCTTAGGCCCTGATTGAGTGTTGGATTTCTTCTTGGGTTCCTCAATCAGGATGCCTTTACCTTTGTCCTTGTTATTTGGAGCAGGAGGCCTTTGTCCTTGTTATTTGGAGTAGGAACAGGAGTAGTAGTCACATCCCCTGATGGTTGGCTTGATTTCTTAGCAACATCCCCTGACGACTGCTTGGTTGATTTCTCCCCCTTTTTGACAGCATCATCAGTGGGAGTTGAGAGTCGGGATGTGACTTGAAGAAGTTGTTGCATTGTGTCAGCCATGGATTGTTGCAGAGTATCCATGCTGTTCAGTTGAGTAGAAAGATCACTAAGCTTGTGTTCAACATTGTCAACTTGCTTTTTCATTCGTGGTAGAGTCTGATTAGTGACTAAGGAGTCGACAACTTGTTGTATATGCTGGAACTTTGTGGTAAAATGTGTATACAATTTTTGGTTTTCTATATCTATGGACTGACCAATCATGATCTGTGACTTTAACACTTTGATCAAGACTGGATCAGTGGTCCTAGCTAACTCTTGCTTCAATAACTGTACAGTATGAGACATTTGATTCTGTCTAAAATATAAATCAACTCCGATGAACTGGGAAAAATCATCTTGTGGAGCATCATCTTCATCACTTGCAGAAGAAGAAGTAATATTTACAGTATCAGAGTTTTCTCTCTGTTCTTTATTTACAAGGATCTCATCCTTATCTCTCTCATCCTCTCCTTTTTCTGTACCTTCTAAGGCATCACTCATATCCTCTCCTTTTTCATTGCCTGCTAAGGCAGTACTCTCTTCCTCTCCTTTTGCCAAAGTCCTCTCAGGGGTTTGACTTTGCCTCTTTTCACTATATATTCTCTCAGCCTCACTCAAAATTGTCCTAGAAGGGCTCCTATTGGCTTGGAGATTAGCTATTGTGGCCAGTTCAAGTAAGGTATGTACAGGTTCTGGTTCCACGACAGTGATAGGAGAAGGATTAGAAGAAGAATGTGTATGTACAATTGGAGAAGTGTATGTTTCTGTATAGAAAGTATATACAATTGGGGGTACATAAAGTGTTATTGATGTAGTATGTACAGTGGAGTTTATGTCCCCTGACTGATCATCAGTGTTTGTATCAAGTAAAAATGAGTCCACCATGTGAGAGTGGTGACTATCAAACACTGTGTCAGAGAGTGTTGGCTCCTCCACGAATTGAGAATGTGGAGAATCTGATTGTATGACACTTAATGTTTGTGTCATTATATCTGAAGAAATTTGAGGAACAGAGAAAAAAGGAAGTGGTGTAGATGGGAGTGTTGGCTGAATCACTGAACGAGGAGGTGATTCATCAAAAGATGTTGTAGAAGAATGCTTATGACTCATGTGGATCTTATTGAGAAGCTTCTGAGCTACAACATCTTGAGTGGTGTGTGCACTCACTGTGTCAGATTTCTACAAGTGGCTCTCAGAGACCTTGATGGTAAGTTCATCAGTGTCTATGGTCAGTGTATGTGCTCACTCATCTGTGTCCTTGGTTGAGGACTATTTTCAATAACTAACTCCTTTTGAGAGGAACTAGATAGAAATATGTTTAATTCCTTATCAAAAGCAGCATCCTTTTGAGAGGATACTGCCAGGTCAGGCTTTTAGGTAACACTCGTGGCTCCCTTCTTCTTCTTCAAACTTCTCCTATAGCCAATCACTCTCTCTCCTTGCTCCCCCTCAGTTGATGTGGTAACTTCACTGGGTTTTCTTTTAATCCCAACAGTCTTTTGGGAGACTGTGGGTTGGGCTTTTGAGAGTGGTTGTGAAGAAATTGGTTGTTCTACTTGGGTAGGCAGAGAGGTGGTTGTTTTCTCTGCCATAGTAGATGATAGTGAAGAATGTACAGTGTGAGAAGTGGAAGGAGAAGAATTTACTACCTGTACCATGTGTTGTGGAAGTGCAAATGGTTCGGCTGTATAAGACTTCTTTATTATTTCTGCAAACAATTTCTTTGTTTGCTTGTATATCTGTACAGGTATATCATTCTCAAAAGAAAAGTTAAAAATCTGATCTTTAATAATCATAAACAAAAATCTAGAATAGTATACTTCAGTTTTCCTATTATTAAAATTACCTAATTTATTTACAAGGTCATCAAAAATTATTTTACCTATATTTATATTTACATTTTTGATTATTGCGTATGCTATTTTTAAAGTTAAAGAAGTAATGACTTCAAAGTTAGAACACTTACCTGAGAACACCTTAGTGATGGTGTCGAAAAGATAAGAAATCTCTCTCTTCACGTTCACCCTCTTGAGGTCCTTAAACTTTAACACTGCGTTGGGAGCAGCATTATAGCCTAGTTCCCTCAAGAAATCCAGGAGTTCCGCATCACTGGGTACTTCCACCAGGTCTTGATTAGGTAGTCCCAAAGCAGAGTTAATTCTGGATGGGGTTATTTTCTCTTTCTCAGAAGAAACTCTGAATGAGATTCCCTTGACCACATCAGTGCGTGTGGTGGAGTACATGAACTTGGCGCTTGTCCAAAGTTGAGACAATGCCTCCCCCGATATTTCGTCATCGGTAAAGATTGCTTTCTTATACTCAGAAGTGAGTAGATAATTCATCATAGGTTTAAAGCAGTCATTTACCTCGTTAATATCAGAGAAGCTCACATAGTTTGTAGGTGGGACTGTCAGGTTCCTTGGAATTTCTTGGCTTGCCATTGATGCTTGATAGCTTTGAAGAACTAGGGTTTCTGCGAAAAGAGAGAGAGAGAAAGAGAAACAAAAGCTCGAGCAAATATCAGAGAAAGATTAAAAGTGTTAAGGAGTTTTAACAAGTAGGAGAGATAGAGTATTAATACCCGTTTGTAGACGTTTGAAAACTGTTCCTTTAAACATGCTATCAGGATGTCAGTTCAGTTTCAGTGATGACACATCATCAGTGAGATAAGAGCTTAATGATGAGTTGTCATTACTTAACTGAGTGTGATTCCCGAAGCGGTTAAAACATTTAAACTTACCCTGAAGTTTACTATATTTACATACCCTGACCCTGATGCATAAGTCTGACATCCTGACCCTGACGCGTGAGTTGGACACCTTGACCCTGACGTGCAAGTCGGACACCCTGACCCTGACGTACGAGTCGGACACCCTGACCCTGACGTACTAGTCGGACACCCTGACCCTGACGTACGAGTCGGACACCCTGACCCTGATGCGTCCTATTGGAGGACCTGACCCTAATGCATCAGTTCAAAAAGAGAAACACCAAACAAACAAAAATATTGTATATACAAGTATATATTTACATATTTACATAAACCAAACATATATAATCACATATCAATTATTTTTATCAGAAACTTATGAAGTGAGATAGAAATACCAGAACTTAGGAGTTTGACCCTGACCCTGACGAATAATTCACCATACCCAGCTCTCCCACAAGCTTTGAGAAAGAGGCTTCATCAAGAGCTTTGGTGAATATATCTGCCAGCTGCTTGTTGGACGGTACAAATTGTAGTTCAATATTTCCATTCAAGACATGCTCCCTGATAAAATGATATCTGATATCTATATGCTTGGTTCTGGAATGTTGTACTGGATTTTCAGCAATGGCAATGGCACTAGTGTTATCACACCTTATTGGAATCTTGGTAAAGTTCAGGCCATAATCCATCAGCTGATTCTTCATCCATAGAATTTGTGCACAACAACTTCCAGCTGCGATGTGTCTCTTAGAGATTGACAGCTTCCTGATGAATTCTTTCTGTCAATTCTAAGAGCTGCTTCTGTCAGTGGATGAGGCCATTAGGGCTAGGTTGACATACTCTTCATTTTCTTCTTCATCAGAGTCAGCCCAGTCATTTCCCTCTGCTATGTATGCTTTTCCCTTCTTGTTGGCATTTAGAAGATCAAAGTATTTCTTTTTATAATCCACAACAGCTTCTTTATTTCTGGATTCACCCTCCTTCAGAGCTTTACTGCATTCATTGGCAAAGTGACCCATCTCATTGCATTTATAGCACTTTATCCTTGATTTATCAATAAAGTTACTTGTGCTACTTGATTTCCTTGTTGAGAATCTTTTAGATCCCGCAGGATTTCAAAATTTCAGCTTGGAGAATCTTTTAGCAAGAAAGGCCATCGTTTCATCCAGCTCCTCTAACTCTTCTGGAGTGTACTCATCCTCCTTGGAGTCAGCTTCATTTTCCTCCCCACTTTCACTCATCTCAGCATCTCCTAGATGTTGCTTCATTAAGACACTTGGCCTTGTTTCTGGTCGGTTCTTCCTGGCAGCCATCAGTGCTACAGATTTTAGTTTCCTAGTATCTTCGGACATTTCTGATCTTTGTTGAACCTCGAGTTCATATGTCTTGAGAGTACCATAGAGACTGTCCATGTCTAGGAGATTCATGTCCTTGGACTCCCTGATAGCTGTCGTCTTTGGATCCCATGAGATAGGTAATGCCCTCATAAATTTTCTGTTGATGTCTTTGTTGGCATACACTTTCCCATACATGCTCAGATCATTCACCAACCTGTTAAACCTGTCAAACATCTCAGTCAACGATTCACCACTTTTCATCGTGAACCATTCATACTGTTGTGTCAACAGCTGCAATTTATTCTCCCTCACTTCCGCAGTACCATCACACAAAATACGAATAGTATCCCATATGGACTTAGATGTTGTCAAGTTCATTATGCTATTAAGCATATCATCATCTAAACCATTGTAAAGAATACCTGTAATTTTCAGGTCTTTCTTTACCTTTTTTCTTTCCTCTGTAGTCATCTCTTCATTTGTTTTTGGTACTAATTTCTCTGGACGAGTAATACCATCTATGACTTCTTGAGGAACGAGCTTCTTTGGGATGTGAGGACCTTCTTCTAGAATCTGCAGATATTCATCATCGATTGCTCGGAGATGAACTAACATTCTTTGTCTCCAGAAGAAGTATTTGCCCCTTTCTAGAATGGGGACTTTACTATTTCCGGATTTGCTAGCCATGATGTCGATCGTTGTTAGCATGTGTAATCTGCTAAGTGGCTCTGATACCAATTGTTAGAGCAAAATAAGCTTAAGTGTTTGTAGAAGGGGGGGACGAATACAAACACTCAAAACTTTTTCGCTCTGTTGAACTTTGATAGCTCCTTCCAGAAATAGCAAGATAACAAAAAATCAGTAAAATAATAACACTCAGATTCAAGTTAAAATAGTTGTATTATAACTTGGTGTTTTTCTGGAAATCTGTAATATCACAAATGTGAATTACAGCTACAATTTCTGTGAATGAAATTCACAGCTTCTCACACTCTCTAGCTAAAAAGATTTCTCTCTGACAATAAATCTCTCAAGAAATATTACAGAGCTTCATAGTGTTTTTGTGTGCTTCTATTTTTCTCGTCTTGTTATTCTTCATCAATGAAAACTCCTTCTTTATATATGTAAATCAGTGGTTGAAAATCACGTGCTTGAGACGTGCTGCCTTTTTCAACTTAGCCGCAAATATGTCACATCACTGCCTAATGTGTCAGACTGATGCATGCTTTGTTGCTTCTTTTTCTTCCCCTGATCTGTATGCATTTAATGCGCAAGAGTTCTCATTGGATGGATACAGACTTCAAGAAATATCTTTCCAGTTGATATCTCTTGCTTCTGTTCAAGTTACATTGATATTCGTGTATATGTTGATGACGGATGTATGCTGTCATAATGATCCACTGATGGTCAACCCTGATAGATCTTGATCAGTGCTTCTGGACCCCCTGATGCATGTTGACTGGATCAGGGCTTCGTTCTTCACTTGAGATTACTCAATGCTTCTTGATCCTGATGGTTATGACTGACTGCATACATTCATGGCTTCCACTGATGTCATGTTTGACCAATCCCCCCCGACAAGTTACCCTGATGAATTGGCCTGACACTGACATATCTTGAAGTGTCCCCCTGATGGGTTGGTCTGCCTTCGTCATCCCCTGATAGGTTCCCCTGACTGGTTCCCCTGAGGAGCTCCCCCTGACGGGTTCCCCCTGACTGGTTCCCCTGACGAGCTCACCCTGATGGGTTCCCCCTGACTGGCTCCCCCTGATGGGTTCACCCTAATGGGTTCCCCTGATGGTATGAAATCAACGTAACTCTTCTTAGAATATCTGATGTGCAGAATACTTTGACTGTTTAAGTAACATCAGACATTCTTCTCCACTATGCCAAGCCCTTCAAATGTTCCATTTTCTGACTTGTCTTGTGAAGAACTAAATCATCCACTGATGGATATTATTATCATCAGCGGATGCAAAACTTGTGCTTATTTCAAGGTTTATACAACACCTCGAGTATTTACAATATGCACAACTTATTACTAAACTATCATCATCAGTGTTTAACCTTAACAATAACTATGCAAGGGTTATTTGCATCGATCGGAGAGAAGGCCCGACGTAAATAACCCCTGCATAAAAAAAATAAAAAATTTCTGTATATACAATTGCATCGGTGCTTTAGAAGACCTGACACAAATAGTCTAATAATTGTGTCAATCCTTTAAAAGGCCCAACGCAAATAGGCTAACTTTTGCGTCGGTGCTTTAAAAGACCCGACGCAAAAAAGTTGTATGTTTAATTACAAGTATGCCACCGTCCCTACAAATACATATTACCGCCTTTTCATTTCCATTGCGCGGCATACTCTGAAAAAATCTCCTACAACTCATTTTGAAAACCCTAATCTCTTGATTGACAGATTCTTTGTAAACTCTTTCATTCTGTTGATTAAACTTCCTTAGAAAAAAAGGTCAGTACCTTCCATTCCGTTCATTTGCTGGTATATTTTGGTGTTAACATTTGAAGTTCAATATTATTTTGTGATTAAGTTATTCGTAAACAACTCTTTTGCTTTATTATGAGATACATGCATGTCCTCTGCCTTTTACGTTATGCTATTCAATTGCTATACATTGTTCGCACTTTTAACATCTTTGTCAGTGTATCTCAACAACCATTGTCACCACCAGGAAAGAACAGAACATTTGTTCTTTTTTTTTTTTTTTTGTATATTTTTGGTTGTACTAATCCGAAAGGTTTTTCCACGAGTAAAAATTAGAAGGTGTACAAATAGCTCAAAAATCGCAAATGAAAGAAAAGTTAGACTAGAGGGGATTTGGGGTGCGTTGGTTGGTTTATCAACCTAAGAGTTCTTGCTGCATTTTACTGGTATTTACGTATCCTTGTATATCTCTCTGCATTGGCCATGGTTTTGACATTTTGTGTTTAATTTTGTGTAATGAAACAATTATCATGGACCAGTGCAGTTCGAGTGAGAGACCTACTAAAAAAACTAGAGGTCCAACATCATGCAAAAAATTGAAAGAAAAGTGTGCGAATAAACAATTCGAGAAAGTTATTGAGTTTGATGATCAATATGGTTATCCAATTGGAAAATATGCTGCAGAATTCAAGTCGTATATAAGAGCAGTAGTTAGAGTGCAAGTGGATATTAATATTCGTAGTTGGGATCTAGTAAGTGATGGATTAAAGTGTACGATATGGGAAGACATTAAGGTACGAATTGAAAAGAAGATTTAGTTATTTTAACATATATTTCCGTTCAAGTTTATATACAAGTTTCTTATATGCATTATTTTACTATTTCAGACTGAGTGGAATATAAAGGATGATGTGAGAAGAAAGGACACATTAAAATCTGCTGGAAAAATTTGGAGGGATTTCAAGTCTAGATTAGTCTGCTGGTACTTGCGTCTAGACAAGGACCCCTGCGAGTCATATGACTTCATCAGTACAGAGCAATGGGAGAAATTCAAGAATGATCATAAAAGTGAAGAATTTCACGTATATTAGTTGTATAAGTTATATTGTATATTATTGGTTTTTGTGATATGATTGTTTCATTTACTACAACATCATGTTTTCATTTTATAACAGAGTAAAAGTGACAAGGCAAGGGAGAACCAGAAATTTAATGAGTATCCACATTATCTTGGAAGAATTGGATATGCATCCAAAAAAACTAAGTGGATGGTTGATGACCCTATTGATTCTTTACCTTCTTCCGAATCCATTAATTCATCGATTATATCAAATGATCGAACTGATCGTAGTTACGATTGGATTCGGGCTAGAGTTAGGAAGAGGGATGAAGGTGATGGTTATTACTTTCCCAAAGAGAAGACTAGGGATGTGATTAACAAAATGGTAAGAGTATTTAGTACAGAGATTTATATTTACATATATGCTTAAAAAATTAATCATTAAATTGATTTTGGTACAGGTGGAAAGGAAAGAAAAAGCCTTTGAAGGTTCATGGACTCCTCATGGGCATGATGACATATTGTCGCGTGCACTTGGAAAGAAGGAGCATGGTGGGCGTGTCAGAGGGGTTGGAGGAATAGTTCGCCTAGGAGATGTATTTGGGACTGACAGAGGTAAGTCTTGTAGTGGTGTAATATTGATGGATGAGTTGGCTATGATTACTCAAGAAATTGAAACTAAAGTGACAAATAGAGTGAGGGAGGAGTACCAAGTACAAATGACTCAAATGAATATGAAGTATGAAGAAGAGATTGGTACATTGAATGTGAAGATTACGGGAATTTTGAATCATATTAGCCAGATGGGTATGCCTATTTCAGCTGACTCTTTTGGGGTGGAAATAAGTACTCCAACAAATGAAGTGATTCAAAGTAGCTGCCACTCGGTGGATACTTTCTTAGAAATTAAGGTATACTTATTTTTACTCTTTTTTCTGTCTTTAAATCATAAGTTATCATATAAGTGCCCTATATGATCCTAACTGAATTGTTTTATATGTCATTAACATAGAAGTTGGCTCCATGTCGTTTATGTGTGATCCTTTCTGAGACCTACAGAGTGATTGTGGCTAGAGGGACTATTTTTCCACCGAATTCTGCGGGTGATGTTGTTCATGGTCAGCAAATGGAGTTACACAATGTGAGAGTATCCATTGATGATGTTTTTGCAGAATTTCAACTCGCTCCCCTTCCCGTGCCTACTAGTGAACATAAAAGAGTAGGTGACGCTGCTGGTAGCTTTGTTCAGTGGCCTAAACAACTTGTAATGTTGGGGCAGGTAACAAATTTCAAATTAACATTATTAATTATAAATGATTGTTGTCAATTCATTTAATTGATGTAAATGTTATTGTCTAACTTTATACAAAATTAGGATCCATTTTACCGGAGAAGGGTAAAGCGCCTTGGTCCCCACCCGGAAAAAAAAATCAAGTTCATAGCAAAGGGTCGTCAACTTTAGATCGCAAATTGAGTGAAAAATGTCAATGTTTACATAGTCTTATTATGGTGATGCCTTCCTCGGATGACTTGATTGAAGTTCCTTTAGATTATGACATTTGCGTCGATGCTCTGAGGGAAGTAGAACAATCTATTTATGTCTCGAGTGATGATGTACAACAATTTTTTAGAATGGAATGGTTGAATGTAAGTGTGTTACAAATTTTCATGAGGTGAGACTATAATTTTCATACATTCTCATTTATCTTTTATTTTGATACAAGTTTATTTTATAAACTTACTAACGTTTAATTTGTGTATTACATTTAAGGTACGCGAAGGAGATGTGTAAGGGATCTGATGTAGAATCCTTTGGATTCATGTGTCTGAGTCAACTAACAAATGCAATAAATGATCCAGATGGCACAACTCGATACATTACAAATATTTTGCTAGGTTGTTAGTCGAAGAAATTCATCTTAGCGTCGTACTTCAAAAAGTAAGAACATTATTTAACATTGTTATTATGTAGATTCCTTTGCTAGAATGTTCATTGATATAATTTAACATTGTTATTTAATTTCTAAAAATGTTGCTTCTTATATCTTATTATCAAAATGCAATATATGTGTTCGACTTATTGAATAGGGAAAGGAATATACAAATCAAGGCATTATTGACAGTGTAAGTAAATTATATATTAATTCCTAACTTATTAATATAACTTAACCGTGTAAAACCCTTTTAACATATTTATTTACTCATATATATATATATATATATATATATATATATATATAATTTTGTAGGACAATTAGAGTATATCTTGCTCAAGGTGGCAAGAAGAAAAAAAATAAGTTGCATTGGTATACGGATGAGGTTAAGGTATAAAATAGTTGCTAAATTATCCAATCAAAGTTGACTTTGCTCGTTTGTATAATATAATTTGAGCAAATTTTTAATCAACTTGACTATTTATATAGTGTCCTCAACAAGAAGGAGGTTGCGAGTGCGGCTACTATGTGATGCGGTGTATGACATTGTCAAGTTACATCACCGGGCTCCCTTTACAAAATGGACCGAGGTATATTGTTTTTAATTATATGCATGTAATTAACTATTTCAGTCTAATAACAAATTTACCTTGTATAGTGGTTTTAATTATATGCTTAATTATTTCTTTTTTATAATATTCTACAGGGTTTGAGTGGAAAAAAGTCATATTCTAAATTTGAAATTAATGAAATTCGAGATTTGTGGGCAGAATTTTTTATGAATGATTGTATATGACATTTGAACAGGTTTGAAATGTAATTTTAGAAAATATAGTAGAATACAACAAATATATGACCTTTGAACAGGTTTGTAATGTAATTTTAGGAATGGATATCACATTGTGATTGAACATGTTATAAATTTTGATTTGTATATATTCTTGTTTTGCAAATGAAGTAGTTCAATTTTGTATTTTTGCCTTGTTGTGGCATTAGAAATAGTTTTTTAATGTACAAGTTGGATATGGTATATTTTAAAATGATTTTTTTTTAAAAAATAACCATTATCATTTACGTCAGTTGTCTTAAAGGTGTGTCGCAAATGACCAATCATTTGCGTCGGTTTTCTTAAAGGTGTGTCGCAAATGACATTTATCATTTGTGTCCATTTTCTTCTAGGTGTGACACAAATGATTATCATTTGCGTTGGTTAATATAAAGGTTCGACGCAAATGACTTTTATCATTTGCGTCGATTAATATAAAGGTTCCACGCAAATGACCTTTATCATTTGCGTCGGTTAATACAAAGGTGCGACGCAAATGATAGTTTTTTGCGTCATCTCTTTAACCGATGCAAAATAGTCAAGTTTTTGCGTCTCCTCCATTTGCGTCTCCTCCATATGCGTCTCATGTTAACCGACGCAAAATAGGTATTTTAACCGACGCAAATGATCAGTTTTGTACTAGTGTAAAGGGTACCTATTCTTAATTGTTACCTTATTCAATTCACGATAGTCAATGCATAAATGCATTGTCCCATCTTTCTTCTTCACAAATAAAATAGGGGCTCCCCATGGTGAAACACTAGGACGTATGAAACCTTTATCTAGTAATTCTTGCAATTGTATCATTACTTCTTTTAACTCTACTGGAGCCATACGGTATGGTGCCTTTGATATGGATGTCGTACCAGGGGCTATTTCAATGCCAAATTCTACTATTTGGTTAGGGGGTAATCCTGGTAATTCTTCAGGAAATACGTCCTTATACTCTTGAATTATCGAAATATCCTTTATTGTAGGTTTCTCTTTTGAGATGTCTTGGACATAGGCTAGGAAAGTTTCACATCCTTTTCTAATTAGTTTCCTAGCTTGCATGTTAGTAAGGATATGGTTAAGATTTGTTGGTTTGATTCCATGAAAAGTTACCTTATTGTTTTGAGGTGTATTGAGTAATACACGCCTTCTAAAACAATCAATTTTGGCCTTATATTTTCCTAACCAATCCATACCCAAAATGATATCAAATTCTCTAAGTGGAAAAGGTATCAAGTTTGTTGGGAACTCAAACTTTCCTACTTGAATGCTACATTGATTTAAAACTTTTGTAATGTAGTACTTTTCTTGATCGAAAATCATAACTTCTACTGGATTGAGCATTTCTTATGGTTCTAATTTTAGTTTCTCAACTAGATGTATAGAGATAAAAGATCTAGTTGCTCCTGAATCAAAAAGTACATATGCTAGTATAGAATTGACTAGAAGCATACATGTAACCATGTCAGCAGATTGTAATGCATCCTTGACGGTCATGTTATAGGTGCATACCATGGAACGTGCGATAATTGCATTAGGTCCAGTTGGTGTTCTTCTTTCTCCCTCAATAAGCTTCCTTGCTTTCTGGGGGCAGTTTGGGGAAATATGACCTCTCATGCCACAAGTGTAGCACGTGGTATAGATAGGTCTTTCCAAGTTCTGTTTTTGAGGTCTATTCTAGTTTATTACAGGAAGGTTGGGACAATTTTTTAATACATGTCTAGGCTTTATACATTGATAAGAGACTCCCAGATCCTTTAAGCAAGGTTCCTTCCCATGATTCTTATCACACTTAGGACAAACACTTTCTTTTCTTTGTCCATTACTTTCTGATACGTCTCTATTCCAACGACGTTTATTCTTATTAGAATTGAGGCTAAGAAAATTTCATATTCCAGGTTCTTGTTTAATCTACGGATTCCCTTGAGGTCTATACCTCTTTCATATGGCGTCATCCTTCTTTCCTTTGTCATGATTATACTTTGCGAGGACTTCAGTTCTTTGTTCTGCTATCTTAGCCTTTTCAACTACAACACAAAAATCATCTAGTGCCAAAATTGCTACCTTGTTATAAAGCTAAGGATTGAGTCCTTGTTCAAATCGTCTCGCCTTCCTTCGTTCGGTGTCCACTTGATGTGGAGCGAAATGGGACAGCTCAATGAACTTCGTTTCATACTCGGTTACCGTCGTACTTTCTTGTTTTAAATTATTGAAGTTGATTTCCATTTCATCAGACATATTAAAAGGAAGATACTTTGCGAGGAATATTTCAATGAACCTTTACCAAGGAATCTCCCTATCATTGTTATGAGTGGCTTGCTGAGTTGATTCTAACTGCTCAACACTTTCCCACCAAAACTTTGCTTCTCCGATTAATAGGTACGAGGCAAAGGTGGTTTTCTGATAATTTGCAACCTCACAAATCCTAAAGGCTTTTTCTACTTCTTTGATTCATTTACAGACTGCTACTGGTCCTTCCTTCCTAGTAAATACCGGTGGTTTTAAATCTTTAAAATCTTTAAAGGTAACCCTGTGTGTCGGGTTATTAGGTGAAGGACTTGGTTGAGAATTCCCAAATGCTTCTTTCAAAAGATTCACAAGGTCTTGCATAGGGTTAGTAGTTGTTGGATATAAATGATGATGATGATGATTAAAGTTTAATTGTGCATCTGTAAATACTCAAGGTGTTCTATAAACCTAAGTATATTTGCACGAGTTTTTGCATCCACTGATGATCAACTTAGTCATCAGGGGATGAACAACTCTACACTAAACAAGTTGTCAATTAAAGCTTCTAAAGGACTTGATAGTGTAGAAGGGATATCTAATGTTACTTAAGAACATTCGAGTATTCCGCACATTAGACGATCCAAACAAAGTTAACAATGCATCAATGATTAAATCCATCAGTATTTGAAAAGGAGTTCATTAGGGGAAGTCTGAAATACTGCATCAGGGGAACCCGTCAGGGGAACTTATCAGGGGAACCTGTCAGGGGATAACAGTGAAAGACCATGCCGTCAGGGGAACTCATCAGGGGATGACAATAAAGGATCAACCCATCAAGGGAAACCATTAGGTGAAACACTAAACACTGCATCGGTGAAAACCATTAGTGGATGCACGTAGGTCTTAATGTCAAGGGATCAAGAAGTACTTGACTAACTCTACATGTATAGATTAACTCAAGTGAAACATGAAGCATTGATCAAGTCGACATCACGGCTTGTTATCAGGGGATCCAATAGCACTGATCAAGTCGACATTAGGGCTTGTTATCAGGGGATAGTTATGACTGCATACACTCGTCATCAGGTCTTACACACGAATCATTGAAGCTTGTTAAAGAAGCAAGAAATATAACTAGAAAGATATTTCTTGAAGTTTGGGGGTCCAATGAAAACTCTCGATCATTAAATGCTCGAAGATTAGGGAATAAAAAAGAAGCAACAAAAACCAGAAGTAGTCTAACACATAACTCTGAAAGGATGAATGATGCGATATACTATGGCTACGTTAAAAAAGCAGAACGTCTAAGCACGTGGGTTCAACAACTGATCTTCTACATATACAGAAAGTTTTCATTACACCAAAAAAAGGGAAGCACACAGAAACACTAAAGAGAAGCTTTGTAATATATCTTGAGAGAAATATTCAAAGAAAATAAGTAGCTAGTGAGTGTGGGAAAAGAAGCTGTAAGTCATTACAGATTGTAGCTGATTAATCACATTTGTGATTAACCAGATTTCCAGAAAAACCTCAAGTTTTAATACAACTATTTTAACTTGAATTATTATGTGTTCATTTCCCTTTGAAGCATAGTTCTTCTAAACTCATAGCTATTCCAGTCTTAGTGGGTTAACTCAAAAAAGATTAAAAAGTTTGTAGTGATTGTATTCAACTCCCCCCCCCGCGCTTCTATAAACACTTGAGTTTATTTAACTCTAACAGTAGTACTATCACCTGTTTGGTTTTCTTATTGGAGGGGCCTTCCATGTACGCTACAACTTCTCTTATTCATTTTTTGTTTTAACCAACACATGTTTTTGTTAGAATCCTTTATTTGAAATTACCCTGTTTCTATCAGCCAATTATTACGCAAGGACATAGTGTATTACATATAACAAGCAAAGACTATATAAACTTACATTTATTATTTATACAAGATGCAAAATTCAGAAGTATGTCAAGTCTCCTGTCTCAGGTTGGCTTACAAACCTAGGCCAACTATAGGTTAAGATAATATAACAATAGCATCTTATCATCTATTAGTTTAACAAAATGTAGCTCCTTGTTCCAAGAACTATTGGGGTATTTACTAAACCCCTTTCCTCAGATCAGATACTCCTCACTAAGTCCTGAGTAGACCCAACTTACCGTGACATCCTTAAAGGAACGAGTTAACCTTAGTTGAAAATCAGAAAAGGCCATTAGGGCTTCTATTGATTCCTCCAAGACTAGTGCAAAACGTTTTATTTATGATATTCGCTGGTCAACAGTCTGCATTGCCATTCTATATTGGGCTTCTACTCAACCCTTTGCATAACGCCATCTTTCCAACATATACCTAAAATCATAAGCTTCCCTGACATGGCGAAAAGTTACCTTCTCCCTATCCCTTATATTTGCTTCATAATACCTAAGCTGACTTCGGAGCCTTTGTTATGTATCTATAGTTGAAACTAGTACTACAGGTGCTGGTACCAAGGCTGGAACTGGAGTAGATGGGGGTACAAAGGCTGACTCAGAAGCAGGTATGGTGAAACTGAAAGCATAAGAGTTTGTGGGAACAGGCTCTCTGTTAATATACGAGCTAGATTGAATGTCTGGTACAATAGTGAATGGAGAGACAGTAGGTGTGGCTTGTGTTGGGGTCCCCTCCCATGAATTTTCTTCTGTAGGATCATTTTCATTTTCTGACTCAAGATCATTAATAGTAAGCTCGAGAATTTTAGTTTTGACTGACATAGGTTGATGTGGCAGGATATCCTCTAGGGAACACTTACCTGTCTTAGCAGTTAATGAGGTATTATTAAGTAGGTGTACATCAGATATCTACAAAATCATGAAAAGTTTGGTTAGCAAAATTATAATAACTACTATAATTGTATTAATAATTTAGTATTTTTTTTTTGTAAAAAAAAGATTTTATCTTATACATACCTGATAAAATGTTAAACAGATTTCTAATATTACCCATACTCATGACATTCCTACCACTTAGATCGTTTCATTTCAGGACTGACTCAACATTCTAATTTTTTTTTCCTAATTTGGCTCATAAATAATATTTTCAGTGTTTGGCTCTGATACCAAGCTGTGACAGCCCCTGTTTCCCAAACATAGACTAGCGTTGACAGTTTAATATTAACTGTTGAGACTTAGGCCTTTTCGTGGAAAATTGGGTTGCCAAAGGAGGATAGAAATAGCTTTCACACAAAAACCTCTTGTGTTTATGATAACAAATAAAAACAGAGTATACATAGTGATTATTACAAACATTATTTTTAAAGTTCTTAGCAGCAGAATAACATATCTTTATCTTGATAACAAACAAGATTAAACCAACCGAAAATCATATTTATGAGCCCTAGACTACTGGCACTAACACGACCTTTCTTTACCCTTGGAACTGTCTCTTTTCTCGGGTTTAGCTGAAAAAGAATCAAGCAAGTATGAGCAACAAAAGCTCAACAAGTAATACAATATAAAATGAATTTGGAAGTGAAATTGGTTTAAAATATCATTTTCAAAATAACATGAAAATATTACGATCACAACTGTTGAATTTAGATGGAGAGAATCCATCTCTTCAGATAGGAAAAATGTTAGCAATATCATGCCTCTGAAATGAAAAAATAAGGAATATCCACATATGCTCTCTGATGTCTTTCAGTACTATGACTTACTTGAACATCTCTCTCATGACGTCTTTCCAGTACTTTGACTTACTTGATCGTCAATTATATTCGACACAAGGGCCTACAGAGAATATCTCTTACCACATGATAATAGCTGGCCAATGCTATTTCAATGTGGTCTGCTATGTACATACATATGACATTTAGTAGATTTAATTACATCTATATTTTCATGGGCCCAAAAGAATAGAGTATCCTATTCCCATTTCTGGGTTGATTTCCTTCTCATACTTATACTCAAGGGCCTGACATAATAGAGTATCCTATTCTCATTTCTGGGTTGATTCCCTTCTAGAGATAGTGGATAGATCTTGACACCTCAGTGAAATTTACCAAGGTGATTATATAGCATCCTTGCAATTTTAGTGAGGGTCGTGACACCTCAGGGGACTGTCCAAGGAGATCACACAACACCCTTGTAGTCTCAGTGAAGGTCACAAGGTATTTATTAACCTTATAAGCTAAATTGAATAGCTCAAGATGTCATATATGGACATGAAACAAATAAATGCTTGTAATCAAGATATTAAAATCAAGCATTTTTCAAAATGGTGTTAGCTTTAGCTGAATAATTAAAAAATTCTCTATCAGTACGTATATGAAACAATTATGTATACGTAAGAAGAAAGGTTTAAGCACTTGTCTGTCATAGCTTAACATAGATCGAATTAATTAATCATGTGTTTAATTTGAAATAAACATCATAGTTATGCGATATATTGAATAGATGATAAATATGTAACTTGTAAATAATTTTATGTATAACCGAACAACTAAGTTATACATTGAAAGAATAATAACAAATACATTACTTGCCTTGACCGGGGTGATAACATATGATAGGTCAGCGAAATCTATTTTATGAATCATAAATGATTAACAGGAATTAGAACTACTATAGCATGTTTAGGTAATGAAACTATAATATTTAAGTCATGCTAAGTCTACGTCAAGGGATGAATTCTACTTATCAGGGGATTAACTTTATGTTATCAGGGTATAGTTCACAACCATCAGGGGATAGCTCATAGTCATCAGGGAATAGCTTATAATTATCAGGGGGTACTTACAGGGGATATTTTACTCATCAGTGGATATTTACCATCAGAGAATAAATTACCCATCGAGGGATAATTTACTTATCAGTGGGTAATTACCTGTCAGCGGATGCATTGTCTGTTAGGGAATAAACTACCTATCGGTGGATAATTACCTATTAGTGGATATTACTCGTCAGGGGATGATTTGGTCATTGCCAAACTCATTGGTATTAAACTTAACTATCGCCAAACTCTCTTAGCTGTCAGGGGATGATTTGTTCATCGCCAAACACCTCGGGGAAAAGTTGTTCAGTGCCTAACTCAACAAGCTAGCGCCAAACTTCTTGGTAGATTAAAATAACTCATTAGTGGATAAGTTATTCATCGGAGACTAACATTTTATCCATCAGAGACTAACAATTTATTTATCAGAGACTAACATGTTTTGCCTATCGGGGACTAACATTTTTAGTCATCAGAGACTAACAATATGAAGAATATTTTTAAAAGTATAGAGATTATCCATGTGGTTTATCTCTAATATAATTCAAGGTTTCATGCAGGTTTCTATTCAAGCTAAACGACTAAATAATGAAAATAAAATAACTTAATAAAAGCTCTTAATATTTGTCTTGTAAGCTTCTGATACTGCAGAACAAGCTAGAGGAATTTATCGTGGGTTTAAGGAGTTTATATGTTTGAGAGGGTGTTGTGAAGAAAATGAGTAGTAGAAGTTTCCTTATGTAGGCGCTAGGAAAAGAAATATCTAAGATATTTCTCACTTAGGATTAGTCTCGGATGTGAAATCTACTAAATTACCACAATATGCTAACAATTACGGTTACACTTAAGTAGTTACTAATACGTGTCAAATGGTAGTACATCCTTCTAATGACTCAGCTCTTAATATCCCTTTTTCAGTACAAAATTCAATTACTTGGGAATTTTTGAATTATGTTCCTCTATCACTCCGTATAACCCTAACTGTCTTTCCTGACTCAGTTTCTACTTTCTTGATATAATCAATAATCAACTGAGCAGTTTCATCCTTTGAGTGAAGGTATTTTACCTAAGAATATCTTGTGCAATCATCCACTATAACCAAGGCATATATGTTCCTTGATATTGACATCACATTCACTTAACCAAATAAGTCCATATGTAATAACTATAAAGTGTCAATGATTGATGTTGTTAGTTTGCTCTTAAATGACACACTTCTTTGTTTCCCTATCGGGCATGAATCACATAAACCTTCTTGTGTAAACTCCAGTTGAGGAATACCAGCTATCGAGCCTTTTCTCACTAGATTGTTGATGATTTTGAATCACATATTCCTGTGCTGAAGCCAACTCTCATTAGTTGAGGCTTTGCTATATAGACATGCGACTTGATCAGTGGCGAAAATCAGATTTGCAATATACAAATTCCCTTTCCTTTTCCCTGTCAATATCACATTTCCAGATTCCTTGTCACACCTGGAATTTATCTTCTTTGAAGGTGACATAGAATCCTCTATCACATAGTTCACTCACACTTAACAGATTGTGTGCTTTAGGACATCAACTAGTGATACTTCAGTGAAGATGACATCTCCATGCTCAACATTATCATAGCCCTTTGTATGGCATTTGTTGTCATCTCCAAAGGTTACCTTAAGGCCACTCTTTTTTTTCATATTGTATAAGCAGGGACTTGTCTCCTGTCATATGCCTTGAACATCCACTGTCCAAGAACCATGCTTTCTTCTTTTTGCCCTGCACAGTAAGAACAACTAGTTAGAATTTTCTTGTGACCTAGATTTTCTTAGGTCCTTTCTCACTAGTTTTAGAATTAAGACTTGATTTAGATGAAATTGATTGTCTTTTAGAATTTTTAACTTTTATAGGACAATCAGTAGTCTTGGTTCTTGAAGGAGAGAGACTGTCAAGTTTAGAATTTCCACATTTGTTGCAAAGATGGTTAGACCAACTTAAAGGTGATTTTTCTTTAATTATCTTTGTTGGTTCAATCTCTATGATAGGAACTCTATTTTTACTCTTACAATGTATAGCAATGTGGTTGGGGGTACCACATACGTGACATGTTTTTCTAGGAGCATCAAGCATTCTAGCATAATTGGTATATTTATTAATGCCTATCTTTCAATTCCTATTCCTTCTTCCTCTGCTAGACTCCACTGGTTTTTCATCCTTAGACTTGGTCAGATTTTCCGATTTCTTGTTTAATTGTGTCTTGTTCATGAAACTTACATTCAATCTTTTGCTTCCACTCTTTTCATTAGTAATCACTGATTTTTGATCATTCATAATCATAGTAGTGACATGTTGACTTTGAGTGTTGATAAATTTAGGTTCATTGATTGGTGAGATGAAATTAATCCTTTTAATAGGAATTGCCTTTTGAGTCATGGAGTTAGTAGCTTCATTCTTTTCTATATCTGGTATCTTTCCTAGGTAATCATCATAACCTAGACCAGATTTTTGACCTATCATTTGACTCCCTACCAAGTCTGATAGTTTTTTAGAGGATTGGTTTCAGGTACTCATCGTAACCTAGACCAGATTTTTGACCTATCATTTGACTCCCTGCCAAATTTGACAGTTTTTTAGAGGATTGGTTACACTGTTTTATCTTAGCCTGTTCATGTTCAAGTTGTTCGACTAAGTAATATTCCCTCTTTCTCAAGGCATCAATCATATGATGAGCTTTATCCAATTCTGACTTGATAGCATCAAATTGTATTTGTCTCTCTTCAAGAAATTTATTTATATTCAAGAGTTGGTCATGGGTTTCCTTAACTCTGGCATGTTCAATGGTCAGTGATTTAAAACTAACATGCAAATCAGACATATCCTTTTGTATGCTTTCTATACTAGATGTATCAATTAGATTAAGCACATTAAAGTTCTAAATTGCATTACATACCTTTGTAGAATCACTTGACTTATCAGTTCGAGCCATCAAAGCAAAGTTGATAATTTCTTCATCAGAATCACTGTCAATCCAATCTTTACCTTCAATAATCAAGGCCTTGCTCTTTGATTTCTACTTTTTATCAGCAAGATCTCCCTGATTTCCTAATCCTTAAATCTCTCAATAGATCTAGGTTTCTTGCACTCATTGGCAAAGTGCCCTAATCCATCACAGTTGTAGCATCTTATTTTCTTTTTGTCAAAGGTCATCGTTTGACCTTCTCGTTTTGGGTTAGGTTTTCTTCATGATCTTCTTCCTTACCTACTAGCTCTAAATTTCTTAAACTACTTCACTATGAAGGCCATAAATTCCTCCATGTCATCATCCGTGTTGGATTCAAATTCTTCTTCAGTCGAGCTTGCAGTATAGGTTTCATCATCAAGCTCCTCATGAGACATGCCATAAATTCCTCCATGTCATCATCCGTGTTGGATTCAGATTCTTCTTCAGTCGAGCTTGCAGTATAAGTTTCATCATCAAGCTCCTTATGAGACATCTTTGTCTCAACCATTATGGCAGCTCCTTTGTCCCTGCTATGCATCTTTTGTTTCTACTCTACTTCAAGTTCATAAGTCTTTAAATTTTCATAGAGCCTGTCCAATGTAAGAATATCCAAATCATGAACTTCCCTTATTGCAGTAGTTTTTGGATCCCAACATGGTGAGAGAGCTCTCATGAATTTGGTGTTAACATCTTCATTGTCATAGGACTTTCCAAGTATTTTTAGGTCATTCAGCAACGCATTGAATCTATCATACACTGATGTTATTGATTCACCAGGCTTTGCTTGAAAAAAATTCATATTGTTGTGTTAATAATGACCTTTTATTCTTTCTTACTTGGTCTGTTCTCTCACATAAGACTTTAATGGTGTCCCAGATTTATTTTGATGTTGTGCAATTGATGATGCTTGTGAACATATTTTTATCCAATCCATTGTAGAGTATGTTCATCATTTTAGTATCTTTCAACACTTGTAACTTGTCGTCATTAGTATAATCACTCTCAGGAGCAAGTTCAAAGTGTTCAGCAATTATTATTCCTTCCACAGTTTTTAAAGGAACAAATTTCCTTGGTTGATAAGGACTTTTCTCAATCCTATCAATGTAATCCGGATCTGTTGCTCCCAAGTGAATGTACATCTTTTGTTTCTAGATAGGATATTCTTCTCTTTTTAAAATTAGAATTTTGGTTCCACCATCACGACTTCCTGCATATGTCATTATGTTGGAGCTGTTTCCTTCATCATTAGCCATCTCTGGATCTTGTTAATTGAATTGTATCAATCAAATGCTCTGATACCACTTGTTGTCCAGGTGAGACAACCTAGAACTTGTAGAAGGGGGGTTGAATACAAGTTCTTGAAATCTTTTTCAAATTCTTGTTATTTAAAGTAATATAACTTGCGAAAAATAAAGAACAAAACCAAGACATATTTATAAACAATAGTTTTTACTAATTAACAATTAATTACAAATTCTAACAATAACGTACAAATCGATTGTCAGCTTCACTTTTTGTACTGTATATATACAAATCTATGAAAACATACAACTTCTAATACTACTCTGTAAAATTAGTTAGTGCTTACAAATCTGAATCGTAATTCAGCTTCTAATCATATTCAATATATATTTTCTATGTAGAATTGGAATAAGTTTATTCATCTCATTCCATGATAAAGAAAAATTATTTCTCTTTAGTTAGTTTTCTAACCAGCTTCGTCATCAATATTTCTTCAATGTCCATGTCGAAGTTAACTTCTATACCAAATAAAACTCTATACTGCATCAGAGAGTAATCTTCAATTTAGTCTCTGACTGTTTCAACTTTAAACTCTGATCAATTATGTTTATTCTCCGAAAACTTAAGCTTAGTCTCTGATGACTTACGCTTAGTCTCCGATACTTTAAGCTTAGTCTCTAATGCTTTCATCTGTAGTCTGACAAGCTTTTGCCTTAGTCTCCGAAAAGTCTAAACATAATCTCTGACTTGTTGAAATCTCTAATGTAGTTCTGGTAATCTCTTATAATACAAATAAACTTACTCTAATATATAAAACAAAAATGAATTACATGAATCAGAGAGTAAACTACTAGCTATAAAAAAATTTGAATGCTATAAACTAGTAGTAACTGTACATTTGTATATCTAAGTATTCTAAATACAATCATCATCAAATGTTATATAACCTAACAGAAGATTTATCCCCGAAGAGGATTTATCTTCCAAGAAGGAATTATCCTCCGATGAGGAACTACTCCTCGAAGAGGATATATTTTTCAATGAGGAACTATTATCTACTGATAGTATAGTATCGACTGAGGGAATTATCTTTTGATGGTATACTATCTCCCGATAGTATATTATCCACTAATATATATCTGGACCAATCATATTAATCCGTAACCCCACTATTTAATCATATTAAACCTTCATTATCATGGATTCGTGGTTCACATGTATATCATATATACAATTAGAATATGTTACACGTATTTAAACTATAATTTATCAAAATCAGGCATATATCCATATAACACATTGATTTCTTACATTTAGTGTAATCATCATTCGCAGCAGCATACATATACGATAACATACAATATATCATATACAATAATGCAATGTATCACATACTATGCATCGAATATCGTATATATCACATATAACATAAAACTCATGTAACTTATTGACAACCTGCAGACTTCGCATACTAATATCAAAACTGGAAAAGATTGATTATAATATAAATGCAAGAACAAAGATTTGATACCATTGTTGGAATTTGAATTAACTTCTAAACAGCGTAAACGTTTTATTATTCAAAAGCTTTAATTTAAAATCAATGAATTAGGATCTGCACATATACAATAATCAAGAACATACATAGGTCTTTGTCATGGCAATTTTGAATGAACTGTAACAAGAAAACTACAATTGTTGTGTTTAAGTTGTGCGTCAATTGTTGCGCATCTATTTGGTATCCACACATGAACTAAAACACCTTGTCCACATGTACTAGCGAATAACTCCTTAGAATTCTCTCACAGATCTTATGCGCAAGAGATGTGTATAGTTACCTTAATAATCTTGATATATATACTGATATACTGATATACATATCAAAATCCTAATTAGAACTGAATTTGATTTAGTAATAACTCAATTCTTTCAATCACATCAAACCTTCATTATCATGGATTCGTGGTTCATATGTATATCATATATACAATTAGATTATATCATATATAACCAGGATATATTACACGTATTTAAACTGTAATTTATCAAAATCAGACATATATCCATATAACACATTGATTTCTAACATTTAGTGTAATCATCATTTGCAGCAGCATACATATACGATAACATACAATAAATCATATGCAATAATGCATTGAATATCACATATATCACATATAACATAAAACTCATGTAGCTTATTGACAACCTGCAGACTTCGTGTACTAATACTAAAACGATAAAAGATTGATTATAATATACACGCAAGAACAAAGCTCTGATACCATTGTTGGAATTCGAATTAACTTCTAAATAGCGGAAACGTTTTAGTATTCAAAAACTGTAATTTGAAATCAATGAATTAGGATCTGTACGTATACTATAATTAAGAACATACATTGGTTTTTGTCATGACAATTTTGAATGAACTGGAGTAGGAAAACTACAATTGTTGTGTCTCAGTTGTGCGTCAATTGTCGCGCTTCTACTGGTATCCACACACGAACTGAAACACCTTGTCCACTCATGCTAGCGAATAACTCCTTAGAATTCTGTCTCACAAATCTTATGTGGAAGAGATATGTATAGTTACCTTAGGTATCTTGATATATATACTGATATACATATCAAAATTCTAATTGAATTTGACGTGATTTAGTAATAACCCAATTCTTTTTGTGTACGACCATGTAGGTCCATTTAAAATAACTGTGGGCCTAAATTATTTAAAACTCGTCAGTTATAACTGGTTTGTAACTACTTAATTTAAATGAGTGTAAGTTATTTTAACACAATATTTATACAACTAATTAACTCATCTATTTATATAATTATTTATAGGCATAATTCCAACACTTAATTCATTAATAATTTCTTGTCAGTGTCGAGAAATTTCGAATAGTACCACAAGCTGTAGAAGTTTATGATTGTTCTAAAGCTGTCATTTCGCTTCAAACTGACTCATCCACTACATATGTAATTTTTGATCAATGAAGCCCGAATCACTCGATAATCGCAGCTCAGCCGTATTGAGGTGAATTCGTTTCCGGACATTGTATTCTTTCAACTCGATAGACTAAAACTGTAATTCAATAAACAAAGGCAGGACTACAAACATGTATAAAATACTTTTTTATTTTGTTCGTGCTATGTAGTTGTCTCGTGCCCTTATTTGTACTGCAAGTAGGGCTACTTCATTTTAATCCCTCTGTTAAAAAAAACAGAGTTATATTGGCATTTTTTGCATTTTTGATCGAGATATTCATTTACAAATCATAAGTTTTTTTTTATAAAATTTATTATGAATTTTTAAGTTATGACAAGATTTATAAGTTTATAATTTAAGTTATGACAAGATTTATAAGATATTCCAGCCTACAGCCTAATGTTGTACGAGCTAGAATTGCATTGCCTGTGAAGCAATAAAGAACTTACGAAACCAAATCCGGCTGTGTCGTACACAGGTCCAACCATCGTGTACTTAGAACTGAATTTGCGAGGAAGAGGTTGACGTAAGGGAGTTCATCATAGATATATAGCAACAACACCCCCGTTTCGGCTTCCCATTGATAAGGCCCGGTGATTTTCCTCCATGGTTGAATATGGCTTGTGCTGTGACTCAGAGAAGTTGAACTGTTTCATTAGCATTTCTTTTACAAAAGAACCTTCTTGGTATCCAACGTAATCGAGTTCCTTGGGCAATACAGGAGTAGTCTGGTCTGCTGTTAACATTCAAGAAAGGTTTGCAATATAACTTTGTGTTAGTATGAATGCCAAGAACCACCATATTCCCAAGACAACTTTAGACCATTTATTTGCCAGCAACCCTGTCATTAGAAAAATCCTATAAATACCTATTTAAATGACGCATGAGAAGAAATAGTTCGGTACAAATTAATACAAACATATGTTCGTTTTGTCATTCCCAAAATTTCATATACATAATGTAATGCAGTAAGAAATTCTGAATATATCATTATTTACTTTAAATAGATTGAGTAGTTACCACTTCTCCAACTCCTATATACGATTCGGAAAAACAAAATGTTCCGTTATTATCTCATATGTTACATACAAGAGCCATACATAATTTTGATTGACCTTTATTCTTAGAGAACAGAAAGATCCATGGAAAAATCTTACTTTCTTGGAAGACCAGCAATGATAATGGGAGCCAGAAAAGCATCAAGAACTGTTGTTGCAGAGGACCATCAAAATTGGTGTTCTTCAGACGACGCTCAAGAAATACAATACCAAGTCCAACAATATACAGAGCGATGGACATTGTCAGCCAAAGCTCCATACTGAACGGTTTCAAAAAAATCCAGATGTTCCTATACTTATAATGTTCAACTGGGACAATCATGAAGACTTTTGAGACGAGACAAAAGAGTTCGTCCTCGTTCTTTTCATACAGGAGACTTGGTACTTGCTTTACGACGCCCTATCAGAGTGCGTCACAAAACAGGTAACAAGTTGACTTCCAGCTGGCATGATCCTTACGATTGTTCAAGATGTCTACACCAATGGAGCTAACAAAATTGTTGCTGAATATGGATTGAAAGTTGGGTCAATCAACGGCAAATTCTTGAAGCAGTATTTCCCTTGAAAGAAGTCAGCCAACTCCATATTACATGAGCCTAAACTACTTGATACTCCTAACCTTCATGAGTATAAACTATGAACGACCCAAAAAGAAAATTGAACTACGTTATGGCTTGATCCTCTATTTTGAGGTACGTAGGCAGCCTGGTATTCCAAGTTCAGTCATAAGCAGAAACAAAAAAAATGTTATTGACATAAGCACACACACCAAAAAAAATGTTTGGCACCCAAGAGTCAACCATAACGAAATAAATATACATGATTGATACTGATAAGTCAAACGTGTTTAAAATTCTAAACAAATAAGCATACTTTATTGATTGATCAAGAGAAAAAAAAACTGAAAATCGTACATTTGAATCCTACTACTAAACAAGTGTAGATAAAGATCATTATGGTTTCCACACCAAGGATTTCAGCTCCCTACATTCGTTTTCCATTTGGTCATGAAGTATGTTCGACGCGGCAGAGTCTTCTTTAGACATGACCGGGGTAGTTTCAACTATAACCAACTTTTCCTTTGCCTCAGACAACTCAAATGTCTACTTTTGCAACAAGTCATTTTCCTCTAACGAAGCATGACATGTTGCTTTTCTCTATTGAATCAGCTGTAATTTTTCAATCAATTCGGCTTCTTCGACACAATCTTGATCAAAGTCTTCTCGAAGAGAATTACGATCAGCAATATCAGCTTGGTTTTGTTGCTCCAACTCATCCAAGAAAGTCTTTTCCTCAATTGTCAAGCGGATGTGGGTATCAAAGTCCATGCTATCAGTAAAGCTCATTTGGGAAGATACAAACGTGCGAGCCCTTTTGAAAAGTTCATTCATGTGATCATGAATTTGGCTATAATCTATTGTGATACTAGCCATCACTCCCCAAATCTTTTCAGCTTCAATCTCAAGGTTGATCAACAAGTGGGGCAGAGTCCTAGAGATTTTATATCTAATGCCTTCCCATAAAACTACTGTCATATCTTGACGAGATTTTAAGATATAGTCGTCAGCATGAAAGGTAGATATCTCTGGCGAGGTTGGCAGCTTGATGTGGATCCTAACACCATTGGCGGGCTTTGTGATAGGTTGAACAGTAGACTCTGCTCGATCTTCTATAAGAAAGGCAGTTGATTCCATTCCATAAATACTTGGAACCTGAAAATCAAAGGAAGTTGTTACTCATTTCGTCATATGTGATATAGGAGTTGAAGAAGAATTAAATAAGGAAGCCCAACAGTCTTCAAGTATCATATATGGCTGGAAAGTTCTAGAATTTGTTGGACTTTGGGTCCCTTCCTATGTGGAAAAATCCTTTTTATTATGGTTTAAGGGGGCAGCCCATTTAGGCTCTTGGCCCATATCTTAATGTTTCCTTTAGAAGCTAATTAGGTTTTTTTTAATTGATTCATAACTTAGAAGACAATTTGACAAAAATCAGTCTGATATAGCTTGTGGGTTTCACTGCTGTTTTTGCGCAATTTTCAGCATCACAGAGTTCATCATCTGCTCTGATCGTGGGTCAAATCTTGTCCGATTTAACTGATTTTTGGACAGCACCTTCGGGACATCTGATTCTTCAAATCCAACGGTCGGATCGTTGTTTTCTGCTCTGGTATGTGAGTAATTGCTGTTTGACAGAGATCCTGTTTTTGGGTGACGTTTTTCGCTGTTTTGTTTTCTGTTCTTGCTGTTTGGTGATTGATTGTTGTTGGTTGGGTTTGTCTTCCCATTGTTGGTGATTGGAATCAGTTTTGTGTAACATTCCTTGATCAAGTGAAGCAAATTAGTGGACTACGTGTCCCGTGATTTTTACTCTCCGCATTGGAGAGGTTTTCCACGTAAAAATTCATGTCTCTTTGTTTTGATTGCTTAATTCCTTGCTATATTATGACAATTGGGATTCTTTGGTTGTGTTGAGTTTGTGATATTTTCCCATCAATTGGTATCAGAGCTTGGTTGTTTGAAACTACTTTGAATTATGGAACCCAATGTCAACACAAGTAGGATGGTTAGTTTGAATGGCCCTAACTATCATCTCTGGAAAGGAAAGATGAAAGACTTGTTATATGTTAAGAGTTGACATTCACCTGTGTTTAGCAAGGAACAACCTAAGGATAAAGATGATGAACAATGGAAGTTTGAAAACGATCAGGTTTGTGCATATATTCGGCAGTGGGTAGATGACAATGTGCTAAATCATATTAACAATGAAACAAATGCAAAGACCTTGTGGGACAAACTTGAATCTCTTTATGCAAGTAAAACTGGAAACAATAAGTTGTATTTGATCAAGCAATTGATGGGCTTGAAATACAAAGAAGGTGATCCTATGTCTGATCATTTGAATGATTATGAGAGTGTGATACAACAACTTTCAGCAATGGAGATCGAGTTTGATGATGAAATACAAGAACTTTTGTTGCTTGGTACTCTGCCAGATTCGTGGGATACCTTCCGTATGACAATTGGTAATGCTGCTCCTGATGGCAAAGTAACTATTGACTTTGCTAAAATAGGTTTGTTGAATGAGGAGATGCGAAAGAAATCTCAAGGAATATCCTTTTAATTTGAAGAAGCTCTTGTTGTTGAAAATAGGGGGAGAGTTAAGAGTAGGGGTTCGAATGACAGAGGAAAAAACAAAAGCAAGTCCAGAGGTAGATATAAAAATATGAAATGTCATTACTGTGATAAAATGGGTCACATCTAGGAATTTTGCTACAAGTGGAAGGGAGAGAATAAGGGTGGCAATAACAACAAGCATGCTAATAAGCTAGAAAATAATGTCCAAGATAATGAGGATCGTGCTGCTACAGCAACCTGTGATGACCTCATCATTGTCTATGATGAGAATTTTATTAACTTCACCAGCCATGAGACAAGTTGGATAGTTGATAGTGGTGTTTCAATTCATGTCACTTCAAAGAAGGAGTTCTTTACATCTTATACACTCGATGACTTTGGGGTGCTAAAGATGGGTAATGACGGCTTGTCAAAGGTCATGGGTGTTGGAGATGTTTGCTTGGTAACTGATACGGGCTCAAAATTGCTACTCAAAGGTGTTCGACATGTTCCAGATATTCGCTTGAATCTAATCTCTGCTAGTAAGCTTGATGATGACGGCTTTTGCAACACTTTTAAAAGGGGTCAATGGAAGCTTACAAAAGGCTCGCTGGTATTTGCTCATGGGAAGAAACACTCAAGTTTATACGTGATGCAAGCTTCAATTGCAAAAGATAGCATTCATGTTACAGAGGATGACCCAACAGAGTTGTGGCATAGACGTATTAGCCATATGAGTGAGAAGGGGCTGAACCGTTTGATTAAAAAGAACCTGCTTCCAGGTACGAAGAGTGCGAAGCTCGAAAGGTGCTCTCATTGCATCGTTGGAAAACAGACTAGAGTTTTGTTCAAGCATCGCCCTCCTTCGAGAAAATTAGGTTTGTTGGACTTGGTTCATTCTGATGTTTGTGGTCCATTGAAGGTAAGTTCACGTGGTGGTGCACTTTATTTTGTAACCTTCATTGATGATTGCTCAAGAAAACTTTGGGTTTATGCTATTAAGACCAAAGACCAGGTGCGTAGTATTTTTAAGCGATTTCAGGCTTTGGTTGAGAGACAATCTGGAAGAAAATTAAAGTGTCTTCGTTCTGATAATGGTGGAGAATATATTGGGCCACTTGATGATTATTGCAAGTCTCAGGGTATTAGACATCAAAGAACACCCAAGAAAACCCCTCAGTTGAATGGCATTGCTGAATGGATGAACAGAACTTTGATCGAGAGAATTCTTTGTTTACTTTCCGAAGCAAAATTACTAAGAAGTTTTTGGGGTGAGGTGTTGAATACAGTAGCACATGTTATTAATCTATCTCCTTGTGTTTCTCTGCAGGGTGATGTTCCAGATAAAGTTTGGTTTGGCAAGGAGGTTTCTTATAGTCACTTGCAGGTGTTCGGATTCAAAGCATATGTGCATGTACCGAAAGATGAAAGATCAAAGTTGGATTCCAAGACTCGTCAATGCATTTTTGTGGGCTATGACCAAGATGAGTTTGGTTATAGGTTGTATGATCCTATTGAGAAGAAGCTGATACGAAGTAGGGATGTGGTATTTGTTGAAAAGCAGACACTAGCAGATATAGAGAAAGTGCAGAAAACCACACCACAAAGTACCTATGAGCTTGTTGACTTGGATCCTACCCCGCGGACATCCGTTCCAAATCATAGTGAAGATGAGCAGCATGTTGATGATATTGACAACATGTATGATGATAACACTTCAGCTGATAATGACGAGGTAGTCAATGATGATCATCAGCATGATATTGAAATTCAGCCAGCTCCGTTAAGAAGGTCTACTAGAGAACGACAACCTTCCATAAGATATTCTTTTAATGATTATGTATTGTTGACTGATGGGGGAGAGCCAGAGTGTTTTGAAGAAGCTATGGAGAGTGATGACAAGCAGTATTGGATGGATGCAATGAAAGATGAAATGAAATGTTTGTACGATAATCATACATATGATCTTGTGAAGTTGTCTAAAGGCAAGAAGGCTCTGAAGAATCGTTGGGTATATAAGCAGAAGCATGACGATAATATTAAAAGACCTCGATACAAAGCAAGAGCTGTTGTGAAAGGATTCAACCAGAAGAAAGGAGTTGACTTTGATGAGATATTTGCTTCGGTTGTGAAGATGTCGTCAATTAGAGTTGTTTTGGGTCTAGTAGCTAGCCTTGATTTGGAGGTTGAATAGTTAGATGTGAAGACCGCTTTTCTGCATGGTGATCTTGAAGAAGAGATTTACATGGAGCAACCAGAGGGCTTCAAAGTCAAGGGTAAAGAGGATTATGTCTGCAAATTGAAGAAGAGTTTGTATGGCCTAAAGCAGGCCCCACGTCAATGGTACCGAAAATTTGATTCTTTCATGGGGGAGCAAGTGTGAGAACCCAATAATTCAAAAGTAAAATTTTGAGGGTTATTTATG
>CM025783.1:32329103-32378208 GCA_014636745.2 Centella asiatica
AAAAAAAAAAAAAAAAAAAAAAAAAAAAAAAAAAAAAAAAAATAATTAGATTTCATCACGAAATTTATTTACAAATCGGGGTCTTCACAACCTTGCTCCTTTAAGTTGATCAAAAAGATCGTCTATCCTTGGCAGGGGGTATTTATTCTTGATCGTGACCTTATTTAGTTCTCGATAATCAATGCAAAGTCTCATCGATCCATCTTTTTTTCAAACAAATAATACTGGTGCTCCCCATGGTGAAACGCTTTGTCTGATCAATCCTCGTTCCAAGAGTTCTTGCAACTGCATCATCAACTCCTTTAATTCAGACGGTGCCATTCGATACGGGTCCTTGGATATTGGCGCGGTACCGGGGATCAAGTTAATTTCAAAATCCACTTCTCTATCTGGGGGTAGTCCAGGCAACTCTTCTGGAAATACGTCTATGAACTCCCTTACCACATGGACATCCTGCATCTTGCTTTCATTCTTGTTGACATCGTGCACACAAGCTAAGAAGACTTCGCAACCTTTACGAATCATTTTCTTTGTCTGGATCATGGTCAAGAATGGCGAGGATTTCTCCATTTTAGTGTCATGGAACCTCGAAGTGAAATGCCTAGAAAAAATAAAAATAGTGGTCAGGAAGGTTATAGTAGCCAAAGCCATTAGAATTTTTTGTTTATACATTGGAAAAAACCTTCGCCTTCTGGGGAGATCGTAAGACAACTTTCTTCGTCTTACAATCAATATTGGCCTGATATTTGAATAACCAATCCATTCCCAATATCACGTCGAATTCTCCCAAAGGAAAAGGAATAAGATTAGTAAGAAACTCATGTTGATCTATCTTCAGAGTACAGTTAAGGTAAATGTGAGAAATGCTTAAGACCAGTGTGATTGGATTTTATTTTTAGTGGATGCATGAATGAATGAGTTTTTTATAAATGGGGTTTGCACACCTCGTCTCTCTAATTTATTCTAAGGTAAAATTCTATCTCCCTCCTATGTACTTCCCCTTGACTGCTGATCAAGGTTTCTATTTAGAAAATAGATTGTAATAGGATTAGTTAGATTTGTTAGATAAATTGAAGACGAAGACAAGGAGCAAGGAAGGCCCATTTGTAACGGCGCTCGGGTTTGAATGTAATAGTTATATTCAAATTTAATTTTATTATTGCACCTTAGGTTTGACCTTTTGGTTCATTTGATGGCTCAAGTGAACCAAACTAGAATAAAGTCCATAATCATCCGAGTAGAATAAAGTATTCTATAAATGCATGCTTATACTATATATATAATTATATATTATTTATACATATGATGTATGTTTAATATGGAGCGTATTATATATATATTTGCATGCGTGCTTAAACAAGATGAGACCATAATAAGAAAATCCCTCAAGATAATAATATTAAGTAGTAACGGCCAATGACATTAGTAAAGTGTCGGTAGTAGTCTTCCGGCATGACAAAACACAGAGTATCTTTTGCTTATTATGGGTTTGTTGAGCACACTCATGACCTGTTTTATGTATTAGAGATGTTTTTTTGTTACATTTGATGTTTATGATGGAATCGAACATTACATGTTTTGTTGAGCACCCTCAAGGACTGTAGTTTTCTTTTTCACATATAGAAATGCTGGGTTATACTTAACTTAGACTATTTAAGTTTGTTGTGCACACACAAGACTTTTATGGTATAAGAGGCAAAAATGAAAAGGAATAACATGAGATGTAATTGACAAGAGTTGTCTCCCTATGAAATAATATATGGTTTGTTGTGCACACACAAGGCTGTATGTTATTAAATAGGATCCTTATTCTCACTAGCAAATTTCGATTTATAAATTTGCCGAATTATATATAAAGAGGGTTATATAATTTGAAGAAATAGTGGGAGACACCATTTTAATAAAGACCTAATTAATTTGGTGATTAAATAAATGAATAAATACTAATGTTGTTTATAAATTTCATTTACAGATATTTTACTATGTCTTCTGCACTATCACTGCGTAGCATACTTGATGCTAACAAGTTGACCGCTCCGAATTATGTGGATTGGTTAAGGAATGTGAGAATTGTTCTTACATATGAAAAGATTGCTTATGTCTTAGATTCGCCAGTTCCTCAAAATATTCCAGAGGGCGCTTCTGACGAAGAGCGAACCACTTTTGATAAGTGGAAGAATGATGCTATTCTTGCAAAATGCATCATGCTTGCTTTTATGAGTAACGAGTTGCAACGTCAACACGAGAAAATGGAAGTAGATTCTATTTTGCTCCACCTACAAGAGTTGTATGGTGAACAAAGTAGATGTGCTAGATATGAGATATCTAAAGAGCTCTTTCGATGCAAGTTGACTGTAGGCACTTCGGTTAATGACCATTGTCTTAAGATGATCAATTTGATTGAACGTCTTGAACAACTGGGTTTTGTAATGGATGGAGAGTTGAGTCAAGACTTAGTCTTCCAGTCACTCCCTAAGAGTTTTTCGCAATTTGTTATGAACTTTCACATGAATAAGTTGGATGTTAGCTTGCCTGAACTCCATAACATGCTGAAAACTGCGGAAAGTAACTTTCCATCTCAGAAGGGCCAAGTTTTTCTAATGGGTGAAACTTCCAAGAAAAGGAAGCTAACCAAGGGTTCTTTTGAAAAGAAGAAAAAGAAAAAGACTGGAGGAAAGGCAAAATCAAATGACAAAAAGAAAACTGATCCTGAAAGCAAAGGTGTTTGCTTCCACTGTAATAAGGAAGGGCATTGGAAGAGAAACTGTAAGAAGTATCTTGCAGTAGCACAGAAGAAGAAGATTAATGAATCTTCAACTTCAGATACAGGTTTGTTCATGATTGAAATAAATCTATCTGTAAGTCAATCTTCTACTTGGGTATTAGATACCGCCTGTGGTTCTCATATATGTAATTCTATGCAGGGCCTACAGGGAAGTAGAATGCTAAACAAAGGAGAAGTAGTCCTACGAGTGGGAAATGGAGCAAGAGTTGCTGCATTAGCCGTAGGAACTTATTGTTTAGCTTTGCCTTCTGGCAAGTCTATCATTTTAAGAAATATTGTTTCTATTCCTTTGTTAGATGAGGATGGATTTGACTTTGCAATAAAGAAAAACCGTTTTTCTATTTACAAAGATGATGTGTTGTATGGAACTGGTAAATTGCATGATAGACTTTACATTCTTGACTTACAAAGTAGTGTATTTCATATTGAACAAACCGGAAAAAGGAAAAGAGATGATTTTAATTATACCTACCTATGGCACTGTAGACTTGGTCATATTAATGAAACAAGACTAAACGAGTTACACAAGGATGGATTACTAGAACCTTTTGATTATGAATCATATCCAACTTGTGAGTCTTGTCTCATGGGAAAGATGACAAAATCTCCATTTAGCGGACATGGAGAAAGAGCTGCAGAGTTGTTAGAGTTGGTACACACAGATGTATGTGGACCTATGACAACATATGCTAGAGGAGGGTATTCATACTTCATTACATTCACTGATGATCATTCGAGATACGGATATGTGTATTTGATGAAATACAAATCCGAGACGTTTGATAAATTCAAGGAATTCAAGAATGAAGTAGAGAAACAAACTGGCAAGAGTATTAAGATCCTTAGATCAGATCGAGGAGGAGAATACTTAAGTAGTGAGTTTCTCGATTATCTCAAAGATAATGGTATTCTTTCACAATGGACTCCTCCAGGAACACCCCAGTTAAATGGAGTTTCTGAAAGGAGAAATTGAACTTTGTTGGACATGGTTCGATCCATGATGAGCTATACCGATCTTCCAATTTCCCTTTGGGGTTATGCCTTATTAACAGCGACCTATCTACTAAATAAGGTACCTTCAAAATCTGTTCCTAAAACTCGACATGAGATGTGGACAGGGAAGAGACCTAATCTTAAACATCTTAAGATTTGGGGTTGTCCAGCTTATGTCAAGAAAGTTGACCACGATAAGTTGGAGGCTAGATCTGAAAAGTACAGATTTGTGGGTTATCCTAAAGAGAGTTTAGGATATTACTTTTATCATCCCACTGACCAAAAGGTGTTAGTTTCCAAACACGCAACCTTCTTGGAAAAGGAGTTTATCCTTGAAGGAAACAATGGGAGCAAGATAGATCTTGAAGAAGTTCAAGAACCACAAATCACTACAGATCAAACGAAGGAACCTATGCAAGTAGAACAATCTTCTGTACAACAGCCTATTCGTAAATCTGGAAGGATACCAATACCAAATAAAAGGTATTTTGGACTTATCATTGAGAATGATGATGAGGTATCTGTCATAGAAGATGACGATCCAGTATCTTATAATGAGGCAATGAGTAGTAGAGACTCAGAGAAATGGGGAACCGCCATGAAATCTGAAATGGACTCCATGTATGAAAACCAAGTGTGGACTTTGGTTGAACCACCTGAAGGCATAACGCCTATAGGGTGTAAATGGGTCTTTAAAAGAAAGATTGGAGCAGATGGCAAGGTGGAAACCTATAAGGCCAGACTGGTTGCAAAAGGTTTCAAACAAAGACAAGGAATTGACTATGATGAAACCTTCTCACCAGTAGCTATGCTCAAGTCTGTTCGGATTTTGCTTGAAATTGCAGCTTACTATGACTATGAGATCTGGCAAATGGACGTGAAAACGGCTTTCCTCAATAGGAAACTTAAGGAGGATGTGTATATGACACAGCCAGAGGGATTTACCTCTAAGAGTAGAGTAACTCAAGTCTGTAAGCTGCAGCGGTCTATTTATGGATTGAAGCAAGCTTCTCGAAGATGGAAAATCCGTTTTGATGAGGCAATCAAAGAGTTTGATTTTATCAAAAATGTGGATGAACCATGTGTGTATAAGAAGGTTAGTGGGAGCACTGTGACATTCCTAGTACTATATGTTGATGATATATTACTGATAGGGAATGACATACCTATGCTCCAATCAGTTAAAATTTGGTTGTCAAAGAACTTCTCCATAAAGGACTTGGGAGAAGCATCCTACATCTTGGGGATAAAGATCTATAGAGATAGATCTAAGAGGATGCTAGGTTTGACCCAAGGAACATACATTAATTCAATGCTAAAGAGGTTTAGCATGGAAAACTCCAAAAGAGGACTCATACCAATGAGTCATGGAGTTCATCTCTCTAAGAAAATGTCTCCAAAGACAACTGAAGAAAGAGAATACATGAGTAAGATACCATATGCTTCGGCTATTGGATCTATCATGTATGGGATGATATGTACGAGGCCTGATGTTGCTTACGCACTTAGTGTAACAAGCAGATATCAAGCCGATCCTGGAGAGGAACACTGGAAGGCAGTGAAAAACATCCTAAAGTACTTGAGAAGAACTAAGGATGTATTTCTTGTCTATGGTGGGTCAGATTTGAAACTAGAGGGCTTTACAGACTCAAGTTTTCAAACTGATCAAGATGACTATAAATCCGTGTCAGGGTATCTACTTACCTTAAACGGTGGTGCAGTGAGTTGGAAGAGTTCCAAACAGCAAACGGTTACTGACTCAACGACAGAGGCAGAGTACATAGCTGCGAGTGAAGCTGCAAAGGAGGCTGTTTGGATGAAGAAGTTCATTACAGAACTTGGTGTGGTTCCTAGCATTGAAGGACCAGTGCCTTTATATTATGATAACACTGGAGCTGTTGCACAAGCCAAGGAACCTAGGTCTCATCAGAAATCCAAACACGTGTTGCGGCGCTTTCATTTGATTAGAGAAATCATTGAGAGAGGAGACGTCACCGTTGAGCGTGTGGACTCTCAGAACAACATTGCAGATCCATTTACTAAAGCATTATCTCAGCAACAATTTGATCGCCACTTAGAGAAGATGGGTATTAGATACCAGGGTGATTGGCTTTAGTGCAAGTGGGAGATTGAAAGTAATATGCCCTCAAGCCAATCACGTTAGACGCGATGGAGCATTTATTTTGTAATCTTATTCATTTATTAATAAAAAAATTATTTATTCAAAGGCGTTTATTTATATGTTTAAGTTGTTAAATATATGAACCCATAGTTTAGAGTTATATTTTAGGATCATGATGAGATCATGCTAATGAGATCTAAAATATGTTAACTCGAAACTAAAAATATTCCTAATCGTAGGATCACTAATAAGGGTGTTAGTGAATCCGGAAAGATTAGTACATACTATGCTTGCTCTTAACAAGAGGATGATTGATCTCATAATCATTTGTGTGATGACATTAAAGCAAGTATGTAGGTGCTTATTAGAGAATAAGTTCACTGAACGTGACTCGCTTAAATGAACACCTAATGGAGTTTTACCTGCTTGTCAATAGGAGATCATCTAGTGATAGTTGTATAAGTGATCCTTAGACTTGAGACCGTTGCGGTTATCTTGTGTACACTAAATTATACTTTGTCATATATCTTAACTCAAGCAGTGTATATAAGTGTATGTTCGGGTATAATAAAGTGTACATGGAGATAAGTGAATGATCAACAAAGGATCTACTGCTTCTAGTAAAGGGAGAGAATGTCCTATGCGATTCCATTAGTGACAACTCGGGAATCTCTGGCCAGAGTGAAATGATAATTAGAATGTGTTTCTAATTGACATTATATTGAGTTGTGAATCTATGAATCGGAATGCATATGATTAAATAAAATAAGACTTGACAGTAATTCCATGTCTTATATTTAATCGGGACATTGTGTGGTAGAAGGATTGAATTGTACGGTAACTATTCACTGAATAGGTTCTTTCTGATTAAACGTTGATTTCATATTATCCGGATAGTCATGATATGCTGAGAGGTATCCCTCATGATGTAGAATAAGTATAATTAATATAATTAATTATATTTAATGAATTAAAGTGTTTAATTCGTATAAATAAAATTAGAATAGTTCTAATTTAATTTATTTCTACAACCGGCTTAATATTGAACCTAAAGGGTCACACCATAAAAGGGAAATAATAAATTATGAAGATATTGGGAAATAATAATAATTAAGTAATTTAATTTATACCATGGTGGAATAAATTAAATGGCTTAATATTTATAATTTAGTATTTTAGAAATAATAATTATAAATAAATAAGAATTATTTTTATATTATTATTATTTAATAAATAATCCAATTCCTAAGTAGTCTAGGAATTAGATTAGAAAGTGGTGTTATTATTTAATAATAAAGAATCCAATTTCTAAATGGTTTAGGAATTAGATAATGGAGTTTTATTATTATTTAATAAATAACCAATTCCTAAATGGTTTAGGAATTAGTTTAGGGGTTCTATATAAGGAGACTTATAATAGATTAAACCCCAACTGAAATAATAATTGGTAGCCTCCATAATATTTGTCACCAAAATATTGTGAGAGAAATCCAATATTCTTCATAATCAAAATTCTCTGGTGGATCACCTTTAGAGTACTACACACTTGAGTAGTAAACGTTAGATCTAGTGGAACAATCAAGAACATGGAATAAATTGCAAGACGGATCAAGGGGATCGACTGGAGCGTGAAGGATAAAGATTGCGGTGTTAATTCGTGCGTAAAGATTCTACATCAACGTCGTCGAATTTACAACGGTATGATTTTAATCCTTCCTCAATTAATAATATTGTATAAGGTGATTCCTGAGATTGCAGAAAAATTTTAAATTGCTATTTTTATGCTTCCGCTTCTTTGTCTATAATTTTCTGCACTAACATTCACTCCATTGTAAATGCTTTCCAAAACAGGAACAACTGTGCAAAATGGACGTCCTGTAGCCATCTTACTTGCAACTTTGAACACTCCAGGTCGGATGCACGTAGAATCTTTAGAGGGAAAGACAAACTTGCATTGCCAGTAAGCTATAAAGGCTGCCAAGTATGGCTCTTCCTGACAAGACTCTTCCACTTTCAGCTCTTCAAACATTGCTTCTTCTTCCAAAGGATGAGGAAGAGGTGGACCAATTATGCCAGAAGGGTTATGAGTAACTTTGGGAGCTGTGTCTTTGTTCCTAGAACCTTTAAAGGGACGCTTATGGTATCTCTGAGAGCCTTTAAACCAAATGTTAATCGAGTCCAATTCTTTAACAAAAGTTTTGTCCTTGCTCTTCCAAATGCAATGATACGCGACAAACAAGTGTTTGCAACCCAAACGAAGATAAGGTGTACCATGCTTGTCACTCTCGCACAATTCTTCTACACTGGGCACGACTCCATCATAAAATCGTCCTCCAATCGGGAGGCCGCAAAGGGAAACTAAATTCCACAAAGAAATTGAAATTTCTCCATATGGTGTGTGAGCTGTATTTGTATCAGGACGCCAAAGTTTGCAGAACGCACGAATAACTGAAGCCTTGCAATCATAAAGAAACAAGGAAGCAAACATATGATTGTATATGCGAGCCTTCTTCAAACTTTGCTTATGTAAGCTTAGTATGTCTTCTAGCCATTCCCAATAACCATTGGGAAAACAAAATTCACCAGAATCTTTGAAATTTTGTCCCGATTTTGCTTGTCCATTTGTAATTCTTCTGGCAAGAATGTCAAAAATCACATGTTCTTCCTCTTGTTGGTGGAGTGTAGACTTAAAAAATAAAGCTTTTTCAACATGTTTTGTTGTCAAGGGCTTTGCTTCATTAAAATAAATCAACTTGCAATCCCGCATTTCAGTCCTACTGGTTATAGGGGGAGCACTCTCTCTGCGATCGTGATTGGCAAAAGCATCAACCAAAGGTACGTGAACATCCAACGTTGTTCCATGCATTTTCATTTGTCAAGATAGTCTACTCTTGTGAAACTCCTTAAAAGCCACTATGTCTGCACACATCAAGAAAGAAAACTCAAGGAAAGAAAATTGCATTGCTGTTTGGAGATGCTCGAGCCAGTGGCATTAATTTGTGTCATTGACTCATCAAAATCAATGGTGGATGGAAATCAACAGAAGTGAAGTCTTCGTGTGTCCACAAGTGACAAGCTTATAGCTTAGTCACACAACCGAATGGTAAAGAGTCGTCCGTCCACAAGTGGTAAGCCTATAGGTTGTCCACACAACGAAACATCAAGTCTTCATCGGTCCACAATGACAAGCCTATAACTTAGTCACACAACCGAAAGACAAGGAGTTGTCTGTCCACAAGTGATAAGCCTATAGCTTAATCACACAACAGAATGATGAAATTTCTTCGAGCAGAAGAGGACCAAATCCCTTTATGCATATTTCATTTTGCAAGTCTGAAATTGATGGGTCTCCACAAGTCATGCCACATGCTCTAACACATGATGCCAAAGTTGAAGGAAGGAATTGGTGAGGCCTCAAAGATTATGCCTGCCATTCAGAAAAACAATGATCATGTTGATGCGTCAAAAATTTTTTTTCCAATAATGGAACGGAGGACATGTAATTGCGATGCATGTGAGATGAAGTAAGAAAAAAGATAAATAAAAGCTTGCAACTTGGCTTGACCAATCGGCCAACTTGATGTCACAATTGGAGTTATAGTGATTAAAAAAAATATGACATGACCTTGGTGGGGACCCACGGATATATGTTGAAGACCAAAAAAAATATATACCAATTCATTTGAGGTAAATCTCAGGTGCAGTAACATACATGGCATATTCAAGGAGTTAATTCAAAGGCTATGCGGCTAGCAAAAAGAAAGAATTGACACCGCAACTTGACTTGCAACGGAGAAGGACAAAAAAGACCCAAAGAGAGTCGCTCCAAACTCAAGTAACACTACTTTACTCCACAGTATTCCAAGTATCACCGCATAAACTAAAACGATGGCTGCTATTGCAAACGGAAGCATTATAATCAACTATTGATAAGCCAAGACATTCAATCCTTATCAAATTCAAATATGAAGTATGATTAAAGGTGGGTAATCGCAATATGAAGTTTCGGCCAAATCTTAATTTGAAGCCACTTGAGTCTCCGAATTGGAGTGGAATATGATTTTGTTTAGAATGCAAATTTTAATTACTCTAAAATTTGCTATTCTAATTTAAAATTCTCAATTTTGAAATTCTATTACCAAGTCAAAATTGGAGTATGAATTTTGTCATATAATTGAAATTTCGTTTCCTTCGTCGTCAAAAGTACTTGAAAAATATTGAGTTTGTAATAATTTTTTTTTTACTTGCCCATAATAAATTGGAATTTCAATTACTAAATAATAGTAAATTTAATTCTATTTTAAAACTAAAACTAGCATTGAAGTCTTCCGTTCCAAATTTAGAAGTGAAACGGAGGTGATGCCCTCTCAAATCAAATTACAAGTTGGGTGCATTTCAAGACTTCTCGAAATAAAATTTGTTATCCTACCAAATTGAACAACAAATTAAAGTCAACACTCAAAATGACGACGTGGAATTGTCTTAAATTTGATTCCTCAAGAAGAAAATTATGTTGGTTGTGCTACTAAATTGTGCAATGAACTAAAATAAATCATGATTCGTCCAACCTTGTGGAGACGGAAAAAAAATAGTTTCTCAACAAAATCAAGTTCGACATCCTACCAAATTGACTGACGAACTAAGCCAACTTGGGACAAGTACGAAGTGTTGGAATTAAGACGAATGATTTTGTGCTACTCAACAATATTTTGTCGCAGTCAAGACACGTCCATTTGTCACAAAAAGAAAATACTCATGGACTAGTCATGAGGGGGCATATGTAAATATCAAAAATTCGCAGCCAATCACAAATTGCCATCACAAATGACGAAATATAACTATCAAAATTTATAATGACAAATAAATTAATTTTTCATGTGAGTCCCAAATGCTCATAATTTTAATTGGTTTTAAAATAATAATTACTTTTATTAAATAAATAAATAAGGGAAATTATAAATTTAATAATTATCCTTACCAAATTAAGATCATTATTAAGGTGAATATTATTTCAAAACGTAGAATTAATTAAAGTTATTATCTTTATTTAACAAATAAATAGGGATAATATTAATTCTACTTAATTATGGAGATAATGTTCAAGAAACTTCTAATTATTTCTATTAAATAAATAAAAATAGATATAGTTATCAACAAGGAGTATTCTCATGAAAGAGCTCTTCTTCTTAAGAGACCTATAAATACGACCCTCCTCCACACACTTCGGGGGATTCAATTTTTTCAGAGTTCTTCCTCCACACACTTCGGGGGATTCAATTTTTTTAGAGTTCTTTCAAGTGCTACAGAAGTTTAGACTTAGAGATTCAAAACTCTTGAACATTAGGAATAAGAAAGCTTAAAACTCTCGAGAATTCTTTCATACCTTCGAGAGAAGTTCATCAAGCCTTCAACAATTTCTGCCATCCAACGGAGTTCTAAAGCATTAAGTACATCAAGTTTCTAAGAATTCCATGTTAGAATGTATGTTCAAAATATAATAATAATAATAATAATTTGATAAATATTAATTATACTTTATTAATTAATATTATACGTTAACAAAATGCTGCCATCCAACGAAGTTCTAAAGCATTAAGTACATCAAGTTTCTAAGAATTCAAAATATAATAATAATAATAATTTGATAAATATTAGTTATACTTTATTAATTAATATTATACATGGATAAAGGTGTATAGGCCAATGTAGAATCCTAATTTGAATGAGTCTAATGTAGAATCCTAATTTGAATGAGTCTATGAGTCTATGTTGATATTTGAATGAGTCTCTTGAATGAGTCTATGTTGATGAATGGGTCTATGTTGAGTTTGATAAATTGAAATGGGGTCTATGTTATTGGAATAAATTGGAATGGGGTCTATGTTGATGAATGGGTTAGTCTAATGTAGAATCCTAATTTGAAGGAATGGGATCTATGTTGATGAATGGGTTAGTTTAATGTAGAATCCTAATGTCTATGTTGATGAATGGGTTAGTTTAATGTAGAATCCTAATTTGAATGAGTCTATGTTGATGAATAGGTCTATGTTGAGTTTGATAAATTAAAATAAATTGGAATGGGGTCTATGTTGATGAATGGGTCTATATTGGAATAAATTGGAATGGGGTCTATGTTGATAAATGGGTCTATGTTGAGATGTTGAGTTTGATAAATTGGAATGGGTCTATGTTGAGTTTGATAAATAAACTAGGTATTTATACCTAGGGTGTCATGCTTCAAGCAAAACTCTATATACACTCGTATCCTTCTTTCTAACAATTATCTCTTATAATTATTGTTCTTGTTGAAAAATATATTTGGGGAAAAATAATATATTCGAAATGACTTAAATAAATCAAATACAATTGAAATCCGAGACACGTGTGAACACGCTTTCCTTAAAACAGTTTAGTCCCCTCACTAGGTGCTTCAGAGGATCGTTGGACTACTGTTTCCCAAGATACAATGGATTACAGAGACCGGACTTGGCACAAAGTCTGTCTACTGTCGAACAGCACTGGAAATTGTAATGAACACTTGAATGAGAAATTAAAACAGGGTTGGAAGATTGTGTATTTTCTGTTATTATATTCTGCTGGAATGAGCCTCAAATTATAGGCAAGGGAGAACCGTTCAATCAGACCACGTTTCCATTAACTCAGATGTAATGTCACGTCCTCAACCGTCGAAATACATGGCCACGTTCCCAACTGTTAAGTTACAGGACCACGTTCTCAACCGTTAAGTTACAAGGTCATGTTCCCAACCGTCATCGTTAATGGATTACGCCCCCCTCTATTTGCGGGCACCCCCTGACAGCCTTCTTGGCACACCCTGATGGATACTCGCATTCCCAGACGGGTTTCTCGGCACACCCTGACAAGCACCCGCATCCCCTGACAGGCTTTCTCGGCACACCCTGACGGGCTTCTCGACCACGGCCACGACACGGAGTGCACACCCTGATGCTCAACACCGAAAACCAGCAAAATGTTGGGTTGATCAGGCCCACCTAATTACGGTCCGGCATTCGTGTCCGCAGGTCGCCCCAAAGTTCCCTTCAAAAATTCTAGGATTTGTACCCCCCCCCCCTGCGCGCACGCGTGGAGGATGGAGCATAATGTAACCACTCAATTTGACTAGTTAGCTTGCTTTCCCATATAAAAGGTAAGCAACAACCCTTCCAAATTTCAATGTGGGACAAAGTTCCCTTTACTTAACTCATCTTTGCATCTTCCATTCTAAATGAAAAATAATTCTCATTTAAATTCTCATTAACTTCCAACAATCCCCCACATGAATGAGATATTGTCTAGGTTAAATTGTTCATTAATTGATCCCTGCATAGAGAAAGTAGGTATTACCCTTTGAACTTCCCCCTTGTAAAGTATGCTTGCTTTACCAGCTGTCCAGTAGACATGATATCTTTGAACTGTCCATCTATTACAGTAAAGAGACCCACATACAGTACACAGGAACCATTTCTATGGCGTTCTGTTCTCATAATTTGGTCCATTGTGGCCATGGAACCCCCTTGGTTCTGCAAAAGTTGTTAAAGAACTAAGCCTTCTAGTTCTCCTTTGAAGCGGCCCCACTTCTCTCTCACATAGGTGACTGCCTAAATCCAGAGTAAACACGATACTCTCTTAGTAGTCATTAAAGCACATAATGCTAACCTTATCATTTTTATCACTGTTTCTTGACAGGAATGAGTTGAGGTTACCCCCACAGTGATCACACTAAGTCGCACGATTACGTTGTCCCTTTGAACCTAGATCTTGGGATCTCCAGTCAACTAGGTTGGGTTTTCCTTCGTAAAACTTTTAACATTTCATAGGCTTAACACCCATTCCTTTGGTCAATCTCTCAACTGCTTCTTTGATCAATGCTTTGGTTAGCGGATCCGCAATATTCTCTTTTGACTTAACATAGTCAATTGAGATAACTCCAGTTGAGATTAATTGTCTAATGGTATTATGTCGACGACGAATATGTCTTGACTTACAATTATACATAGTACTTTGCGCTCTACGGATAGCAGACTGACTGTCGCAGTGAATGCTAATAGGCGCCACAGGTTTACCCCAATTTGGAATATCTTCCAAAAAATGGCGTAACCATTCAGCCTCCTCACCACACTTATCTAGAGCAATAAACTCTGACTCCATTGTGGATCTGGCTATCACAGTCTGTTTAGCAGACTTCCACGACACTGCACCTCCAGCTAGTGTGTACACATAACCACTAGTGCAATTTGATTCATTTATATCAGATATCCAGTTAGCATCCGTGTAGCCTTCTAGCACAGCAGGATATCTGGTATAATATAATTCGAAGTCACGAGTATATTTTAAGTATCGTAATACTCTAGTTATAGCAGTCCAATGCTCAGTACTAGGATTACTCGTGTAGGAGCTCAACTTGCTTACCACGAAAGCAAGATCAGGACATGTGCAACTCATTAGATACATCAAACTTCCAATAATACGTGAGTATTCCACTTGGGAAACACCCTCAGCAAGGTTCTTGGTTAAATGGAAATTACGATCTAATGATGTTCTTGCAACACATGGATCATCCTTGTTAAATTTATCAAGAATTTTGTCCACATAATGAGCCTGACTTAAGACTATACCATCTACGGTTCTAAGAATTTTAATTCCTAATATCACATCCGCAAGACCCATGTCTTTCATGTCAAATTTGGAATTCAACATATCCTTTGTAGACTTGACCAACTTGTCAGAGCGACCAACAATGAGTATATCATCTACATATAGACATAAAATGACATAACCACTTTCAGTCTCTTTGACATAAATGCATTTGTCACACTCATTGATTTTGAATCCACTAGTGATCATTGCATAGTCAAACTTTTCATACCACTTCTTTGGAGCTTGTTTGAGACTATACAATGATTTAACTAGCTTACAAACTTTCTTCCCGGCCCCTGGAGCTCTAAAGCCCTCGGGTTGCTCCATGTAGATTTCTTCATCTAACTCTCCATTTAAGAAAGCTGTTTTCACATCCATTTGATGGACTTCCAAATTCCTCAAGGCTGCCATAGCAAGAATCAACCTTATAGAATTTATTCTCGACACGGGAGAGTACGTATCAAAGTAGTCTAAGCCTTCGCGTTGCTTATACCCTTTAATTACAAGTCTTGCCTTGTATTTATCAATGGAACCATCTGGTTTCATTTTCCTCTTGAAAATCCACTTAGACTCTAATGGTTTATTCCCAAGAGGGAGATCGACCAACTCCCGAGTGTGATTCTGCAAGATGTAATCAATTTCACTTTTTATGGCTTCTTGCCACATAGGTCCCTCAGTGGAACTCACTGCCTCAGCATAGGTTAGTGGCTCATTCTCCAATAGGTAGGTTCCAAGGTCATCACCAAATGATTTTTCCACTCTTGCTCGTTTGCTCCGTCTCAGTTCAATCTCTTGAACTTCAGTGTGATCTTGAATTTCTTCATTAGTCCGTTTAATTGAATTAGATCCACTGCTAGACTTGCAAGGAAAAACATTTTCAAAGAAAGATGCATTCCTTGATTCCATTATTGTATTCTTGTGTATATCTGGTATTGCCGAATCATACACGAGAAAACGATAAGCACTACTATTATGTGCATACCCGATGAAGATACAGTCCACTGTTCTAGGACCAATCTTAACTGTCTTAGGTGCTGGAACAGCAACCTTAACAAGGCACCCCCACACTCGCAAGTATTTGTAGGATGGTCTCGTTCCTCTCCATAGTTCATACGGAGTCTTGTCCTCCTTTTTCCGGGGTACCCTATTTAAAAGGTAATTGCTTGACAAGATAGCTTCTCCCCACATATTTGGAGGTAAGCCGGAACTAATTAACATCGCATTCATCATTTCTTTTAGAGTGCGATTTTTCCGTTCAGCAACCCCGTTAGATTGTGGAAAATAAGGTGTCGTTACTTCATGAATAATTCCATGTTTCACACAGAAGTCACCAATCGGTGCCTCATACTCACCACCTCTATCGCTCCTCAATCGTTTGATCCTTTTTCCAAGTTGATTCTCAACCTCAGTTTTATAGAGAATAAACTTTTCTAAGGCCTCATCTTTGCTTTTCATCAAATATACATAGCAGTATTTTGTACTATCATCGATGAAGGTGATAAAATATTTATTACCACCACGTGTTTGAATCATCTTCAAATCACAAACATCACTATGAATTAATTCAAGCGATTCAGTGCTTCTCGTTATAGATGGGAACGGCAACTTGGTTAATTTTGCTTCAACACAAGTTTCGCATTTGTTTTCTGAATTAATTTGGAATGTTGGTATATGGTTCAAGTTAATTAAACGATGAATCGAATTAAAATTAACATGACCTAGTCTACCATGCCATAAATTTGAAAACTCAATCAAATATGCAGAAGAGGTACTTTCATTAATTTTGTTGACAATAGTCATTACATTTAATTTAAATAGCCCATCAGTGGCATACCCCTTTCCTACAAACATTCCTGAATTAGACAGAATAAGCTTGTCAGACTCTATTACGATGCGAAAGCCATGTTTGTTAAGCAAAGAACTAGACATAAGGTTTTTGCGGATTTCTGGCACATACAACACGTCTTGTAGTGTCAGTACCTTGCCTGAAGTCATTTTCAGCAGTACCTTTCCCTTGCCTTCAACTGTCGGTACAGCAGCATTTCCCATGTACAATTTTTCACCGTTAACCGGCTCAAAAGTAGAGAATTGGTTCCTATTAGTGCAAACATGTCTAGAAGCACCGATGTCCATCCACCATTCTTTCAGATTGGACTCCACCATGTTTACCTCGGTAACCACAACCACCAAGTTCAAATCATCCACATCTTTGGTGATTTCATTCAGCAAGTTGGCCTCATGTTTCTTTTTGGATGAGTGACATTCATTTGACTTGTGGCCTTGTTTGCCACATTTGAAACATTTGCCTTTGAACTTGTATTTTGGATTTGTGAAACCGCCGTTAACTGGCCCCAACTTGCCCTTGCCTTTGTTGGCATTCTTTCCCTTAGAGCCATGCTCTACAATATTAACTTTAGCACCAACACCGTTTGATGCCTTAGACTCGGATCTCTTGTTGTCTTCTTCAATTCGAAGTCTAACAATCAGATCCTCTAGGGACATCTCCTTGTGTTTGTGCTTAAGGTAATTCTTGAAGTCTCTCCATCCCGAAGGTAATTTCTCAATGACCGAAGCCACTTGGAAAGACTCACTGAGTAACATACCCTCAGCTTGGATATCGTGCAAAATTAATTGCAGTTCCTGCACTTGACTTGTTACAGTCTTGGAATCAATCATCATATAATCAAGGAACCGTCCGACCACAAATTTCTTTGCGCCGGCATCCTCAGTTTTATATTTCCGATCCATTGATTCCCATAGTTCTTTGGCAGTTTTAAATTTACAATAAACATTATATAATGAATCATTTAAACCATTCAAAATATAATTGCGATATAAAAAATCAGAATGTCTCCAAACCTCAACTGCAGAATGTATTGCCATATCTACCTTATCTTTCAGCATCACTGGAGCATCCTCCGTTAAAAACCTTGCCAAATTCAAGGTAGTCAAAAAGAACAACATCTTTTGTTGCCACCGTTTGAACGCAGTAGCAATGCCAGTGAATTTTTCTGGCTTCTCAACATGACTAGGTAGAACATGGACAGTGGCAGCAACAGGAACAGCATTAACGGTGGAAGCATCCATCTTTGTGGGATTTGAAGCAGAGGTATTGGCAGCAGCAACATAAGTGACATCAACGGGAGTCTCTTCGAGATTAGCCATCAAGAATAAAAAGCTAAACTGTTTTAAGATTGTTGGAAAATATATTTGGGGAAAATAATATATTCGAAATGACTTAAATAAATCAAATACAATTGAAATCCGAGTCACGTGTGAACACGCTTTCCTTAAAACAGTTTAGTCCCATCACTAGGTGCTTCAAAGGATCGTTGGACTACTGTTTCCCAAGATACAACGAATTACAGAGACCGGACTTGGCACAAAGTCTGTCTACTGTCGAACAGCACTGAAAATTGTAATGAACACTTGAATGAGAAATTAAAACAGGGCTGGAAGATTGTATATTTTCCATTATTATATTCTGCTGGAATGAGCCTCAATTTATAGGTAAGGGAGAACCGTTCAGTCAGACCACGTTTCCATTAACTCAGATGTAATGTCACGTTCTCAACCGTCGAAATACATGGCCACGTTCCCAACTGTTAAGTTACAGGACCACGTTCTCAACCGTTAAGTTACAAGGTCATGTTCCCAACCATCAACGTTAATGGATTACGCCCCCTCTATTTGCGGGCATCCCCTGACGACGCGGACGGCACCCCCTGACGGGTACTCGGCACCGCGGCACCCCCTGACGACCTTCTCGACCACGGCCACGACACGGACACACCCTGATGCTCAACACCGAAAACCAGCAAAACGTTGGGTTGATCAGGCCCACCTAATTACGGTCCGGCATTCGTGTCCGCAGGTCGCGCCAAAGTTCCCTTCAGAAATTCTAGGATTTGCACCCCCTGCGCGCACGCGTGGAGGATGGAGCATAATGTAACCACTCAATTTGACTAGTTAACTTGCTTTCCCATATAAAAAGTAAGCAACAACCCTTCCAAATTTCAACGTGGGACAAAGTTCCATTTACTTAACTCATCTTTGCATCTTCCATTACAAATGAAAAACAATTCTCATTCAAATTCTCATTAACTTCCAACAGTTCTTGCCTCTGTAGATCTAACAATCTTGAAGCATGATTATTGTTGCTTGATTGAGACAAAAATTACAGACTTGAATAGATTGTAGAAACACGGTTGTGATCTGTTTTCTTCTTGGTTGTGAATCAGTTCTCTCTTTTTCTCTGTCGACATCATCATCATCATCGTTGGAATGATGGGTTGCGATCATCGCCGTTGTTTTTCTAGATGGAGATTTTGAGTTGCGAGTTGGACTGCCACGATCTGCCCTGAAAAGCGATTGAGAAGCGATGTGGGGTCTTTATGATTCGTGGAACTCAAGACACGGTTGCTGTGCAATTTCCAGAGAGTGTCCGATCGTAATATGTTCTTTCTGTTGTGAAATTTTTGAGATTTCGTTAAGGATATGACTGATCTATGGGCCTTGTTGATGATTGCATCAAAATAATTGCAATGGAATTTCTAAGTTCGACTATGAAAGTATGTATGGCTAATTTTGTTACTGCATGTCTTTTGGTTCTTGGTTCATGTGGGACCCAGTTTGAGTATTGGTATTAAGTTTCTTTGGACTACAATTGAGGCTACTGTTTGGAACTGGAGTTCTGTCGCTTCGATCTCGCCGAGGAAACACCACACGCTACTATTGTTGTAATTGCAAATTTCAACAAGTAATATCTGCGGTAATCTATTGATTCCAGCTTCATGCGGTCAAGAAGCTTTAGATGTGACAGTGAAGATCTGGATTGAGAAGCCAAGTTTACAATTAGTATTTGTTAAATCAATGGAGGCATAAACGATAATTATAAGAGATAATTATTAGAGAGAATGATACGAGTGTATATAAGGTTTTGTTTGAAACATGACACCCTAGGTATCAAGTTTAGAATATCCAACATAGACCCATTTCAATTGTGATTCTACATTGGCCTATATACTTTTAGGTTTTTGTCCACGTATAATATTAATTAATAAAATATAATTAATATTTATCAAATTATTATTATTATATTTGAACATATATTCCAAGAATCTCCTACTATGTTCTAAATATAAAATAATAATAATGAACCATATATGAACACATAATACCAAAGTATCATGAAGCTAATCCAAATAAAATCATCTATACTCAAGTATTGAGGTTTTGAATCAAAAACAAATCCAACAAATGAATATATTAGGTCCCAAAGGGGTAAAAATACTAGAAGTGGGTTGAATAGTGTTTTTCAAAAATTAAGTATTGCTAAGAAAACTTTACTGAATAAAACATTTCTTGCTTATTAAAGAATTTCTTATGTTTTGAAAAAGTTTAGGCAGCGAAATTTGTTTAAGCAAAGCACCCCTTAGTTTTTGTAGCAAAGGTTAATGGCTAAAAGGAGCAAAGATAGTAAGTCTTTGTTGATAGAATTCAGCAGGACTTAAGCAAATCACAAAATAAAGTAAGCAATAAGAAAGATAAGTAGGAATGAATATGAGAATTTTTATAGTGGTTCGGACCAAGTCTACTCCACTCTTCTTCTCTTTTACTTGAAAAAGCTATCACTAAAACTTGTTCACACAGAACAATCAGCAGGAGGACACTTAGTCCAATGTACACTAGGTCACTTAGACCAAATTAGTCACACAGACTCTAAGCAGATTTGAGAAAATCTTGCTTGCTATCTTCAAGTAGATTGCTCCTTAGTTGAGCAGATTGATAGCACTTGTTTAAGCTTTATGATGTCTTGCTGAAGTCTTTAATGTGTTAGAGAGGTTGTTCAGACTTTACTCAGTTAGTTGGAAGTTAGTCATAAATGAAATTTATGACTCCTATTTATACTTCTCCAGAAAATCTATCCGTTGGGAATTTGAAATAGATCCGTTGGAGTGTACTGAACTTGATGTGACTTGTACCTTTTCAGCATTCCTTGCTTAGTCAAAAAGTTAGCCGTTATTCTGTCTTCTAGTGCCTTTCAAAAGAGTCTCCTAGAAGTTGACTAAGCAGGGATAAAGATAAGTTTTCTGACAACTTGACTTTGATCAAGTAAAGGATCTTGCTTAATTAAGTCCTTGCTTATTTCCATTCTAAGCAGGACTATACTTGGAAAATTCTTCATATCTTCAGAATCCTTCTTGACCAATAAGCAATCTTTAGTGAAGTTATCATATTAGCAGACTTCAAATCAGCAAGCTTCAATGGTGATCAAACTCCTTGCTTAACTACATATTATATCCACTTAACAAGTTGGATATTTTTCTAAGTCCTTTTACAATATTTAAGCATGGACTATATTACATCATCAATTATTATATATATATTAAACGATAAATAAACTTCATAAGCAAAGATTATATAAGCAGGGGTGCAACAACAATCTCCCTTTAATTGATGATGTCAAAATGAGTTATTTTGATCACCACAGCAAGAACCAAAAAGAATTTCATTTTATATCAAAATGTTTGAACTTACAAGATAAAATGAAATTACAAGATAAAATTACAACTATTCAGCATATTCTTTTAAACCCTGTTGATCTTCTCCTTTGCCAAAATTCAGCAGCTCTTGCCTCTGCCTTTCCTCCGCTTCCTCCTTTTCTCTTTTCCTTACTTCCTTTTCCTCCTTCTTCATCAGCATCTTTTCTTTCTTTTTGTTGTACTCCAGTTGAATTTCCTGCATCTTTTCTTTCTTTTTGTTGTACTGCTTGATCTTTGATTCTGATTCCTTAATACTTGCAAGCAACTTGAGACATTCAGCAGGCCCTGACTTTATTGATATGACATCAGCTTCTTCAAGAGCCTTCTGAAGTCTCATATACGGGGAAGGACTCATAATTTGCACAGCAGACTTAGGGATATGCTTGGGAAGTCTTTTTCTTTTTGGTATAGAAACCGGAGCAACAGCAGGGGTAGTTTTAGCAAGTAGACCAGCAGAGGTTGGAAGGGTAAGAGTTTGTTCTGCTTGTTCTTGCTGGGCTTCATGACCTCTCTCCCCCTTTTTGATATCATCAGCCATAATGGGGAGGAAGTCAATCAGCTTATTTTCCATTTTAGTCAGCCTAGAGTTGAAGGCAGAATCAGCAGAGGAGGCTTTGGCAGCAGCAGTGTTCTCAGCAGGAAGTCTTGCTAAAACTTGTTCCAGTTGGGCTTCAAGTGTAGCAAGCTTCTGCGAGGATGGGGAAGAAACCTTGCTATTAGCAGGATAAGATTCAGATTCAGTAGGTTCCTCTTCCTGAGTTGCCTCTCCTTCAGCAGCAGTGTCCTTAAGCTCCCCCTCAATTACAAGCAACTCTGCAGCAGATGTTTCTGGAGTGGGCTCCCCCTCGGTCAGTACCCTTGCTGGAGAAAGGTGGTTGGGGCCTTCTTGAATGTTCTCAGCAAGGTAAGCCTTAGGATCCAAGCCAGCTGCCAAGGCATTTTTGATCAGCAGTGCCTTGATGAGTTCCTCTGATTGTTTTTCTTTTGCTCATTCAGTAGGAACATCAACAAGGTCACTGTCGTTGCTATACTTGTGATTCTTTTCCCTTGCCTTTGCCCTTGATTGCAACATGTTTTCTTCTGGGAGGAAGGGTCGGGTCAGCAGGTGAATGGATAGCAAAGCGAGGGAGGACAACTCTTCTAGCAGCAGAGGGTTTTGTGATTGGCTCAGTTGGCTCAGCCGTCTCTACTGGTGGCTCCTTTGGGGACACTGCTGATCGATTAATTTCAGTAATGTCGTAAGCAGGAGGAGGATTGACTTTATTGGCAATATGGATTACAATCTCCACTTCAACAGGCCCTGTGATGGAGTCTGGAGTATCATCAGACTCCAAGACCTTTGTGAGCTCCAGAACTTCAGTAGGAGTGGCCGGCTCAGTTGTTGAAGTCTTAGCAGGGATCGATTGGTCAGCAGTAACAACCTCCTCTATGACTTCATCAATGTCTTTGAAGAGTTCGTTGGAAGAACTTTTCTGATTATCAGCAGGCGTTGGAGACTGGTCAGCAGGGATGTAGTTATCAATTTCATCAAAAATGTCATCCCCTGCTGACTCAGGTGTGAGCGGAACGGCGGTGGGAATTTCTTGTTCGTCTTTAGAGGGAGGCTCTATGTCAGATCCTCCAACAGCGATAGCTTCAGCAGCAGAGTCTTCATCGTAGAGCTCCATGAAGAATTCATAAACCTCCCTCTCCTCTTCATTCAGAGTCGAGGGGTCAAATTCAGTAGGCGTTGCCTTGGATTTCTTTTTGGGCCTCTGAATTTGAGTCGCTGCTCGCCTCTTATTGTGTTGGACAGCAAGGATGCGTTCGTCACCTCTAGCATTAGGGGTTAAAGATGTTTGGATTTGGAACTCTGCTAATCCCCTTTCTCATCTTTCAGTAGCAGCTTTGGCAAGGGCAGCAGGGTTGCCCCCATAATTTTTCAGCATAGAAGGGGTAATAACCTTGTTGCTGATCAGCTTCTTCAAATGGGTCCCTGCTGGGAAGTTTGCTCCGAGAATTCCCTTGATCAGCAGGGACATAGTTTGTCCATGATGAATCTTCATCTTCCTCTTGCTGGAGTATGATTCAGCAAGGACTTCAAAAAATATCTGAGCCCAGTTAATTGGCTCCCCTGACTTCAGCAGATAGACGATTGAAATGACCCTTGATGATGCCTCGTCTTGGGAGGTGAACTTACACAGCAAGATCTTGTGAAGGATGTCCATCAGAAGGTCCCATTTCCTTGGGAAATCCTTCCTCTTCTTGTTGGCATGAGTCTTGACATAGCCCAACTCAGTAAGCACAGTAGGAGTGACTATGGGTGGAGTCAGCAAGCCCTGACTTAGCATCTGTAGAACTTTAGTAATGCTCGTTGGAGTGATAAGAACCAGCTGACCATTTGCACGTCTGATAATGTTGTGATCACGGACTTGTATGGTTGAGAAGAACTCTCTGATTACTTCCCCATATATGGGAGTATCAGTAGAGATTACATATCTTACCCCACTGCTCCTCAGCAAGGTTATAACATCAGTGATTTCTTCATCTTGGATATCAGCAAAGGATTCCAAGTCAATGATTGACTCAGACTCAATCTTGTCTAACCAGTTGGCCATGTCTGCTGATGATGATCGGAAAAGGTTGTTGAAGAGGGTTTACGACAAATTTCAGAAGGGTTTATAAAGTGATTATGGAGAGAGATCAGAGAAATTTCTTCGGTAAAAATTTTGAGAAGGGTTAAGTGAGTTTATATAGGTGGTAAAAGAAGTTGAACGGTTTAGAGAGTGGTAACTGATATGAGAAGATGAAGAGTTAGTGGGAGAAAAATATAGGTAGTGGTGAGAATTAATTATCAAAAGGACAACAGCTATTAAAAAGATCATGTGGCAGAGTGGCATTTAATGTGGAGAGAGAAAAATGAACGGCTACAGTCATGATGGCCTATTTTTCTGGTGATAATTGCGTAGCACGATTCTTGTTGATGTGAAACGATAAGGACATGAATCAGCAGGGGCAATATCCTTGCTGATTTTGTGGCTTCCTCTTGAGGCGGATATCAGCAGGGTCTTGTAAGCAGCAGTTATCCTTTGCTCATTTTGGATGTTTCAGCAGGATCATCCTTTGCTTATTTGAGGTAAGCAAGGTCTTAGAGTTGGTTTCTGTAATGGTGCTTTCGCTGAGAGGTCTCCCCTTTTCTTGATATTTTCAGCAATGTTGATGTAGATTTTCAGCAGCATGTGTTGTACTTGGTCAGCAGGGGTTTTTCTTTCAGCAGCGTCTTTGACGTTTCAGCAGGAGCTTTACATAGTTTTTGAAACAGCTTGTTAAGTTTTATAAACATTTGATGATGATTGTTTTTAGGATACTTAGGAATTCAAATGTACAGAAAAGTGTTGGTTTGTAACACTTTAGTATTGTAGCTAGCAGTAGTATCTCTTGTTTGTAAATTAGTCATTATAATAAAGAGATAGATTCATTTCATTTTTATGTACTGCTGGAATACTTGTTGAGGTTGTTCAACAAGTTGTTTTAAATTTATTAGTCCTTCGGAGATTGAATTTGGCTTGTTGGAGATTAAGGGAAAAGTCTACCAGAGACTAAGTTTCTGTTCATCAGAGATTGGACTTTGCCCATCGGAGATTGAAGAATCCTTCATCGGAGATTAAAGTTTTGTTCATCAGAGATTGAAGGATTGGTCATCGGAGATCAAAGCTTACGTCATCAGGGATTGGAACTAAAGAGTCAAAGACTAATGCTGACGTCACCAATGACTAAAGCCAAAGCATCGAAGATTACTCGAAGTGATCGGGGACTAATTAAAGAAGCCATCGGAGACTAGTCGAGGACTTAATCACTGATGGAGTTAGAGTTCAAATCAAAGAAGGAAAGTCTTTTATGCACTTGTAGACTTTATTGAAGACGTAGCTGACAAGGAAACTTGTTAGAAATCTTTCAATTAGAAAGATTGTATTTGATTTGAATTAGGAATAGGTTTTTGGTAACTTAGTTTTAGAAGTTGTAATTATAAAATTACAGAATAGCAATACGAAAAAAAAAGGAGAATTGAAAGAGTTGTATTCTCTCAATATACAGAGAATTGTAATTCGAAGCTGTATAGGTTTTCAGTGTTTTGTATCTTTACTATACAGTTTAGAATTAGGAGAAGCTGACGATCAAATTGATTGTTAGAATTTGTAATCAATTGTAAATTAATAAAGCAATTGTTTATAAATAGATTTGTGTTCTTGTTCTTTTTATTCCGCAAGAAAAATTTAGTTTCTCTAAGAACAAGTAATCGAAGAATTTTCAAAGAACTTGTATTCAACCCCCCTTCTACAAGTTCTCGGCATCTCACTGGGAAAACAATTGGTATCAGAGCCTGTAATTGAATTTATTCAATTAAAACGTTCCAAGAGATGGCCAACGATGAAGCAAGTAGCTCTAACATCATGGCGTATGCGGGAAGTAGAGATGGTGGTACCAGAATCCCTATTCTTAAAAAAGAAGAATATCCAATGTGGAAACAAAAGATGTATATGCACTTGAGAGCAACAGATCCAGATTACATAGATAGGATTGAGAAGGGTCCTTATCTACCCAGGAAATTCATTCCTGCAAAAACTGTTGAAGGATCTGTTGTTCCAGAACACTTTGAACTTGCGCCAGAATGCGATTATACAAACGAAGACAAGTTGCAAGTGTTAAAGGATGCTAAGGTGATAAACATACTTTATAATGGAATTGATAAAAATATGTTCACAATCATCATAAACTGCACTACATCAAAGCAAATCTAGGACACCATCAAAGTCCTGTGTGAAGGGACGGACCAAGTTCGAAAGAACAAAAGATCACTGTTGACTCAACAGTATGAGTTCTTTCAAGCAAAGCTTGGTGAACCTATAACATCTGTTTATGACAGATTTAACACCTTGCTTAATGACTTGAAGATACTTGGTAAATCCTATGACAATGAAGAAGTCAATACCAAGTTTATGAGATCTCTCCCACCAAGTTGGGATCCAAAGACCACTGCAGTAAGAGAGGCTCATGACTTGGAAACACTCACACTGGACAGGCTCTATGGGAACTTAAAGACATATGAACTTGAAGTAGAGCAAAGACAGCGCATGCATGGCAGGGACAAAGGAGCTGCGTTGATGGTTGAGACAAACAAGTCTCAAGAGAAGCTTGATGAGGAATTTTCTGACGCTAGCTCAACTGATAATGAAGATGAACTGAATACTGATGATGACATGAAGGAATTCATGGCATTCATGGTCAAACAGTTTAAGAAATTTAGGGCTAGCAGAAAAGGAAGAAAATCATCGAGAAAACCTAACCCTAAACGAGAAGGTCAAAAAGTCACCTTCGACTTAAAAAAAATAAGATGCTACAATTGTGATGGGTTAGGGCACTTTGCCAATGAGTGCAAGAAGCCTAGATCTAATGATAGATCTAAGGATGAAAAATCAAGGAAGGACTTTGCTGAAAAGAAAGCCAAATCCAAGAGCAAAGCCTTGATTACTGAGGGAAAAGATTGGATTGACAGCGATTCTGATGAAGAAGTTGTCAACTTTGCCCTAATGGCTCGTAGTGACGAGTCAAGTGATTCTACAAAGGTATGTGATGCAAATCAGAATTTTAATGTGCTTAATTTACTTGATACATCTAGCATTGAAAGCATGCAAAAAGATATGTCTGATTTGCATGTTAGTTTTAGATCATTAACTATTGAACATACAAATGTAAAAGAATCACGTGACATTCTCTTGAAAAGAAACAAATTTCTTGAAGAGAAATTGTCACAGTTTGATACCATCAAGTCGGACTTAAACAAAGCACATCACATGATTGATGCTTTGAAAAAGAGGGAATACTACTTAGTAGAGCAACTTGAAATTGCTCAAACTAAGATTAAACAGTGGAATACTTCCTCTAAAAAGTTATCTGACTTGGTAGGGTATCAAACAATAGGTCAAAAATCTGGACTAGGTTATGATGAAAATCTAGATAACAGTTTAGATTTAAATGATCTATTTGAAGCTGCAAACTCCTCAACTAGTAAGCGAAGTTTTAAAAGAATTAATTTTGTATCTCCTGTCAGTGAACCTAAATTTATAAACACTCTAGATGGTATTACTGCAAAATCAGAAATTGATCAAAAGACAGTTAATGTTGTTGATAAGAGTGAATCAAAAAGATTAAACATTGGGTTCATGACAAAGACAGAATTAAATAAAAGACTGGAAGCTCTTCCAGACAAAAAGGCTGAAAAGTTAGTGGAGTTAAGCAGAAAGAAGAAAAATAGGAATGGAAAAATAGGCATTAACAAACATACAAATTATGCTAGAATGCCTGATGCTCCTAGAAAGACATGTCATGTATGTGGTAACCCTAACCACATAGCTGTTAATTGTAGGAGCAAAAATAAAATTCCTATAATAGAGACTGCCTTGTCAAAGAATATAAAAGATAAATTACCTGTAAAAAGGTTAGATCTTCTGTGCATTAAAAATGAAAATACTAAACTTGGCAGTCTCTCACAAAAAGGTAGCAAGGCTAATGATTGTCCAGTTAAAGTCAAAACTGCTAAAAGACAATCAACTCAATCTGAGTCAAGTCTTGAATCTACAACTAGTGAGAGAGGATCCAAGAAAGTCTGGGTTCCAAAAATCTCAAACTAGTTACTCTGTACTGTGCAGGGCAAAAAGAAGAGATCATGGTACTTGGACAGTGGCTGTTCAAGGCACATGACAGGAGATAAGTCCCAACTAAAATAGTATGAAGAGAAAAGTGGCCCGAAAGTCACTTTTGGAGATGACAGCAAAGGCCATACGAGGGGATATGGCAATGTTGAACATGGAGATGTCATCTTCAAAGAAGTAGCACTGGTTGACGGACTAAAGCACAATCTTCTAAGTGTGAGTCAACTATGTGATAAAGGATTCAATGTCACTTTTAAAGAAGATCAATGCTTAGTGAGTGACAAAGAATCTGAGAATGTGATTTTGACAGGAAAAAGAAAAGGAAATTTGTATGTTACAAATCTTATTTCTTCATCTGATCAAATCACATGTCTCTACAGCAAAGCTTCAACTGATGAAAGTTGGCTTTGGCACAAGAAGCTTTCCCACTTGAATTTTAAGAACATTAACAAGCTTGTGAGGAAAGGGTTAGTAGCTGGCATTCCACAGTTGGAATTTACACAAGATGGATTGTGTGATGCATGCCAGAAAGGGAAACAAAAAAGTGTGTCATTCAAAAGCAAACCAGCCACATCCATCACTGATCCACTCCAATTGTTACACATGAATTTATTTGGTCAAGTGAATGTGATGTCTATCTTAAGAAATAGATATGCACTGGTTATAGTGGATGATCACACGAGGTACACTTGGGTAAAATACCTCTTTACAAAAGATGAAGCTGCTCAGTTAATAATTGATCATATCAAAAAGATAGAAACTGAGTCAGGAAAAACAGTAAGGGTAATAAGGAGCGATAGGGGAACAGAATTCAAGAATTCCCAAGTGATTGAATTCTGCACTGAAAAAGGAATAACCCATCAATTCTCAGCTCCAAAAACCCCTCAACAAAATGGAGTTGTTGAGAGGAAAAATAGAACCCTTATTGAAGCAGCAAGGACTATGTTACAAGAGGACTATGCACATCAGAGACCACTGAACAACCCCAAGATAGCAATGATCCCTACATAATTGAGGGGGAGTTAACTGTTGTGCATGAAGTAACAAGATCTAATATTCTATTAGAGACTAGAATATTAGAAGAAACTCAAGAGACTGGTGACATTAGTATTACATCGGAGACTAATGGTTCACCAGAGACTAGAGTCACTGATGCACAATCAGAAACAATATTGACACCAGAAATTATAGAAATAAATAGCTCAGGGGGAGCTAATAATGAACAAGTCAATGGTTTAGGGGGAGCAGTCTCTGATCATGAAACCAGAATGGATAACACCAATCTAGAAAATGAAGCCTCGACTTCAAGATCAGATCTACCATGTGCAATTCCATGGTTGAGAGACCACACACCAGATTTGATAATTGGAAGTCTAGAGGATGGAGTCAAGACTAGAAGTGCAACTCAAAATAAATGCTTATATCTCAGTTTTCTCTCAAAAATTGAGCCAAAGAAAATTGAGGAAGCACTTCAAGATCCTGACTGGATAATTGCCATGCAAGAAGAATTAAACCAATTCACTCGAAACAAAGTCTGGAGACTGGTACCCAAACCTAGGAATAGATCAATTATTGGTGCCAAATGGATTTTCAGAAACAAATTGGATGAAGCTGGTACAATTACAAGGAATAAAGCAAGACTGGTTGCAAAAGGTTATTCTCAAGAAGAAGGAATAGACTATGATGAAACTTTTGCACCAGTAGCAAGACTTGAAGCAATACGAATCTTCTTGGCATATGCAGCCTACAAGAACATCAAGGTGTACCAGATGGATGTCAAAAGTGTTTTCTTAAATGGAAAATTGGAAGAGGAAGTCTATGTTTGCCAACCCCCAGGTTTTGTGGACTCCAAATTTCCAAATCATGTCTACAGGTTAGATAAAGCATTTTATGGCTTAAAACAAGCACCAAGAGCCTGGTATGATACTCTATCTCAATTTTTACTTGAAAATAAATTTATTAGAGGTATCATAGATAAAACGTTATTTTATAGAAAACAAGGCTCAGATATTATTTTGGTGCAAATATATGTAGATGATATTATATTTGGGTCTACAAATGAAAATCTCTGTAAAAAATTCTCAAAACTTATGCAGTCTAGATATGAAATGAGTATGATGGGAGAATTAACATTCTTCTTAGGATTGCAGATTAAACAATCAACTGATGGAATATTTATCAGTCAGTCAAAATACATCAAAGACTTACTGAGAAAATATGATTTGGTTGATTGCGCACCTGCAAAAACACCCATGCCTACTTCCACTAAACTAGATAAAGATTTAAAAGGAAAGAAAGTTGATATCACTAGTTATAGAGGAATGATAGGCTCACTTTTATATCTAACTGGAAGTAGACCTGATATAATGTTTGCTTCATGTCTATGTGCTAGATTTCAAGCTGACCCTAGAGAGTCACATTTGATTGCTGTAAAAAGAATACTCAGATATCTAAAGGGTACCCCAAATCTTGGATTATGGTATCCCAAAGAATCTGATTTTAAACTAATTGGTTATTCAGATGCTGATTATGCAGGGTGTAAGCTTGACAGGAAAAGCACAAGTGGAAGCTGCCAACTTCTTGGAGGCAGACTTGTTTCTTGGTTTAGCAAGAAACAAAATTCAGTTTCTACTTCAACAGCAAAAGCTGAATACATCGCAGTTGGAAGTTGCTGTGCTCAAATCTTATGGATCAAGAATCAACTCCTAGACTATGGTATGTCATTATCCAAAATTCCTATTTATTGTGATAATACTAGTGCCATAGCCATAACTGAAAATCCAGTACAACATTCAAGAACTAAACATATAGATATAAGATATCACTTCATTAGAGAACATGTAAGTGAAGGAAATATCGAATTACACTGGGTTGCAACTGATAAACAACTTGCAGATATTTTTACAAAACCTTTGGATGAATTTACATTCAACAGACTAGTTTCTGAACTAGGAATGTTGAATTATGGTTCTAAAAATTAAGTTTTAAACTTTCAAGTTGTTTAACAGTTGCATGAAGCTAGGAAAAGTAATTCTGGAAAAAGAAGCTGTTTTAAATTTGATAAAACAGAAAAATGTAGCTAATAATCATCAATATGGTTGTTGGAAAATGGTTATTTGATCTCTGATGAGTAAAATGGTTAGTCCCTGACTAATCAAAGTTACTTCATCGGAGATTACCCTAATCCCCGATGAGTACATTTACATCATCGGAGATTACCCTAATCCCCGATGAGTACATTTACATCATCGAAGATTACATTAATCCCCGATGAGTACATTTACATCATCGGAGATTACATTAGTCCCCGATGAGTTACTTCATCGGAGATTACCTTAGTCCCCGATGAGTAATTACTTCATCGGAGACTAATCGGGTCAATCTCTTATAACTCGGGTCAATCAGAGATTAGGGCAATCTCTGAAAAAGGGTGAATTGGTAGTTACCCATGATCTTTGAATAGCAAACGTCTCTCATACTTTAATAAAAGTAATTTCAAACACGTTTGTAATCACAAGTATCAAACTCTGCAATTTGATTTCTCTCTCAAATACTCTGCAATTTAACCTCCCTTTGAGTTTTCTTCACTAAGTTTATAGATCTCTTCAATGGCGGCTAAGACAGTTTGCTTCAAGTTTGGAGACTTTGACTTTATCAAGACCAACCATGCAGGGGTGACAGACAAATATGATTTCGAAGCAAAATACTACCCCTTTGTGGATTTTCTACAGAACTCTCCACTACAATACGCCATTTATGAAGCTCCCATCCAAGCTGCAGAAGTAATTTCAACCATGTGGAGCACTGCAACAATCACTGATGAAAGTGATGACTCTCCACAGGTAAGTTTCAGGTATGAAAACACAGACTATACTATTACTCATACCACGGTTAATAATGCACTTCATTTACCCATAAGGGAAAACTATGACCCCCTTGCCTCTGATGAAGAACTTATAGGTATGTTTAAAGACTTAAACTATAATACTGATATAAGTTCTGTTGGGACCATCACACGTCCCCATCTTAGGCCAGAGTGGTCATTGTTCTTTGACATTATAACCAAATCCTTTACTTCAAAATGCAGTGGATATGATGCCATCACCACTATTTCACAACAAATTGCATATAGTGTGTTGTATGATAGGCATATTAATTTAGGGCTTTTAATTTTGCACAATTTGATGGAAAAACTTAAAACTGGCAACAAAACTAAAATTTATTATGCTAGGTTTTTAATGATGATTGCAAATCGCTTAATACCTAACCTTAATATTGCTAGTATGCAAGTTGTGCCTACAGTTTTGCAGACTAAAAGAGTAGTTAGTGATTTGAAGAAGTATGAGGTAAAGGTAAACGTACCTCTATTCTATCCTACTGTCATGAGAAACTCTCTCATTGACACTCTTCCATCCACATATTCTTTGCAATTCTTTGGGGATACCACACAAACACCAACTAATCCCCCAACAACTTCTCAATCACAATCCAAAGCCCCCTCCACAGTCTCCCAACAGACTGTGGTTGCATATAGCAGAACAGCCAAAACGCTCCCAATAAAGAGAAAATCAACAGAGGGTGCTAGTGAGGCTGAGGGAGAACAAGAAGCTGAGGTGGCACCTCAGAGAAAGAAGAGACTTGTCACCCTTAGACAAAGAGAATCCATGGTCTCCCAAAAGGCCATGGAGGTTATAAGGAAAGATAGTAAACTGTCAATGTCCTCCCAAAAGGACATTGACATTGAAGAAAGTCCTCAACCAGGGACATCTATTATAGAGTCTGCACAAGAAAAAACTGAGAGAGATCAAATACAAGAAAAGAGTGACACAAGGAGTACACACATAGAGTCATCCATTGATGTTCCTCAAACTTCTGCCCTTGAGGAACAGCCAACACTCCCTACTGTCCATTATTCTCTTGTTTTCCCTCCACTTGATTCTTCTGAAAATATAATCTCTGATCCTCTTGAACTTTCTCAAGAGGAGCCAACACTCTTAATGGCTTGGACAGAAACTAGTCAATCTCAAGAGACTAGAACAATGCTTCAAAATGTCCAAGTTCATTCTTCAGGAACTATCCCACAAGAACCACTTGTTCAAAGTACAAGTGCAGCTAGTTCTCCTACCACTTCCATGGAGGACACCCAACCAATTTCCATTTTAAGGGTAACCCCCCTCCATGAAGACACTACTTCTCTAACCCCTCCTTCTGTAGGACAGAGTGCACATATCCATATGAGTGAGGTTGAGAGAATAACTAGTGAGAGTCAGGCTCCTGACCTGGGAAAAGGAGAGGACATACAAAAAGAGAGTCAAGCCTTAGAGAGCTTGGAAAAAGGAGAGACTGAGAATCTGGGTGCCCAACCCCAGGAAAAAGGAGAGGGTGTGAGCAAGGATGAGATCCTTGAACAAAAGAAAAGAGAGAAATTTTCTGCAGTTGAATTTTTAAAACCTGTGGCTCCCTCCACTCAAATCCAAGCAGAAGCTCCAACTTTCTCTACATCAACAAGAGAAGTTGGAGGAAGCTCCAGTGCAGTGGCTGCAAATTTGCAAGTCATTTCAGCGATGTCCAATGTTGCCTATGAAGAACTGTTAAATCTTCAACAGAGGCAAGATAATATCTCTGCCTTAAAAGTAAGGATGGAGAGTGCACCTGCACCTGAGGAGGAACCTGAAGAAGCCAGTAATGTTGATGAATGGCTTGATGCAAGCTTTGTCAACACTCTGGAGGATGCAGCTGCTCTCTACAGGCAGGACTATGTGACCAACATAGGGTCCACAGCAGCTGTCCCTACTCCAAGAGAAATGGTCGAAGAAATAACTAAGGTAGACAGAAAGAATGCCAAGTTTCATCATTTCTTGGCTACTGGTATACAGGATGCAGTGAACGAAATTCTGAAACAGATGGGGACTGAGACAGAGAAAATAAGGGGAAGCTATGAAGGTCATTTGCCCAGAAGGATTGTCAAGGAAATAGACTTAATGATCCAGGATAAGGTTAACAATGACAAAAAGATTAAAGCACTGGAAGCCAAAGTTGATGTCCTTATCCAGAAACAAGACAACCTGGAACAATTATTGATGAAGTGTCTACCCCAAATGGCCACCTCCTCCACCTCCAAAGATGATGATATCAAAAAGGGGGAGAGTGTTCTAACATTACCACAACAGCAATTACAACACGCTACATATACATATGCTGAACTCAAGGCAGCACAAGATCGTCTTGAGTCCAGACTTTTCAATCAACCAATTCCACTTCCAGCTCCAAGCCAAACTTCACAGCAGCGAACTCAAACTCCACTGCAAACTCCTTCTTCTACCCAACAAACTGAAGCAGGCCCAAGCACTTCTAGAGACAAAGGCAAAGGTGTTATGGTCAAAGAACCAGAAATTCAACCAGCACAGCCTAGGCTAATGGGAGACGCTATAAGGGCAGGTAGAGTCTTTAAAGCTGTTGAGCTTGAAACAGAAGGGGGAGTAGTTCTAGTAGCTCCTCATGATCCAAGGCTAGTGGAATCTGACTTCTTAGCTGCTCAAGCACTTCAAGAAAAATTTGACAAGGAGGAGCAAGAGGCCTTAGCCAAGGAGAGAGAAAAGGAGGAAGCCAAGAAGAAAAAGAATTCAAGGACAAAACAAGTGGCAAAGAAGATTCCTGCACAAAAAGCTGCAGAAACAAGGAGGAGAAATAAGGAGATAGCAGAGGCTGAGGCTAAGAAAGCTGCAAGGAAGTCTCAAGTCAAGGAAACTGCCTTAATCCCTGTACCTGATATTCTTAAGCCACAACCCATTTCTTCAAGGAAGCCTACTGCACCAAAATCTTCAACACCTGTTTCAACTGAACTAATATCTACAAGTGGACCTTCCAAATCACAAACTTCAAAGAAAAAAACTGGTAAAGTTGGAATGGCTAGCATAGAGGAAATCATCAAGGTATTGAAAAAGCTGACAAGACACATTGACTTAATCAAGGGTCAAGGTGACAATGAGTTGCTACATATTTTCTTTGAAGATGGAGATACTGTCAAGATCACAAAGCCAGTCTTGAAAGAATAGAGAAGAGAAGATTTGGAGTGGTTGATGAGTGTGGTGCCTAGTACTTCTGATTTGAACAAGGACTTTAAAGTACAAATTCTTCATGCCTTGCATGTCAAACCAGAAGCTACATAATTCAGGGAAGCTCCAGAACCTCTTGGATTTTGGTATGAAACTTTTCATGGAGTGAGAAATTTCTTTAACTACAACAGGGATGTAAACAGCACAAGTGTAGAAACCCTTGAAGGTTACATTCAATACTTGAAAGATACTGAAAAACCTTCAGAGGTTGTGGTAAAGAAATTACTGACAAGAAGGTGGAATAAGATAATGGATAATAGGAGGAGAAAGGAAGAATTGAGAAAAGCAGGAGCTGATGTGTAAAAGAAAGTTCAGATGAAAATTGTTGAAGCCAGACATAGTCTTGGGTAGCCAGAGTTATTCTGGGAGTAGCTGAATGTACTATTCAGTGTAGCCAGGTTTGTTTAAACCTTGGAGAAGCTGGGTAAATTATCCAGGGGGAGAGAAGCTGATAATCTTTATTCTTTTACTAAGTATTTGTAATAGATTAGTTTTGACATCATCATCAACCTTGGAATTATGCTTATCATTCTGATATTCATAATTAAGGGGAGATTGTTAGGTTTTATAAACATTTGATGATGATTGTTTTTAGGATACTTCGGAATTCAAATGTACAGAAAAGTGTTGGTTTGTAACACTTTAGTATTGTAGCTAGCAGTAGTATCTCTTGTTTGTAAATTAGTCATTATAATAAAGAGATAGATTCATTTCATTTTTATGTACTGCTGGAATACTTGTTGAGGTTGTTCAACAAGTTGTTTTAAATTTATTAGTCCTTCGGAGATTGAATTTGGCTTGTCGGAGATTAAGGGAAAAGTCTACCAGAGACTAAGTTTCTGTTCATCAGAGATTGGACTTTGCCCATCGGAGATTGAAGAATCCTTCATCGGAGATTAAAGTTTTGTTCATCAGAGATTGAAGGATTGGGCGCTTCCGGTTCTGTCGGTGCTTGAAACAATTTTGTCTTCTCCATATTACTATATCTCTAGCAGACATGTCGATTTGAATTAATTATTAATTTATGAATAGAATTTAGAATTTATATGATTAATACTACTTATTCAACAAATTCGATTGATTGATACGAGTTGATTTTCTGTTACGATAAATTGATGAAACAATAGCCAGTCCAATAGCTGCTTCTGCGGCTGCAATAGCTATAACAAAAATTGAGAAAAGCTTACGTCATTGGGGATTGGAACTAAAGAGTCAGAGACTAATGCTGACGTCACCAACGACTAAAGCCAAAGCATCGAAGATTACTCGAAGTGATCGGGGACTAATTAAAGAAGCCATCGGAGACTAGTCGAGGACTTAATCACTGATGGAGTTAGAGTTCAAATCAAAGAAGGAAAGTCTTTCATGCACACGTAGACTTTATTGAAGACGTAGCTGACAAGGAAACTTGTTAGAAATCTTTCAATTAAAAAGATTGTATTTGATTTGAATTAGGAAACTAGGTTTTTGGTAACTTAGTTTTAGAAACTGTAATTATAAAATTACAGAATAGCAATACGAAAAAAAAGGAGAATTGAAAGAGTTGTATTCTCTCAATATACAGAGAATTGTAATTCGAAGTTGTATAGGTTTTCAGTGTTTTGTATCTTTACTATACAGTTTAGAATTAGGAGAAGCTGACGATCAAATTGATTGTTAGAATTTGTAATCAATTGTAAATTAATAAAGCAATTGTTTATAAATAGATTTGTGTTCTTGTTCTTTTTATTCCGCAAGAAAAATTTTGTTTCTTTAAGAACAAGTAATCGAAGAATTTTCAAAGAACTTGTATTCAACCCCCCTTCTACAAGTTCTCGGCATCTCACTGGGAAAACACAGCTTTTTTGTCTGGACGTCTCCCCTTTTCAGAAATTTTCAGCAATGTCATTGTTGATCAGCATGGACTTTATCAGTAGCATCTTTCTTCATTTCAGCAGTATCTTTGTTCATTTCAACAATGTGAAATGTGTCTTTCAGTAGGGATAAAAAGGTCTGTTGAGACATCGGCAGTACATTTTCTTCTGAAATTAACTTGCTAAGAACAAAAGTCCTTGCTTCAGCAAACAAGATGTTAGTAGCAAAATGCTTATTCACAATTTAACATGCCTAATTCACTTATTAATTTATTAAAATGATTTTCATCCAAGGGTTTTGTAAAAACATCTGCTAATTGATTTTCAGTAGGAATATAGTTTATCTCTATAGTACCCTACTGAACGTGATCTCTAATGAAATGATGCCTTATATCTATATGTTTAGTTCTAGAGTGTAAAACAGGATTATAAGCAATGGCAACAACACTAGTATTATCACAGAATATAGGGATAGACTTGAAATCAAACCCATAATCAGCAAGTTGATTCTTCATCCATAGAATTTGTTCAACACAACTTCCTACTGATATGTACTCAGCTTCAGCAGTGGATGTTAATACAGAGTTTTGCTTCTTACTGAACCATGAGACAAGTCTTCCACCTAGAAATTGGTATGTACCACTAGTGCTTTTTTGATTAATTTTACACCCAGCAAAGTCAGCATCCGAGTATCCAACAAGGTTGAAGTTAGAATCTTTTGGATACCATATTCCTAAGTTAGGAGTTCCTCTAAGATATCTAAAAATTCTCTTAACAGAAGCTAAATGTGATTCCTTGGGGTTAGATTGAAAACGTGCACAAATACATGTAGCAAACACAATGTCTGGTCTACTAGCAGTTAAGTATAGCAAGGATCTTATCATACCTCGATAGCTTGTTATATCTACGGATTTACCTTGCTCATCTTTGTCCAACTTTGTTGCCGATGACATGGGAGTCTTCATTGGACTTGCTGTTTCCAATCCAAACTTCTTCAGCAGGTCTTTAGTGTACTTGGATTGGTTGATGAAAATTCCATCACAGCTTTGCTTAATTTGGAGTCCAAGGAAGAAATTCAACTCTCTCATCATGCTCATCTCAAACTTGCTCTACATAAGCTTAGCAAATCTTGCACAAAGTTTTTCATCAGCAGAACCAAAGATTATATCATTTACATAAATTTGTACTAACAAAGTTTTATCTTTATGCTTTTTAATGAAAAGTATAGTGTCTACTTTACCTCTACTGAAACCTTCATCAATTAGAAAGGAAGATAAAGTATCATACCATGCACGTGGAGCTTGCTTAAGACCATATAAAGCTTTATCAAGCTTATATACATGGTGAGGATTAGCATGATCAGCAAAACCTGGGGGTTGCTCCACATAGACCTTCCTCCTGAAGTTCTCCATTCAGAAACACACTCTTGACGTTCATTTAAAACACCTTGAAGTCTTGATAAGCAACATAAGCAAGAAAAATCCTTATGGCTTCAAGCCTTACTACTGGAGCAAAGGTTTCATCATAGTCGATGCCTTCCTCCTAAGAGTAGCCCTTAGCCACAAGTCTTGCCTTGTTCCTTGTGATGATTCCATCTTCATCCATTTTGTTTCGGAATACCCATTTGGTGCCAATTACTGCATGATTTCTTGGCCTGGGAACAAGATTCCAAACTTTGTTTCTACTGAATTGGTTTAGCTCTTCTTGCATAGCAAGGACCCAATCAGCATTAGCAAGAGCATCCTCAATTTTCTTAGGTTCCATTTGGGATAGGAAGCTTAGAAAGCTACTTTCGTTTTGAGCAGATCTTCTAGTCTTTACTGAGCTTGTAGGATTTCCAATTATCAAGTCTTCTGAGTGAGACTTGGTCCATTTCATCCTTCTTGGTAGATCTGTTCGAATGTCTTGTTGTCTTAGTTCCTCCAAGTTAGGTTGATCATCTTTTACTTCAGCAGTGGTGCTATCCAAAGGAGCAGTGCTTTTTGATGGTACTTCAGCAGGGTCTTCCTTAGTTTCTGCGGCCTGATGATTTTCCTTTAGTTCCTGCTCAGCTATAAAAGGGAATGAACCACTTGGTTCCTCATGGTTAGTTTCATCAAATACTACATGAACTGATTCCTCTACTGTTAAAATTCTCTTATTAAAAACAGGAAAAGCTTTGCTGTGGGTAGAATACCCTAAGAAGATACCTTCATCGGATTTTGCTTGAAATTTAGTTAAGTACTCCTTACCATTGTTGTGAACATAGCAGGGACATCAAAAGATTCTAAAATAGCTTATGTTTGGTTTTCTTCCTTTCGATAGCTCCTATGGAGTTTTGCTTAGTGTTGGATGAATGAGTGATCGATTTTGAGTATAGCAAGCAGTGTTCACTGCTTCTGCCCAGAAGTACTCAGGAAGTCTAGCATCAGCAAGCAATGTTCTTCCAGCTTCTTCTAAGGTTCTATTCTTTCTTTCAACCATTCCATTTTGCTGTGGAGTCCTTGGTGCAGAGAAGTTATAAGAAATTCCTTGCCAATCACAGAACTCAGTAAAGCCTCCAAAGTCGAACTCTCTTCCATGATCACTTCTTACTGACTTGATTATGAGTTATTTCTCATTTTGCACTTGTCTGCTGAATTTCTCAAACTCTGCTAATGCATCATTCTTGTGAGCAAGAAATAATGCCCATGTAAATCTTGTGAAGTCATCCATAATAGTGAATGCATATCTCATTCCACCAAGACTACTTGATATAGGGCCAAACAAATCAAGATGTAATAGTTGGAGAAGCGTAGAGTTTGATTTTTCAGGTTTGCTTAAGAAGGATTGTTTTGTTTGCTTACCAAATTGACAAGTTCTACATGGTTTTTCTTTTTCAAAGGAAAATTTAGGCAAACCCTTTACAAGATCTTTAGCAGCGAGTTTTGAAATCGTTTTAAAGTTTAAGTGTGAAAGTCTCTTATGTCATAACCAACTAGCATCTGCTGAAGCTTTAGCAAGAAAACAAGTTGTTTCAGCAAGACTTAGCTTAGCCAAATCTACTACATAAACATTCTCATTTTTTGAACCAGAAAGCTTTAGAAAATTTGTTTGAAGATTTCTTACCTGACATTGATTGTCTAAGAAGGTGACCTTATGCCCTTTGTCACACAATTGGCTTATGCTAAGCAAGTTATTCTTGAGCCCCTCCACGTAGGCAACTTTTTTGAAGCAGACTAACCCATTTCCTGCTGAACCATATCCCTTAGTCTTTCCAGCACTATTATCTCCAAAGATCACTTGTGATCCTTCCTTTTCCTTGAAATTAGTGAGCAAGGCTTTATCTCCTGTCATATGCCTTGAACATCCACTGTCCAAGTACCAAATTTGTTCCTTGCTCACAACCTGCAAAACATAAGCAATCACTTTGGTACCCAGCAAAAGTTGGGTCCATTAAGGTTAGTACCCTTGGGGATCCATACTTGTCTCATTTTTGGTTTATGAGACCAACCAGTATAATTAGGGTCAGCAAGGCAAAGAGAAGCTATGTGGCTAATCCTATGGCAACGATAGCATCTCAGATGCATCATGTTGTGATGTGTGTGTTGCTTACCTCTTCTCTTGGGTTGAGGTGAACGTAGTTCTTGCTAAACTTTCCACCACTGGTCCGTTTAGCACCACGTCTCTGCTCATAGTTACGGTCAGCAGGGAATTTATTCTTTAGCAAGGTAACATTCTGTTACCTTTGGTTGCAGTAGGAAGCACACACTCTGCTGAATGCACAGAGATTGTTCTGCTGATAGACTCAGCATCACTTTCTCCACTCACTTCAACAAGGACTTCGCAAGTCCTGGAGCCAATTCCACTTCGATCTAGCATGCTTTTTTGGCTTTTCAGCAAAGCACATGCGTTTGGAGAAGATTTGTTCCATGTGGAGATTGTAGTAGTTAATTCCTCAACTTGAGAAGTTAACTTAGACTCTCTCTCTTGAGAGTCTCTGAGATGTTGTCTAAGCAGAGTCCTCTCATCATCAGCAACAAGTAACTCCAAATTCTCAGCTTGCACATTCTCAAGTGTAAGCAAAATTTAAGAATTCTTGCTCCTTAGTTGATCAGACTCTGATGAAGCAATTCTTAGCAATCTTCTATATATATGCCACTGAGATGCAACATCTTTGAACAAAGAGCGCAACTCAGCTTCAGTAACATCAGGAGAGTCAAAATCAAATACCTCAGTAAGGTCGACTTTCTTGCTCAGTTCGGATTCTCTTGCCATTAAGCAAAGGTTGGCAGTCTCTAGTCCGGAGTCTTCTGAATCACTTTCACTCTCACTCCATGACTTTTCAGCAAGAAGACCCTTGTCTTTCTTGAAACTTGAAGGATTGTTCTTTTGTTGGTACTTCTTTTTGTAGTACTCTTTTCCCTTGCTTTTGTCGTTAGCAGGGAATTTCTTTTCCTCCCTTGCTGAACTTCGGCAGTCAGCAGCGTAGTGGTCCGGTTTCTTGCAATTGTAGCATAGATCCTTTGATGAATCTCTCTTGCTGCTGCTTGTATTTCTTCTGAAGTTTCCTCTGTCCTTCCTCATAAACCTTATGAACTTCCTGGCTAACATAACCATATCTTCATCACTATCAGCAAACCCTGAGTCAGAATCTACTTGTTGCTTTGGCTCAACAGCCTTCAATGCAACTCCTCTGTCTTTCCTTCTTGGCTCAGATGTAGAATCTATCTGAGCTAACTCCATTTCATATGTAAGCAGGTTTCCATAGAGTTGTTGGAGATCAGTAGTATGTAAATTTCTCAACTCTTTGACAACAGTGGTTTTAGGATCCCACTTCCTTGGTAATGATCTCATGAATTTGAGATTTATATCCTTTGTGTCGTAGATTTTTCCTAGAGCATGTAGATTGTTGAGTAGGACAGTAAATCTTTCATACATTGCATTGAGATTCTCCCCCTGCTGCATGCTGAACATTTTATACTATTGAATAAGCAGGGATTGCTTATTTTCTCTGACTTCTACGGTTCCTTCATTGAGAACCAGCAAGGCATCCCAAACCTCTTTAGCAGAGGTGCAGTTGGACACACTTTCAAACATTTCTTCTTCAAGAGCCATGAAGAGAATGTTCATTGCTTTTTTGTTGTATCCTACTAACTTCTTTTCTTCATCCGTCCATTCCTTTCTCTGCTTAGGAATAAGCTTGTTGGGATCAGCAGGGTTTATCTTCTCTAGTATATAAGGCCCAACTTTTATTGCTTCATATAGCTCTTCGTCAGTTGCATCTATGTACACCTGTATTCTCAATTTCCAATTAGCAAATCTATCTCTGGTACACATAGGGGGCTTGCCACCAAAATCACTTCTTAAAGCCATTAGAAAATTTAAGTTAGGATCCTCTTAGGCTTTAGGGCTTAGCAAAGAGTGTTAAGCTCTGATACCACTTGTTAGGTCCCAAAGGGGTAAAAATACTAGAAGGGGGGGTTGAATAGTGTTTTTCAAAAATTAAGTATTGCTAAGAAAACTTTACTGATTAAAACACTTCTTGCTTATAAAAGAATTTCTTATGTTTTGAAAAAGTTTAGCAGCGGAATTTGTTTAAGCAAAGCACCCCTTAGTTTTTATAACAAGGGTTAATGGCTAAAAGGAGCAAAGATAGTAAGTCTTTGCTGATAGAATTCAGCAGGACTTAAGCAAAGCACAAAATAAAGTAAGCAATAAGAAAGATAAGCAGGAATGGAGATGAGAATTTTTATAGTGGTTCGGACCAAGCCTACTCAACTCTTCTTCTCTTTTACTTGAGAAGGCTATCAATAAAACTTGTTCACACAGAACAATCAGCAGGAGGACACTTAGTCCAATTTACACTAGGTCACTTAAACCAAATTAGTCACACAGACTCTAAGCAGATTTGAGAAAATCTTGCTTGCTATCTTCATGTAGATTGCTCCTTAGTTGAGCAGATTGATAGCACTTGTTCAAGCTTTATGATATCTTGCTGAAGTCTTTAATGTGTCAGAGAGGTTGTTCAGACTTTGCTCAGTTAGTTGGAAGTTAGTCATAAATGAAATTTATGACTCCTATTTATACTTCTCCAGAAAATCTATCCGTTGGAAATTTGAAATAGATCCGTTGGAGTGTACTGAACTTGATGTGACTTATACCTTTTCAGCATTCCTCGCTTAGTCAAAAAGTTAGCCGTTATTCTGTCTTCTAGTGCCTTTCAAAAGAGTCTCCTAGAAGTTGACTAAGCAGGGATAAAGATAAGTTTTCTGACAATTTGACTTTGATCAAGTAAAGGATCTTGCTTACTTAAGTCCTTGCTTATTTCCATTCTAAGCAGGACTATACTTGGAAAATTCTTCATATCTTCAGAATCTTTCTTGACCAATAAGCAATCTTTAGTGAAGTTATCATATTAGCAGACTTCAATGGTGATCAAACTCCTTGTTTAACTACATATTATATCCACCTAACAAGTTGGATATTTTTCTATGTCCTTTTACAATATTTAAGCAAGGACTATATTACATCATCAATTCTTATATATTAAACAATAAATAAACTTCTTAAGCAAAGATTATATAAGAAGGGGTGAAACAACAGAATAAGTTCACATGTAGGTGAATAATATTTTAATAAAATAAAACAGACAAATGAAAAGACTTAGAGATTCAATTAGCCACGAGATTCTACTCGTCTAGTAGATCATCATTCTTAATAGAGAAATTCATTAATCTCCTTCAGTTCCAACATTTTTCTGTAAATTTTCTCTAAATTGACAATTTAACATTGAATTTCGTGCAAAGCGTCCCCCAACAAATTTCAATCAATAATCATCAATTAAAGAATAATACAAGTATTTAGTTTAGACATTCTGCACTTAGTACAAGTCATATCAAAACATGATGCAAAAATAAAAACTTTCATTCTTCATCTTAGGTACCAGTCAGATTCAAAGAATGTACTAATCACTTTTGATTAACATAGTTTGATGTTCAAGTGTCTAGTTCAACTCTTGAGAACTTAGTATCAACCATATATCAAGCTACAATGCATCATCACTAAGTTTTGAATCATAAAATAGTTTGTTATACAAGTATCTAGTTCAACACAAAAGAACTTAGTACCAATCATAAACTAAAACTATTTCTCATCACCAACAAGTTTCCAACACATAGAACCTATCTAATTATGGTTTCTCTCGTGAAAGATAAGAACCACACATGTCTTATTTTGGAATGTTATAGCCTCATACCTAACCCGATTTTATTATGATCTATCATCAAATTTGGAATGACACAACAAGTCATGAGAGGCATATCATCAAATTTGGAATGATATAAAGAAACTATAACTTCAAGACATATCAAATTATAATACTCAAACAATAGATTAAGAATAAACCATACTAGGTCACAAATCCTTTAAGAGACTCTAATCTAATGGTTTTAATCTTATCTCGTTTGTAATGAACTTGTGATGAAAATTCATTATTGGAACATACTGTAAGAGCAAAGGCCTCAACACTTTCTTCAACTATTAAAGAGTGTTCAAACAAAATCTATACAGTTTGTTTCTCACCACTTCTGGAGAATACACTATAAATTTATCCTTGAAATATCTCGAACAAAACTTCTATTAACTCTGTTTCTAAAAACTAGAGTATAGAGTTTCAACTTCAAAAATGATAAAACTATTTTTGTCTGTTTCATATATTTCCAATATAATACTGCACTACCTTGTGTATACATATACACACTGGTATCAAGAGATCATCAAAATGTTTTTCTAAAATTAGAGGATTCTAACAACACAAAGCATATCCTTGAATACCTAAAGTATCTTATCAACCTCTAGGACATCTTATGACGTATCATCAATTTTTAGGGCATCACATAGAAATTTTAGAATTATAGTGAGTTTACTAAACATGCCAACTACAAAGGCTATGTTAATACTTGTGCAAGTCCACTACGTACATGATACTACCGACTAGTTTGGATTAATCCAGCTATCCCATAAGTTCATACTTGATCACATTGTGTCTCAATCTCATTGTATCATGGCATCCATCCTAGCGAGTAGACTAAGATAAAATCTTGTCTATTTCACAAACCCACTAAATATCAAAATGTTTAAACAGTTCCTAACAACAGTATGATACTATATAAATAAATAATCACAATTCTATTTGATATATAACATGAGTAAAGGCATTTACTTGAATCACCAAGAACCTATCTCAAACTCTTTACTTTATGTCAAAACTATTGTAATTTAAGTGCTTATATAAGATCTTGTTTTATAATAATTTGATTAACTAACATATTTAGTTATCAAATCCTTATATAATAAATTTTTCAGGTTGATCTACCTAGATCAACGTATAACCAAAACTGTATTCACATCTCAATAATGTAACAACTAGAAGAATACTTATCAAATTCATGTGACAAAAAGGTGAATGAATGCCACAATCAATCATTCCCTAATCTAAACATATAGTCATTAGCTATTAAATGTGTCAATCTCGACTAAAATCTGTCACAAATAAGTTTCTTCTACAATAATGAACCACATCTTATAGTTGTTTGTCCATATACAAACCAACTATTACATATTTTATTATGTGGCAAAGAATTCATGTCACTAACAATGATTTTTTTCTTAGGAACGGATCCTTAAATATCATCTCCTCCTTTTTGAAAAGATAAATCATAATTTAATTAATAGTTCACTGAGTCCTCATCAAAATCACTAGGTCTTCACTATCAAATAGATACTTAAATGAATTCTAATTCAATTGTCCAAGTGTCAAAAAATCAGTAAGATTAGGTTCAGACCATACTCATTCATTATTCGACCATGTATTTATCGTAAAATAGGGATGACGTAAATTGAGAAACAAATTCTCAATAAAAGTGCAAACTTTGCTTCCAGCAGTACATTGGTTGAATAACAAAACATGTCTGTAACTCTATCTACTGCAAATCTTAGACAAACACATATGTTTATTATATTCCTCATCTTGGACTACTCCTTACAATTTGTATTTACTTCATATAGTATATAGTCCCAAAATTTAGAATTCAGAAATTCAAAAGTTTATTTAGACAAATTCTATTAGAAGAATAAAAATAAAAATTTATAGTGAGGTATAATCCTAGAACATGACCACAACTGAACTCATCTCACCATTAACAAGTACGCATGTCATTTTCAAAGCCAAGAATTCATTTTGGCTATACCAATCCATAAGGTGAGTATGAGATTCAAGTTTCAAGGATTCATCAAAAAATCGTATAAAGCACAATATCCTTGAACTCTGTTAGTCTATATTCTCTTCCTCCTTAATAGATTCAATTATTTTCCTCTTCACACTTAATCCGTAGATATTTGTCAAAACCTTTAACTTTAATAATCATTTTGTGTATCTATCATAATCATCTATAAAATTGACCACATACTTCCAATCAATTCTTGTGATTCAACTCATTAAATCACTCACATATTAGAATGTATTAATCCAAGTAGTTATGTAGTAATCAAACTTAAAAGATTTTTTAGCACAAACTTCACACTAGTCATATTTTATAGGTTCAAATAATGACAATTTATGAGTTTTAGTGATAGTCAATAAATTCTGTAATCATGTTTCCCAAACTTTATTCCATTTTTAGGATCAACCAAAATTACAATAACTGAATCAAATACGTCCAATACTAAACTCATCTTTTACATGTCATTAATAATTTAAGCATACAGCTACATAAGAGTTAACTACTAAAGTCACTCTACTTCTAGCAAAAAATATTCATGTGCTACTATTACATAATAAACTAATTGCAATCTTAGTTAAAACAAGCACAATTTTAATATCTTTTACAATCGCAGTTTTCTATATGTGCATTCATGACAAGTAACTCCTCCATCTAATCACCATTATAGAGATTTGGTCTTTGCATTATCAATTACTAACTTAAATTGATAGACTCAGTTTTGTAATTAAATTATCAATATTTTTTTCAAATGGTGTAATAAGGGAGTTTACAATTGTCGGATTATTTCATATATAGTGACCAAATACGTTACAGTTGTAGTATTTTCCTCTGTCTCAAAATATTATCTTAACTAACAACTGCATAGGTTCACTCATAGGATTTGATTTTCATGAACTTAGAAATAACTTGTGATAATTAATCATGTTAGTAGTTACTTTTAACTTACTAACAATCTACAAGTAATTTCTAGTTGCATTCTAATATTTATTTCAGTTTGTATAATCAATCCTAACTTTATTATCCGACACATAACAATATATGCAAGTGCCATGAATTAAATAACTTGTCTGAATGCACATATAGAAAATTGTGATTGCAAAAGATATTAAAATTGTGCTTGTGTTAACTAAGATTGCAATTAGTTTATTATGTAATCGTAGCACGTGAATATTTTTTGCTAGAAGTAGAGTGACTTTAGTAGTTAACTCTTATGTAGCTGTATGCTTAAATTATTAATGACATGTAAATGATGAGTTTAGTATTGGACGTATTTGATTCAGTTATTGTAATTTTGGTTGATCCTAAAAAATGGAATAAAGTTTGGGAAACGTGACTACATAATTTATTGACTATCACTAAAACTCATAAATTGTCATTATTTGAACCTATAAAATATGACTAGTGTGAAGTTTGTGCTAAAAAAACTTTTAAGTTTGATTTCTACACAACTAGTTGGGTTAATACATTCTAATATGTGAGTGACTTAATGAGTTGAATAACTAGAATTGATTGGAAATATGTGGTCAATTTTATAGATGATTATGATAGATACACAGAATGATTATTAAATTTAAAGGTTTTGATAAATATCTACGGATTAAGTGTGAAGAGGAAAATAATTGAATTTGTTAAAGAGAAGGAGAATATAGAATGACAAAGTTCAAGGATATTGCGCTTTATACAATTTTTGATGAATACTTGAAACTTGAATTTCATACTCACTTATGGATTGATATAGCCAAAATGAATTGTTGGCTATGGTAGAATTATAGAAAATGGCATGCCTACTTGTTATTGGTGAGATGAGTTCAATTGTGGTCATATTCTAGGATAATACCTCACTCAAGTTTTGTGTTTTTACACTTCTAATAGAATTTGTCTAATTAAACTTTTGACTTTGTGAATTCTAAAGTTTAGAACTATATACTATATGTAGTAAATATAGATTCTAAGGAGTCCAATGTGAGAAATATGATAAACATATGTGTTTGTATAAGATTTGCAATAGATAGAGTTACAGACATGTCTTGTTATTCAACCAATGTACTGTTGCAAGCAAAGTTTGCACTTTTATTGAGAATTTGTTTCTCAAATTTACAATGTCCCTATTTAACGAAAAATACATGGTTGAATATTGAATGAGTATGGTCTGAGCCTAATCTTACTGATAATTGACACTTGGACAGTTGAATTAGAATTCATTTAAGTATCTATTTGTTAGTGAGTACCTAATGATTTTGATGAGGACTCTGTGAACTGTCAATTAAATTATGATTTATCCTTCTGAAAAGGAGGAGATGAGATTTAAGGTTCTGTTCTTAAGAAAAGAATCATTGTTAGTGACATGAACTCTTTGCTACATAATAAAATTTGTAATAGTCGGTTTGTTTATGGAAGAACAACTATAAGTTATAATTCATTATCGTAGAAGAAACTTATTTGTAACAAATTTTAGTCGAGATTGACACATTTAGTAGCTAATGACTATATGTTTGGATTAGGGAATGATTTATTGTGGCATTTATTCACCTTTCTGTCATGTGAGTTTGATAAGTATTCTTCTAAATATCACATTATTGTAGATGTGAATATAGTTTTGGCTATATGGTGATCTAGTCAGATCAACTTGAAAGGTTCATTATGTAAGAATTTGATAATTAAATATGTTAACTAATCAAATTATTATGAAGTAAGATCTTGTATAAATACTTAAATTATAATAGTTTTGACATAGAGTAAAGAGCTTGAGATTGGTTCTTGGTGATTCAAGTAAATGCCTTTACTTATGTTACATGTCAAATAAAATTGTGATTACTTGTTTATATAGTATCGTACTATTATTAGGAACTGTTTAAAAGTTTTGATATTTAGCGAGTTTGTGTGATATACAAGATTTTATCTTAGTCTACTCGCTATGATGGATGCAGTGATGCAATGAGATTGAGACACCGTGTGATCAAATATGAACTTATGGGACAGTTGGATTAATCCAAACTAGTCAGTAGTCTCACGTGCGTAGTGTACTTGCACAAGTATTAATATAACTTTTGTAGTTGTCATGTTTGGTATATGTTAGAGCAAAATGAGCTTAAGTGTTTGTACG
>CM025783.1:32378308-32417264 GCA_014636745.2 Centella asiatica
AAGTGTTTGTAGAAGGGGGGGATGAATACAAACACTACAAACTTTTCATTCTTTCTAAATCTTTTCGCACAAGCTAAAATATTAGAAAAACTTAAAGAAATAAAGATAAGTACACACAGATTCAAGTTAAAATAGTTATATTAAAACTTGGGGTTTTTTTGGAAATCTGGTTAATCACAGATGTGATTAATCAGCTACAATTTCTATAAATGATTTACAGCTTCAAATTCACACTCATTAGCTCCACACTTTGTTTGAAATATTTCTCTCAAGATATATTGCGAAGCTTCTCCAGTGTTTTGTGTGCTTCAATCTGTTGGTTGATCCATTGGATTGATACTCTGTGTAATGAGAACACTTTTGCATATATAGAAGATCAATAGTTGAACCCACGTGCTTCTCTTTTCAACCTAGCCGCATATATGTCATATCGATGTCCTTTTAGAATGATGTGTCAGACTGTTGTTACTTTTGTTGCTTCTTTTTCTTCCCCTGATCTGCGTGCATTTAATGATCGAGAGTTATCATTGGACCACCAAACTTCAAGAAATATCTTTCCAAATTATATCTCTTGCGTCTTCAACAAGCTTCGTTGATTTGCATGTAGGACCTGATAACTTGTGTATGCCGTCACAACTGTCCATTGATAGCAAGCCCTGATGTAGACTTGATCAGTGCTTCTAGATCCCCCTGATGACAAGTCCCGATTAAGACTAGCTCAGTGCTTCAAACTTCACTTGAGTTATCCAAGTGCTCCTTGATCCACTGACGTTGTGACTTAAAGCATTCACTGATGGCTTCCACTGATGCAGTGCTAAGCTTTTCCCCTGAAGGGTTTCCCTGATGAGTTAGCTTGTCACTGTCATACCCTAATAAGTTCCCCTGACAGGTTGGCATGTTACTGTCATGCCCTGACGCGTTCCCCCTGATGAGTTTGGTTTTTTACTTCCATACCCTGACGCGTTTCCCTGACGGGTTGGTCTACCTTTGTCATACCCTGACGGGTTCCCCTAATGGTTTTAATCCCTGAAGCTTTGTTAATCTAATTTGGAATATCTAATGTGGGGAATAACTTAAGTGACTTTGAGTAACAACAGACATTCTTCTTCACTATCAAGTCCTTTATAAGTTTTCACTAATGACTTGTATAGTGTAGAGCAATTCATAACCTGATGACCAAATTGATCATCAGTGGATGCAAAACTAGTGCAGATACTTAGGTTTATTGAATACCTTAAGTATTTATAGATGCACAACTTATTCTCTAAACATCATCATCATTATTTATCTCTAACAATCTCCCCCTATTTATGATTATCAATTCGATAACCATAAATTTACATGATGCACTGATGATGATGTCAAAACCAAAAACTATACTTATACAATCATGAGTTTAATAAAATTGTATCTATCTAATCTATTGTATTTGTATGAATAGAAAGAATAATTGTACAAATATTTCCTATAACTATTACAAAAGAATATTCACCTTTAGACATTAGGATCCCCTATTTGGTTTAGCTGAAACAAAGGGCAATGGATGACTTGATTCAATAGGTTGAGTGTCACTTCCAAGGCCTTGTCTCCTTTGATCTGGATTTTGATCAAGAATCCCGAGCTTGTTGTCTTCCCCTCCTGCTAACAACTGTTACAGCTTCTTTTGAAGAAGTCTTCTGAAGTTCACAATGTTGACATTCTTGCTTGATTCCAAAGCTTCAAGGACTGATCTGATTTCTGGCACATTGGCTGCAGCAAATTGTGACCAGTAAAAGGTGATGATCTCCCCCTTTTTGTTTTGGAATTCTACACCCATAGGGTTTGTGATCATCTTAGGATATTCTTTGAATCTTTTTATTGGGGGCACATCCCTTACTGTTGTCGTATTCCCATCATCAACTCTGGTCTCTTCAATCTCCTTCAGCACTCTTTGTTGCAGCAGGATTCTGAACAGGATGACATGTTCATTCTTATTATAAGCAATTTGGTTTAGAATATGCATCTCTTCCTCCAGGTCAAGCCCATCAACTTCTTTTATTCTTAAGCTCTTCTCCTGCCCATCAGTGGATCTAAAGAATAGCTTTAATGGTCTATCCAAAGCTGTGGGCATGCTTCTTTCATCATTGATGGCATTCCTCAGCCTCTTAATCATCCCCCTCAAGTCTCTGTTAAGCCCTAATGTTCTTGGGATTAAGTTTAAGATCATTCCTAATTGCTCAGCATCCATTCTCCTAAACCAGTCCATGGTTATTGTGAATTGGGACCCACCTTTTAGCTGAACAGAGATTAGTTGATCCCTTTTGTTGTTGACCCTAACATTTATGTTTTTCATTGAGAACATAAACGTCAGATTCTTGCGCCTTTCATCTCTTAGGGATTCAGCTAGTGTGGGTGGTCCATACGTTATGGTTATAGGAGAATGTACTTGATTCTTGGCTTCATATGACTTGGGTTTAGTGGTATCAGGGTCATCAGGTTTTTCTTCGTTTTTACCCCCTGATCCACTCTTGGGAGTTTGAGATTTCCTTGGCTGAGGTTTCCTGGAAGATCTTGGTCTGACACTCTTTTTCTTCTTTTATTCTTCTTCTTTCTCCTTTGCCATTTCCCTCTCCTCCTCCTCTTGAAGTTGTTGTGCATATAGTGCATCAGCTTCCACAAGCTTCTTGTCTTGAGGAAAGACAAGCTCCACTTTCCCATCAATTATAGCTTCAACAGGTGTTGGAAAGTGGGTTGTCTTCATGGCATCTCCAAGTAGCTTAGGCCCTGATTGAGTATTTGATTTCTTCTTTGGTTCCTCAATCAGGATGCCTTTGCCTTTATCCTTGGGTTTTGTAGCAGGAGCAGTCACATCCCCTGATGGTTGAGCAATTGTGATCTTCTCAACAACAACCCCTGTCGACGATGGTCCTGAAGATTTCTCCCCCTTTTTAACAGCATCATCAGTGGAAGTCGAGAGTTGGGATGTGACTTGAAGAACTTGTTTTAGAGTGTCATCCATTGATAGTTGTAGAGTTTCCATGCTTGTCATTTGAGTGGTGAGGTCAACAAGCTTTTTGTCAATATTGTCAACTTATTTCTTCATCCGAAGTAGGGTCTGGATGGTTACAAGGGAGTCAACAACTTGTTGTACATTATTTATTTTGTTGTTGAAATGTGTATAAAGCTTTTAATTTTCTATATCTACAGATTGCCCAATCATAATTTGAGACTTGAGCACTTTTGACAAAATAGGATCTGTGGTCCTTGAAAGCTCTTGTTTTAGTAACTGTACAGTATCAGCCATTTGATTTTGCTGAAAGTATAAATCAACTCCAATGAACTGGGAAAAATCATCTGCTGGAATGTCATCTTCATCACTTTCAGAGGAACTAGAATTATGTGAAATACTTACAGTTTCAATATCAAGATTTTCTTTCTTTTCTTTATTTACAAGGATCTCATCCTTTTCTCCCTCAACCTCTCCATTTTTTGTGCCTTCTAAGGCATCGCTCGAAGACTCTCCTTTTTCTTTGCCTTCTAAGACAGTACTCTTATCCTTTCCTTTTGCCAAAGTCCTCTCAGGGGATTGACTTTGCCTCTTTTCACTAAGTATTCTCACATTCTCACTCAAAATTGTCCTAGAAGGGCTTCTATAGGCTGTGAGATTAACTACTGTGGCCAGTTCAAGTAAATTATATACAATTACTAGTTCCATAGAAGTGATACGAGAAGAAGTAGATGTGGCTTGAGTATGTACAATTGGAGAGATATATGTTTCTGTAGAAGATGTATATACAGGTGGGAGAACAAAAAGACTTATTGCAATAGTATATACAGATGAATTTATGTCCCCTGTCTAATCATCAGTGAATGTATCAAGTAAAAATGAGTCAACCATTTGTGTGTGTTGACTATCAATCTGTGGCGACCCCAAAATCCCTTACTGGACCAGGGTTTCGTCAAAAGAAGGAAAGATAACTTCACATCAAATCATAGCATAAATACTAATAAAAGGAATTAGTAAAGAGTTATTACAACCCAAAATATTACGTTCTCAGCGGAAGCTATTCTATTTCTATGTAATAACACAAAACATCACTCTTCAAAACAACTTCCTTTCTTCCTTCCTTATCGGCACTCAAAAGGGTTAGCCAAACTCAGTAGCCGATCATCTTTGCCTTCCCCTTGTCAGAGGGTTCAACCTTTATACCTTGCCCTGCAAGACATTAAAATTCAACAAGAATGAGCAATTTACGCCCAGCAAGTATAAAAACAATTTTGGAAACAAAACTGGAATATTACTAGGGATTCAATTCTTTTTGAGAGGCTCAGTGGAACAATACTAATGCCTCAGAAATCTTTGAAGAATCTTAAGGATCACCGATGTTTAACAATATGTAATCCTCCTTGAAGAAAAGTAGGTATTCACCTGTGTACAACTTTCTCAAAATATCCATCGGAGGCTAAACACGTTGGATTTTCTAACCATACGTTACACAGCTGGCCTAACTATGACCACATGATCCCTCCTTGTGTGAACGTACATAGTCACTTAAAATTCCTCTAGGTCAGGTGAAGAACAAATCAGCACCTTTCCTTTCCTCTAGCCATCCATGTGGCATAACCCATTTAAGGGACATATCATTCTCATTTGTTGCACAGATATAAAATTAAAAAATAATTGATAAATCAAAGCTCCATTATATCCATGCATTTTCATTCATATCGTGCTAGTGGAAACTAAAGCATAGCATTCTGATTCACAAGGAAACTTAAACATAAAAGTCATAACCTTGTACGCATGTCGAATCAATTGATCATGCGCTTAACTAAAATAAGCGTAAGAGTGAAAATATACTTCCCTCGGTCCCTTGGTACACAATCAAATTCAATTTACTCGTGAGTGAAAGTTTCTGTAAAACATGCATATCATAAGATAAATTTAATACCTTGGTTAAAAGTATGAGAGAAAAATATATATGTGATGTCCTTTTTAATGTTTCAAATCTGACAAAAGTACCGTTGAGATTAAAGGATTAACATCCTCAAATAATTTAAGGAAAATAATGTTTTATAGCTTTAAAAATAGACTGCGCATCAAGGGAAAATCCTCCACGTCAGGGGATGCTTTGTCATCAGGGGATAACTAGTCGTCAGGGGATGACTGGACATCAGTGGGTAAATACCCGTCAGGGGATGTCTCTCGACCATCAGGGGATAGCCTCTTGGCCATCAAGGTACCACTAACTCATCAGGGGATAATTGCTCACCGCCAAACCCGTCGGGTGATAACTTTGACTATCGCCGAACTCTCTTAGCTGTCAGGGGATGATTTCTTCATTGCCAAACTTAGTAAGTCATCACTGAACTTTATCAGTGGATAATTTGTTCAGCACCAAACTTCTCAGAAAAAAGTAGTTCAGCGCCAAACTCAGTTGACTAACACCAAACTCCTCGGAGACTAATACCTTTAACCATCAGAGACTAACGTATTTTGCCCATCGGAGACTATGGATGATGTCATTAGGGACTAATTTAAACTTCCTTCGTCAGAGACTAAAATTATCTCGTCAGGGACTAACATTAACTCATTAGAGACTAGAATTATCTCATCAGAGACTAACATTAACTTATCAGAGACTAGAATTATCTCGTCAGAGATTAACATTAACTCATCAGAGACTAGAATTATCTAGTCAGAGATTAACATTAACTCATCAAAGACTAGAATTATCTCGTTAGAGACTAACATTAACTCATCAGAGACTAACATGGAGCTTGTCTTCATTTAGATGGAAGGCCTAACATGAACAACTCAACCTATAATGCCTCATAAACATGAAAATGTAAAAGAATATAATCCTTTAAAGTTTTACTCCTTCTTGAAAACTTAGCATTCATGATTAATAAATCTTTGATGCTATGTACTAAAAAAAAACTGAGTAGAGTACCAGGTTCTTACCTCTTCATCTTTAAGGGAGAAATTTAAAGCTTGTCTGAGAATAATTTCCCGAGAGAAAGACTTGGAAATTTATGAAGATGGTAAGTTTAGAGAAAAACTTTAAAAGAAAAATTTTTAGAAAAGAGACTAAAATTTTACCTCTGAATGAGGTATTTATAGCAGACTAAGATTAAGCGTTGAAATAAGATGATTGGTAAGTCTGGACGGTAAAACGGTTGTTAATCATTACTCTTTAACAGCTAACAACGCTATACGCAGCTGCTGTCACACATGCAGCTTGTCTTTAATCAATTGCTGCCACACAACTTGCTTACTAAACAAGTAACTTCACACGTAACTCCTTCCATCTCCGTACAAGCTAAATTTCTTAATCTCACACTCACAACATCCACTTTTGTTCATGCTTGATTAAATTAGTCTTATACAAGATTTTGAGATTAATGAATTCAAATCCCTTTGATGATTTTACAAAGGAAATTGAGGTTATAAAAATTTTGGATATGAACATAATACTCAAGCATTTAGAATTCATACCTCATACCTTATAGGAAATCATCTCATAACATTCTATTTATTTAAGAAAATAAAATTTTGGGTCATCACACAATCACTGTGTCAGGGAGTGTTGGCTCATCCATGAATTTAGAAATTGGAGAATCTGATCTCATAACACTGAATGTTTGTGTCATGATATCTGAAGAAATTTGAGGATTGGTAAGAGAGGGAGGAGGTGTAAAAGGGAGTGTTGGCTGAATCATCGAATGAGGAGGTGATTCATTAAGAGAAGTTGTGTGTGCACTCACTGTGTCAATTATCTGCAAGTGGCTCTTAGAGACCCTGATGTTAATTTCATCAGGGGCAATGGTCAGTGTATGTGCCTCACTAACCTGTGTCCCCTGGTTGGGGACTATTTTCAAGAAGAAATTTTGAACTAGATTCCCTTCACCGCTTCAAGCCTCGTTATGGAATACATGAACTTCGCACTTGTCCACAGTTGAGAAATGGCTTCACCAGACATTTCTTCATCGGTACATATTGTTTTGCAATACTCTGAGTTGAGTAGGTATTTCATCATGGGTTTGAAGCAATCGTTTACCTCATCAATGTCAGAGAAACCCACATAGTTTGTGGATGGAACCACCAAATTCCTTGAAAGTTTTTGAACATTGTTGGGTGCCATTGATGTTGTTTAAGGTTTGAACTTCTAGGGTTTCTGTGAATATGTGAGAGGGAGAAATAGAAGAGCTCGAGAAAATATCAGAGTTAGATTAAATATTTTGTAGTGTTTTAGGAAGAAAGAGAGAGAGTATAAATACCCGCCTTTTGACGTTTGAAAACCGTTCCTAAAAACACGCAATTAGGGTGTCGTATCAGTTCTGTGATGACACATCATCAGTGACAAAAGAATTCCCTGATGAGTTGTCATCATATTATTAGAGACGATCCCCTGATGCAGTAAAAAAGTTACATGACCCTGATGTTGACAATATATACATGCCCTGACCCTGATGCACAGATTGAATACCCTGACCCTGATGCGCGAGTCGAATGCCCTGACCCTGATGCGCGAGTCGAATGCCCTGACCTTGATGCATCAGACAAAAACAAACAAAGGAAAAAATACACAAACAAAAATATGTATGTACATATTTACATCTTTAACATACATAGTCAAATATCAATGTAAATTTATCAGGAATTCATGAGATGAGTTAGAAGTACCAGAACTTAAGCATTAGAAAGTTTGTGTGATTCCAACAGCCTTTCTTACAAGTCTTTAGCAGTTTATTGAAGTTCATTTAGCATAATTCAACATACCTAGCTCCCCCACAAGATAGGAAAAAGTGGTTTTGTCAAGAGCTTTGGTGAATATGTCTGTCAACTGCTTGCTTGTTGGTATAAACTGTAGTTCGATAGTTCCATTCATAGCATGTTCCCTGATAAAGTGATATTTGATTTCTATATGTTTGGTTCTGGAATGTTGCACAGGATTTTCAGCAATGGCAATGGCATTAATGTTATCACACTTGATTGGTATTTTGTTGAAATTCAGGCCATAGTCCATTAGCTAATTTTTCATCCATAGGATTTGTGCACAGCAACTTCCAGCTGCAATATATTCAGCTTCAACAGTTGATGTTGAAATTGAGTGCTGCTTTTTGTTGAACCAGAATACAAGTTTTCCTCCTAGAAACTGACAGCTACCTGTTGTACTTTTTCTGTCAATTATGCATCCAGACTCTTTTGGATACCAAAGCCCCAACTCTGTAGTGCCCTTGATATATCTCAAGATTCTTTTCACTGCAATGAGATGAGACTCCCTTGGATCAGCTTGATATCTTCCACAAAGACATGTTGCAAACATTATGTCAGGCCTACTTGTTGTTAGATACAGCAATGATCCAATCATTCCCCTATAAGTCTTCACATCAACTTTCTTTACATTCTTATCAGGGTTAATCTTGGTTGCTGTGGCCATTGGTGTCTTTGCTACTTTTGAGTCCTCCATGTCCAATTTCTTGAGAAGTTTTTTGGCATACTTTGTCTGATGGATGTAAATCCCATCAGTGACTTGTTTGATTTCCAGTCCCAACAAATAAGATAATTCACCCATCAAACTCATCTCATACTTCTTTGCATGAGCTTGGAAAACTTTTCACACAGTCTAGTGTCAGTGGATCCAAAGATAATATCATCAACATATATCTGAACCAGGATCATATGACATTGGTGTTGTCTAAAGAATAATGTCTTGTCAATGATACCTCTTGTGAACTTATTTTCCACTAGAAACTTAAACAATGTGTCATACAAGCTCTGGGAGCTTGCTTCAGTCCATAAAGTGTCTTTTCTAATTTGAATACATGATTTGGGAATTTTGAACTTTCAAACCCTGGAGGTTGTTGGACATACACCTCCTGTTCCAATTTCCCATTGAGAAAGACACTTTTCCCATCGAAAGTGTTGCATAGGCTAAGAAAATTCTTATAGCCTCAAGTCTAGCTACTGGTGCAAAAGTTTCATCAAAGTCAATCCTTTCCTCTTGAAGATAACCCTTTGCAACCAGTCTTGCTTTGTTTCTGATAACAATGCCATCTTCATCCATCTTGTTTCTGAATACCCATTTGGTACCTATTATAATTCTATCTTTGGGTTTAGGTACCAACTTCCATGCTTGATTTCTTTCAAACTGATTCAGCTCTTCTTGCATAGCCATTATCCAATTTTCATCTTGAATGGCTTCTTCAAACTTCTTTGGCAAGTTAAAATGGATCAAAGATAGATCTTCGCTCAGGGTATCATCAATTAAAGATCAAAGAGGAAGACATACCGAAGATGGCATTCCGAACTCGTTATGGCCATTATGAATTCTTAGTGATGTCTTTTGGATTGACGAACGTGCTAGCAGCTTTCATGGTCTTGATGAATCGCATTTTCAAACCATTCTTCGATAAGTTCATCATTGTTTTCATTGATGATATTCTTATATATTCGAAGACGACGGAAGAGCATGAGGAACACCTAAGGACAGTGCTGGAGATCTTAAGAAAAGAGCAATTATTTGCCAAATTTTCTAAATGTGAATTCTGGCTAAAGGAAGTGAAGTTCCTTGGTCATGTGATCAATGAAACTGGTGTCGCAGTGGACCCCAGTAAGATAGAAGCAATCATGAGGTGGCCTCAGCCAACAAATCCAACGGAGGTCAGAAGTTTCTTAGGTTTGGCAGGCTATTACCGGAGGTTTGTTAAAGATTTCTCAAAATTAGTTGTGCCTTTGATGAACTTGATGAGAAAGAGCGTAAAATTCGATTGGACTTCTGATTGTGAGAAGAGTTTCCAAGAATTGAAAACGAGGTTAACTACAGCCCCTATTCTGACCTTACCGGATGACAAGGGCGATTTCGTTATTTATAGCGATGCGTCAAAACAAGGACTTGGAGCAGTTTTGATGCAGCATGGCAAGGTAATTGCTTATGCCTCGAGGCAGCTAAAGGATTGCGAGAAACGATATCCTACGCACGACATAGAATTAGCAGCTATTATCTTTGCGTTGAAGATTTGGAGGCACTACCTCTACGGTGAGAAGTGCAAAATATATACTGACCACAAAAGTTTGAAGTATATATTTATGCAAAAAGAACTCAACTTGCGACAAAGGTGTTGGTTGGAATTGATTCAGGATTATGACTGCTCCATCAACTACCACCCTGGGAAGGCAAATGTGGTTGCAGACGCGCTCAACCGTCGTGAAAGACTGAACGTGATAACCATCCAGGAAGATGTCATAAAAGAATTAGAACGTCTACAGCTGCATACACTTACCACTGCCCAGAGGACGGAAATAGAAGAAGAGATTCGAGCTCGGCCTCAATTGCAAGACCTCATTAAAGTCGCACAAGGAGAGCAGTGTGAAGAAAGGGACAGATTAATTAAAGGAGAGAAAGGCAAATGTCTCATGCATAACGATGGACTTTTACGATACGAAGGTCGAATATGGATTCCTGCGAAAACTGAATTGAGACAAGAGCTCCTCCACGAAGCCCACAACTCAAAATTTTCCATTCATCCAGGAGGCACGAAGATGTATTAGAATTTGAAACAAAACTTTTGGTGGCCCAACATGAAGAGGGAGATAGCTGAGTGGGTAAGCAGATGCTTAACGTGCCAAAGGGTTAAGGCAGAACATCAAAAACCAAGCGGACTGCTACAACCATTGGAAATCCCTAAGTGGAAGTAAGAATTTATCACGATGGACTTCGTAGTTGGTTTACCAACCACGCTTAGAGGGATGAATGCCATTTGGGTCATAGTCGATAGATTGACCAAATCAGCACACTTTTTGGCTATAAAGTATACATACAAGATGGATCAAATGGTGAGGTTATATGTCAAGGAAATTATGAGTCGACATGGAGTGCCAGTCTCCATCGTCTTTGATCGAGATCCGAGGTTTACCTCAAGGTTTTGGAAGAGCTTCCAAGAATATCTGGGGACAAGGCTAGACATGAGTACAGCCTATCACCCCCAGACTGATGGTCAATCTGAACGCACTATTCAAACCCTAGAAGATATGTTACGAGCTTGCGTTCTCGATTTTAAAGGGCATTGGGACAACCATCTACCATTGATTGAATTCGCCTACAATAATAGCTATCATGCCAACATTGGTATGGCGCCGTTTGAAGCGCTGTATGGTTGGAAGTGCAGAACTCCCCTTTACTGGAATGAAGTGGGAGAAAGGAAGTTAATTGGACCAGAGATTGTCCAACAGACTAAGGAAGCGATCAAGGTGATTAGAACAAGAATGAGGACGTCTCACGACTGACAAAAGCAATATGGCGATTAACACAGGAAGAACCAAACCCTGGAAATTGGAAGTTATGCATTATTGAAAGTGTCACCCTGGAAAGGCGTAATGCGTTTTGGCAAGAAAGGAAAGTTAAGCCCCCGCTACGTGGGACCATTTGAGGTATTGAGGAGGATTGGTGAAGTGGCCTATCAATTGGCACTGCCACCGGCTTTAGGCCATGTGCATGATGTATTTCATATATCAGTGTTGCGTCCTTATAAAGACGACCACAGAGGAATAATAGACTATCAACCAATAGATCTGCAACCGGATTTAAGATATGAAGAAGTCTCTGTCCAGATATTAGATTGACAAGTTAAAATGCTTAGGAATAAAGAAATTTCTTCTGTAAAAGTGTTATGGAGGAATCATAATGTGGAGGAAGCTACTTGGGAGCTTGAAAGCGCTATGATTGACAAGTACCCCCATTTGTTTATTAGTTAAGTTTCGAGGACGAAACTTCTTTAAGGGGAGGAGGATGTGAAAACCCAAAAATCTCAATGAAATTTTGATTATGAGATTTATTTTATTTTCTGCATGAAGTTTTATTTCCTTATTGGTTATAAATAATGAAATTATACTTTCTTATAAAAATTTAATGGCAATGTGATGTCCAAAAGATTTTAAATGTATTTTAAAGCTCAAGTATTTAAAAGGGTATTGCATTCAAGAATTGTCTTGTGAGAGGGTGTGTTCACGCGGGAAAGGGCTCACTAAGTGTGAACAAGATTAGCTACAGTACTCGTTTTTATTTTTTAAACCTACTGCGGGGAGGCAGTAACATTTAATGTGCATCACCTCCATCAGTACCATAGAGTGGGCTTTGATAAACGACCGATGGGTACTAGCAGCCGCTGCAACCAACCTTTTTCTCATCAGTCACTTCTTTTCTTTTCATAGCCAACGGCTTATATCAAATAAATCCAACAGCCATTGTTGCTAAACAGGTGACATATATATATCACGTTGGTACAACCCTTGCCCCACTTTCATAAACTTCTATACGGTGTACCACCAAATCCAAACTTAGTCTCTAAACAACTGTCTTTTTGGGAAGAACAACTAGAGCCTTTAACTCTTTCTTGCCACCAAGGAGGTAAGAGCATATCATTAAAGTCCTACTTTATTTCTTACACTTTTGTTCGGTCATACATACCACGTTTAATATCTTGTTCATTTATTTCCAAAAGTATGACTTGATGCATGTTTTAACACCCGGAGTTAATGTCATTTATTTCAGAAAAAGCTACCCAAGATGAGTGTAAAAATGTTGACAACCACCTGGTAGACAAACCTTTAACTACCAAAACATTATTTTGTCAGTAGTTGCAACCACATGCTTGAGTATTCTTCAACCTGAGTTTGAACCCTAAATCGTGTCTAGGATGGCATGCAGACCATAGGAAATGTTGTGTATCACTGAAAAGATGATGAGAGTTGACCTTAGTGTGGTTATGGTTGAGAGCACCACCCATGTAGGAGTGAGGAAGACGACCCTGTATCTGAGACAAGGTCCAACTTAGTCTCTGATGGGTTGGAGTTAGTCTCCGATGAAGGAAATTTTAGTCTCTGATGACGTCATCATTAGTCCCCAATGAGTTAAAATGACGTCATTAGTCTCTGATGAGAAGTTAGTCTCTGATGACGTCATCATTAGTCCCCGATGAGTTAAGATGACGTCATCAGTCCCTGAGGAGTTGTTTAGTCTCTGATGATGTCAGCCTTAGTCTCTGACAGGCTAAGTTTACTCTCTGATGATGTCAGCCTTAGTCTCTGACAGGCTAAGTTTACTCTCTGATGATGTCAGCCTTAGTCTCCGATAGGCTAAGTTTAGTCGCTGATGACGTCAGCCTTAGTCTCCGACAGGCTAAGTTTAGTCCCTGATGACGTCATCCGTAGTCTCCGATGAGTTAAAGTGAAGTAATTCCCTGATGCACAGTTTGTTTTTGAAACTATAAAATATTATTTTCTTAAATTATTTTAAGATGTTTTAATTGATTTCTTAACTTCAACAGCTTTTATATCAAATTGAGACGTTAAAAGTTAAGGACATCACACGTGCATTTTTCTCTCATACTTTAACCAAGCTATTAAATTCATCTTGTGATATGTATATTCTTACAGAATTTTCCACTCACGAGTAAATTAAATTTGATTGAGTGCAAAGGACCGAGGCAAGTATATTCACAATCTTATGTTTATTGCAAGTTGATGCAAGTATATACATTCAATCTAATGCTTATTTTAATTTTATACAGTATCATTTGATTCGATATGCGTGCAAGACTTGACTATATGTTCTAATTGTTTTTAAGAATGAGCATGCTATGCCTTAATTTCTGCTAGCATGATATGAATTAAAGTGCATGGATATAAAGAAGCTTTGCTCTATCAGCTATTTTTTTCAATATTATATCTGTGTAGTAAATGAGAATGTTATGTCCCTTAAATGGGTTATGCCACATGGTTGGCAAGAGGAAAAGAAAGGTGCTGATGTGTTCTTCACCTGACCTAGAGGAATGATAAGTGATTACGTAGTCCACACAAGAGGGATTATGCAGTTCAGTTTGGCCACCTGTGTACTGCATGGTTAGCAGATCCACGGGTTTAGCCCCCGATGGATATTTTGAAAAAGTTATGTTCAGGTGTATACCTGCCTTTCTTCAAGGAGGATCACATGTTGTGTATCATCAATGAATCCTCAATGATCTTTGAAGGTTTCCAAGGCCTTGTCTTTGTTTCACCAAGCCTCATAGTCAGACTTGAACTTCCTTCGATATTCCAGATACATTCTTTTTAATTGCTTATATACTTTTTTCGATGTGTATATACTTGTTGGGCGTAAATCGCTCACCCATGTTGAATTTTAATGTCTTGCAGGACAGAACGCTAAGGCTGAACCTCTGATAAAGGGAAAGCAAAGATGATAAACTACTAAGTTATTTACTCTTTTGATAAGACTGAGGAAGGAAGGAAGATACGAAGGAAGGGAGGAAGATATTAGAAGTAGTGTTGATTTTCGTTTGTAATTAAAGATGATGTAATAGCTTCCGCGGTAATTGTATTATTCTTGGGTTGTAATAACTCTCTAATACTGCCTTTATCCAGTATTTATGCTATGAATGGATGTATGGTTATCTTTTCCTTCTTTTGATGAAGCTCTGATCCATTAAGGGATTCTGGGGGTCGTCACATCAGGGATGGTTAAATTCTCCATTTGTCTGCACTCATCACCTTCATTCTCTTGATAATCAAAATTATATTCATTTTCAAATCTGAGCTCCTCATGAAAACCAGGGTCTTCAAGTCTAGAAATTTCTTGATCATCAAAAGCTGCATTTATAGACTCCATCATTACCTGTTATCTTTTGTTATAAACCCTGAAGGCCTTAGATGTCAAGGAGTAATTTAGGAAATTGTTTCATTAGCCTTTGGATCAAATTTCCCTAAGTTTTCACCAAAGTTTCTTAATACAAAGCATTTGCATCCAAAAACATGTAGGAACTTGATGCTTGGTTTCCTCCCTGTCATTAGCTCGTATGGTGTCTTGTTGTAAGCCTTGTTGATCAAAGACCTATTTTGAGTGAAGCAAGTAGTGGAAATTGCCTCAACCCAAAAATAAGTAGGAATCCTTGCCTCTACTAGCATTGTTCTCGCAGCTTCTATTAGGGTTTTATTTTTCCTTTCCACTACACCATTATGTTGAGGAGTTCTTGGAGCAGATAATGTGTGATTGATGCCTTTCTCCACACAAAATCCATCAACAGCTGCATTCTTGAATTTAGTTCCATTATCTGTCCTTAACATTCTAACCACTGACCCTGACTCAGTTTCCACTTTCTTTATATGGTCAATGATTTGTTGAGGTACTTCTGTTTTAGTATTTTGAATCTTAACCCAAGTATATCTAGTGTAGTCATCCACAATAATCATTGCAAATCTTTTCTTTGACACTGACATAATGTTGACAGGGCCAAAGAGATCCATATGAAGCAATTGAATTGGATCCTTGATCATTGTGGCTTCCTTGCTGACAAAGGATGATCTCCTTTGTTTTTCTTGTTGACAAGCTGAACATAATCTTTCTTGAATGAATTCCATTTGAGGTAGTCAACTTACCAACTCTCTCTTCACCAAATCATTGATAGCCTTGAAGTTCAAGTAAGAGAGCTTCTTATGCCACAATTTGCTCTCATCAGGGCTTGCCTTGTTGTAGAAACATGATTCTCCACTTACTGAATTGAAATTAGCAATGTAAAGATCTCCTTTTCTTATCCCTGACAAAACCAGCTTCCCATCATCTTTATATGAGATTAAGCACTGATCCCCTTTGAAAGCAATGATGTATCCCTTGTCACATAGTTAACTTAAGCTTAACAAGTTGTGTTTAAGCTCATCAACTAGTGCTACATTTTCAAATGAGACATCCCCATTTGTTGTTTTGTCATAACCAAGAGTCAATCTTTTGTTATTGTCACCAAAAGAGATCACTGGACCAACCTTTTCCTGAAACTCCGTAAGCAGGACTTTGTTTCCTATCATGTGTCTTGAGCAGTCGCTATCTAGAAACCAGATTTGACTGCTTTTGACTTTTCCCTGCACACAAAGAACATTTAATTTGTTTTTGGTACCCAAGTGACTTTGGGTCCTCTAGGTTTAGTCACAGTTAATGGTAAAACAACTTTTTCTTTATTTGTGACTGTTGGTTTTTGGCAAATCATTCACTTTCTCCTTTTTAGGAGCTACATTATAAACTTCTGATTAAACAAATATTTTCTTGTCCTTACCCTTAGGGGTGCATGCTTGAACAGTTGGTAAATCATTAGTTTATAATATTGTGCCAGTGACAAGTTGTGGTTTTTCTTTACACTGAAAGGATAAATGATTATTGCTACCACAATTCTAGCACACTTTTCTAGGGGCTTCATGAATAGAGGTGTAATTAGTAGCCTTGTTTACACCTAACTTACCATTCCTATTCTTTTTATTTTTCCCTGACAGTCCTTTATCCCTTGACGGACTACGAAGGTCTGATACACTCTTTTCCCCTGATGACTGTGTATCCACTGATGCACAGTCTAGTTCTTTCTTAACTGGGGGTTTGAGTGCTTTGGCAAGAACAAGTTTCTTGCCTCTCCCACTACTTATGGAAGCTTCACTCATTGGGAAAACATTCCCTTTTTCTAACTTTGTTACAACCTTTACAAATTTGATAGGTTGTATTGGCTTTTTTCTAAATCTAGCTGCATTTTCAACCTCAATAGGAGGTTGCTTTAGAAGAGTCTTTGCATAACCTAAACCAAACTTGGGATCAGATTTCTGACAGTTTAATTGATCATCCAGTCTTTTGCTAGACTCATTCTATTTCTTTATGACTTCCCTTTCATGACTTAGAAGATTGGAGGTTCATTCCTCTCTTTTAACAGCTCAATCTATGAGATTTTTAGTCCTTGAGAGTTCCTTTTCAAGACTTTCAAGTCTAGAGAGTTCTAATTCTAAAAGAGTGTTTCTTGCACTTTCTCAGTCTCAGCTACTGCACTCCTCAGGGTGTCATAAAGATCATTTATCTCATAAGTCAGTTCCTTAAAAGTTTTAACACAATCATTTTTAGACATGTTAGAGGAAATTTCAAGACTTAGTCGTGAGTTGCTACTGTAAGTGGATGAGGCCATCAGGGCTAGGTTGACATATTCTTCATTATTTTCTTCATCTGAGTCAGCCCAGTCCTTTCCCTCAGCAATGTAAGCTTTTCCCTTCTTGGAGGCATTTAGAAGGTCAAAGTATTTCTTCTTGTAATCCACTTCAGTTTCCTTTCCCCTGGATTCACCTTCCTTTGTGGCCTTACGACACTCATTTGCAAAATGGCCCATTTCATTGCATTTGTAGCATTTTATTCTTGATTTGTCAATAAAGTTTTTAGTGCTACTAGGTTTCTTTGCTAAAAATCTTTTAGATCCAGAAAGCTTTTCAAATTTTAGTTTGGAAAACTTTTTTGCAAGAAAAGCCATGATTTCATCCAGTTCTTCTAATTCTTCAGGAGTGTACTCATCCTCCTTTGAATCAGCTTCATTTTCCCCTTCCATTTCAGCAACCCCGGACTGCTGCTTCATCAAGACACTTGGTCTTGCTTCTTCTTTATCCTTCTTAGCAGCCATCAAGGCTACAAATTTAAGCTTTCTGGCATCCCCTAACATTTCAGATCTTTGTTGAACCTCCAGTTCATATGTCTTCAGGATACCATAAAGCCTATCCAAGTCTAGAAGATTCATATCCTTGGATTCCCGGATGGCTGTCATTTTAGGATCCCATGATATGGAAAGTGCTCTTATGAACTTTTTGTTCACATCTTTATTAGCATAAACCTTCCCATACAATCTCAGGTCATTTACTAACCTGTTGAATCTGTCAAACATTTCAATGAGTGTTTCATCATTTTTCATTGTGAACCACTCATACTGTTGTATTAACAGCTGCAGTTTATTCTCCCTCACTTCCTCAGTTCCATCACATAGGATCTGGATGGTATCCCATATAGATTTAGACATTGTAAGACTCATAATACTGTTCAGCATATCATCGTTTAAACCATTATATAGGATGCCTGTGACTTTCAGATCCTTCTTTACTTTCTCACTTTCCTCTAGTGTCATCTCATCAGTGGTCTTTGGAATTAATTTTTCTGGGAGACTGACTCCATTGACAACCTCTTAGGGAATGAGCTTCTTTGGAACGTGAGGGCCTTCCTCCAGAATTTGCAAGTATTCATCATCGATTGCTCTTAAATGAGCTATCATTCTTTGTTTCCAGATAAAGTATTTTCCCCTTTCCAACATGGGGACTTTGCTATTTCTAGCTTTGTTGGCCATCTCCAATGATCGTCTAGCAAGTGTAATCTGCTACAGGGCTTTGATACAAATTGTTAGAACAAAATGGGCTTAAGTGTTTGTAGCAGGGGAGGATATGAATACAAACACTACAAACTTTTCGTTCTTTCTAAATCTTTTAGCACAAGCTGGAATATCAAAAAAACAAAAGCAATAAAGATAAGTACACGCACATTCAAGTTAAAATAGTTATATTAAAACTTGGGGTTTTTCTGGGAATCTGGTTAATCACAGATGTGATTAGTCAGCTATAATTTATGTAAATGATTATAACTTCAAATTCACACTCACTAGCTTCACACTTTGTTTGAAATATTTCTCTCAAGATATATTATAAAGCTTCTCCAGTGTTTTGTGTGCTTCAATGTGTTGGTTGATCCGTTGGATTGATACTCTGTGTAATGAGAACTCTTATGCATATATAGAAGATCAGTTGTTGAACCCACGTGGTTGGACGTGCTTCTCTTTTCAACCTAGCCACATATATGTCATATCGATGTCCTTTTGGAATGATGTGTCAGACTGCTGTTGCTTTTGTTGCTTTTTTTTCTTCCCCTGATCTGCGTGCATTTAATGATCGAGAGTTATCATTGGATCACCGAACTTCAAGAAATATCTTTCCACGTTATATCTCTTGCTTCTTCAACAAGCTTCGTTGATTTGCGTGTAGGACCTGATGAATAGTGTATGCCGTCACAACTGTCCACTAATAGCAAGCCCTGATATGGACTTGATTAGTGCTTTTGAATCCCCCTGATGACAAGTCCCGATTAAGACTAGATCAGTACTTCAAACTTCACTTGAGTTATCCAAGTGCTCCTTGATCCACTGACGTTGTGACTCAAAGCATTCACTGATGTCTTCCAGTGATGCAATGTTATGTTTTTCCCTTAAAGGGTTTCCCTGATGAGTTAGCTTGTCACTGTCATACCCTGATAAGTTCCCTTGACAGGTTGGCATGTTACTATTATACCCTGATGCATTCCCCCTGATGAGTTTGGTTTTTTACTTCCATACCGTGATGCATTTCCCTGACCGGTTGGTCTGCCTTTATCATACCCTGACGGGTTCCCCTGATGGTTTTTAATCCCTGAAGCTTTGTTGATCTAATTTGGAATATCTAATGTGTGGAATAACTTAAGTGACTTTGAGCAACAACATACATTCTTCTTCACTATCAAGTCCTTTATAAGTTTTTACTGATGACTTGTATAGTGTAGAGCAATTCACCCCTTGATGACCAAATTGATCATCAGTGGATGCAAAACTAGTGCAAATACTTAGGTTTATTGAATACCTTAAGTATTTGTAGATGCACAACTTATTCTCTAAACATCATCATCATTATTTATCTCTAACAGTATATTTGCGCTAATCTTAAAAGAGGTATGTGGTGCCCTAGAGATTGACGAAATATGAGATGTCCTAGAGGCTAATGAGATACTTTGTAGGTATTCAATGATATGCTCTATGTTGATAGAATCCTCTAATTTTAGAAGGATTTTTTTTTATGGTCTCTTGATATCAATGTGTATATGTATACACTAGATAGTGCAGTATTATATTAAAAATCTATGAAATGGGCAAAAATAGTTTTGTCATCTTTGAAGTTGAAACTCTATACTCTAGTTTTTAGAAATAAAGTTAATAGAAGTTTTGTTCTAGATATTTCGAGGACAAATTGTTAAGTGTATTCTTCAGAAGTGGTGAGAAACAAACTACACAGATTTTGTTTGAACACTCTTTAATAGTTGAAGAAAGTGTTGAGACTGTTGCTTTTACAATATGTTTCAATAATGATTTTTCATCACAAGTTCATTATAAAGGAGATAAGATTAAAACCATTAGATTAGAGTCTCTTAAAAGTTTTGTGACCTAGTATGGTTTATTCTTAATCTATTATTTGAGAATTATAATTTGATATGTCTTGATGTTGTAGTTTATTTATATCATTCCAAATTTGATGATATGCCTCTCATGACTTGTTGTGTCATTCCAAATTTGATGATACATCAAAATAAAATCGTGTTAGGTATGAGACTATAATATTCCAAAATAAGACATGTTTGGTTCTTATCTTTCATAAGAGAAAGCATAATTGGACAAGTTCTATGTGTTGCAAACTTATTGGTGATCAGAAATAGTTTTGTGTTATGATTGGTACTAAGTTCTTTTGTGTTGAACTAGATACTTCTACAACAAACTATTTTATGATTCAAAACTTAGTGATAATGCATTGTAGTTTGATATGTGGTTGGTGCTAAGTTCTCAAGAGTTGAACAAGACACTTGAACGTCAAACTATGTTAATCAAAAGTGATTAGTACATTCTTCGAATCTGATTGGTACCTAAGATGAAGAATGAAAGTTTTTATTTTTGCATCATGTTTTGATATGACTTGTACTAAGTTTAGAATGTCTAAACTTGATACTTGTATTATTCTTTAATTGATGATTAGTGAATGAAATTTGTTTGGGGACGCCTTGTACGAAATTCTACGTTAAATTGTCAATTTAGAGAAAATTTACAGAAAATGTTGGAACTGAAAGAGATCAATGAATTTCTTTATTGAGAATGATGATCTACTAGAAGAGTAGAATCTTGTGATTATTTGAAACTCTAAGTTTTTCATTTGTCTGTTTTATTTTATTCAAATATTATTCACCTACATGTGAACTTATTCATTTGTTGGATTTGTTTTTGATTCAAAATCTCTATACTTGGTTTGGTTTGATTCAGACATGTATGGATAATTTTATTTGGATTAGTTTCATGATACTTTAGTATCGTATGTTCATGCGTAGATCATTAGTATTATTTTATATTTAGAACATATGGAGAGATTGTTGGAATGTATGTTCGAAATATAATAATAATAATAATAATTTGATAAATATTAATTATATTTTATTAATTAATATTATACGTGAACAAAACGTTGAAAGTGTATGGGCCAATGTACAATCCTAATTGAAATGAGATTGAAATGAGTTTATGTTGAGTTTGATAACATGGTCACAAGGGTATGTATATATATACTTCTGAGGGCAACAAACTGAGTATTCCAAACTTGATACCTAGGTTGTCATGCTTCAAACAAAACTCTATATACACTCATATCCTTCTGTCTAACAATTATCTCTTATAATTATTGTTCTTAACTCCATAGATCTAACATTCCATTCAACCGATGAAATTCTAAATCAGAATTTTGGATTAAGTTCGTATAGCCCTCAAATTCAAGTTCCACGTAAGAAAATTAATTAGGGGATTATTCTTTTTTCTTTTTGTAAAAGAATTCCACAGAGAATTTGTACCTATTTCTCAAATAAATAAATTTGTCTTTTGATTTCAGTTTATTTTAAAGTCGAAATTTGTTTGCACACATCTCTTTGATCATGTTTGTTGACAAGAAAACGGTGATAATAATAAGGTTCGACCTTGAAAGGTAGTACTTTAAGCATGGCTTCAAATACTTCAATTGAAAATCCGCAAGTCACTTTATACTCATTTTTGTGATCTTTCTGTACTTCAACCAATTCAGTGAATCCTTTCTTCACTACAACACCATCCGCAACCTCTTCTTGAGCCCACGCTGATTATAACTTAGTGTTCTCATATAAGCGTTTTCTTCTCCTTGTTTCTCTGCCAAAATGCTTCTTCAGACTGGTATTCTGCGAAGGTTCAGGCTGTTTCAAGTCAATACACTCTTGATCAGCCAGTATATCATGTCGAAATCTTTATACATATATAAAACTAATCAATCACTCAAACAAATATCTACTTTTGGCTCCTTTCTTTTTCAATAGGAAAAATTTTATACTAGTCAATTCTCACTCAGATCAGATTTGAACCCTCGTCTTAAACGTCAAATGCAAGTGCTCAGTGGTTATCACTGAACTAACTAACAACCTCTGAATTGTTTGAATCCTCATAAATTCTTTTCTAACAGATATTTTTGCTACGTATAGGTTTATTTGTTTCGAGTCATGTTGGTGATTCTTTCAGAATATTAAGGTTGTCTGAGTTTATTTGTTTCTCTGGTCATCTGAAATTACAGTTAGAGCTCATTCATTTTGGGTCATATTAGATGACCGAAAAATATGACATGATGGAGACTTGGTAATGTTAGTATAACTTGACTTGATTTTTGATTTTTTGATGAGAAAATTACAAGAAACTTGAAAATTAAAGTGTTTATATTACACGGCTGGTCACAGGGTTGAGATTGTGTAATATGAAAGTTATGATCGAATTAATACATGGTTTCTGACACGATTTTGAACATGGGCGTGTGACGTAACGGCTACAGCAGTTTTTGAATTTCAAGTTCTTTCTTAACGTCCCATGTGATTTAAAATAGTGGTATTTCATATACAAGTCTAATAACATATTTTGGTCAATACGAGAGACATTTTTAATGTACGTACACTTCGATGGAAAGTGTAATAAAGAATTAAATTAACGAATTAATGTATTTGCTCTTCCTCTCTCCCTCTCTGCCACAATATATATCTTATCTTTCCATCAAATGGATACATTGAGGGACATAACAACTGTCTATAAACTTATAGAATTCTATGAGAGAGAGAGAGACAAAGAGAAAACAAGAGAAATTTTGAATTTCTCATGAATATCGCAAATCAAAGTGGTGCAAATCCTTGTTCTTCATTAGATCTCATGGCACTTGAACAATACAAGTATCTGTTTCTTCTCGTTTATGTAAAATTCACTTGTTCTGAGATCTGGGCACTTATAATAGACGTGACGGATGTTTATCACATTACTAATCCGTTTGGTTCATTCCTAAATTGATTATTGGATCGATGTAGTTCGTTCATGACACGGTATAATAGTTAAGTTGTGACTTTTACCTAATTAACTAATATTGTATAAAACTATATAGCAGTAGTTAAAATTATTAGCATCATTATCATCCTAACATTTACAAATACATATTTTGTCCTAACACTATCACATACCAGTCATGTCATATTTTTTAGTTATTGAGAATGATACAAAACAAGCGACCATTAAAGTTTTATTGCCCTAACCGAAAGTAATATGCCCTCAAGCCAATCACGTTAGACGTGATGGAGCATTTATTTTGTAATCTTATTCATTTAATAATAAAAAAATTATTTATTAAAAGGCGTTTATTTATATTTTTAAGTTGTTAAATATATTAACTCAAAGTTTAGAGTTATATTTTAGGATCATGATGAGATAACGCTAATAAGATCTAAAATATGTTAACTTGAAACTAAAAATATTCCTAATCGTATGATCACTAATAAGGGTATTAGTGAATCCGAAAAGATTACTACATACTGTGCTTGCTCTTAACAAGAGGATCATTGATCTCATAATCATTTGTGTGACGACATTAAAACAAGTATGTAGGTGCTTATTGGAGCATAAGTTCACTAAACGTGACTCGCTTAAATGACCAAAAGGTGTTAGTTTCCAAACACGCAACCTTCTTGGAAAAGGAGTTTATCCTTGAAGGAAACAATGGGAGCAAGATAGATCTTGAAGAAGTTCAAGAACCACAAATCACTACAGATCAAACGAAGGAACCTATGCAAGTAGAACAATCTTCTATACAACAACCTATTCGTAAATCTGGAAGGATACCAATACCAAATAAAAGGTATTTTGGACTCATCATTGAGAATGATGATGAGGTATCTGTCATAGAGGATGACGATCCAGTATCTTACAATGAGGCAATGAGTAGTAGAGACATAAAGAAATGGCGAACCGCCATGAAATCTGAAATGGACTCCATGTATGAAAACCAAGTGTGGACTTTGGTTGAACCACCTGAAGGCATAACGCCTATAGGGTGTAAATGGGTCTTTAAAAGAAAGACTGGAGCAGATGGCAAGGTGGAAACCTATAAGGCCAGACTGGTTGCAAAAGGTTTCAAACAAAGACAAGGAATTGACTATGATGAAACCTTCTCACCAGTAGCTATGCTCAAGTCTGTTCGGATTTTGCTTGCAATTGCAGCTTACTATGACTATGAGATCTGGCAAATGGACGTGAAAACGGCCTTCCTCAATGGGAAACTTGAGGAGGATGTGTATATGACACAACCAGAGGGATTTTCCTCTAAGAGTAGAGTAACTCAATTCTGTAAGCTGCAACGGTCTATTTATGGATTGAAGCAAGCTTCTCGAAGATGGAACATCTATTTTGATGAGACAATCAAAGAGTTTGATTTTATCAAAAATGTGGATGAACCATGTGTGTACAAGAAGGTTAGTGGGAGCGCTGTGACATTCCTAGTACTATATGTTGATGATATATTACTGATAGGGAATGACATACCTATGCTTCAATTAGTTAAAATTTGGCTATCAAAGAACTTCTCCATGAAGGACTTGGGAGAAGCATCCTACATCTTGGGGATAAAGATCTATAAAGATAGATCTAAGAAGATGTTAGGTTTGACCCAAGGAAGGTACATTAATTCAATGCTAAAGAGGTTTAGCATATAAAACTCCAAAAGAGGACTCATACTGATGAGCCATGGAGTTCATCTCTCTAAGAAAATGTCTCCAAAGACAACTGAAGAGAGAGATTACATGAGTAAGATACCATATGCTTCGGCTATTGGATCTATCATGTATGGGATGATATGTACGAGGCCTGATGTTGCTTACGCACTTAGTGTAACAAGCAAATATCAAGCCAATCCTGGAAAGGAACACTGGAAGGCAGTGAAAAACATCCTAAAGTACTTGAGAAGAACTAATGATGTATTTCTTGTCTATGGTGGGTCAGATTTGAAACTAGAAGGATTCACAGACTCAAGTTTTCAAACTGGTCAAGATTACTATAAATCCGTGTCAGGGTATGTATTTATCTTAAACGGTGGTGCAGTGAGTTGGAAGAGTTCCAAACAGCAAACGGTTGCTGACTCAACAACAGAGGCAGAGTAATAGCTGCACGTGAAGCTGCAAAGGAGGCTGTTTGGATGAAGAAGTTCATTACAGAACTTGGTGTGGTTCCTAGCATTGAAGGACCAGTGCTTTTATATTGTGATAACACTGGAGCTGTTGCACAAGCCAAGGAACCTAGGTCCCATAAAAAATCCAAACATGTGTTGCGGCGCTTTCATTTGATTAGAGAAATCATTGAGAGAGAAGATGTCACCGTTGAGCGTGTGGACTCTCAGAACAACATTGCATATCCATTTACTAAAGCATTATCTCAGCAGCAATTTGATCGCCACTTAGAGAAGATGGGTATTAGATACCAGGGCGATTGGCTTTAGTGCAAGTGGGAGATTGAAAGTAATATGCCCTCAAGCCAATCACGTTAGACATGATGGAGCATTTATTTTGTAATTTTATTCATTTAATAATAAAACAATTATTTATTCAAAGGCGTTTATTTATATGTTTAAGTCCTGCTTAGAATGGAAATAAGCAAGGACTAAAGTAAGCAAGATCCTTGCTTATCAAAGTCAAGATTGTCAGAAAAGTTATCTTTACCCCTGCTTAGTTAACTTCTAGGAAACTCTTCTGAAAGACACTAGAAGACAGAATAACGGCTAACTTTTTGAAATAAGCAAGGACTGCTGTAAAGGTACAAGTCACATCAAGGACAGTACACTCAAACAGATCTATTTCAAATTCCCAACGGATAGATTTTCTGGAGAAGTATAAATAGGAGTCATAAATCTCATTTATGACTAACCTTCAACCAACTGAGCAAAGTCTGAACAACCTCTCTGACACATTAAAGATTTCAGCAAGACATCATAAAGTTTGAACAAGTGCTATCAATCTGCTCAACTAAGGAGCAATCTACTTAAAGATAGCAAGCAAGATTTTCTCAAATCTGCTTAGAGTCTGTGTGACTAAGTTGGTCTAAGTGACCTATTGTAAATTGGACTAAGTGTCCTCCTGCTGATTGTTCTGTGTGAACAAGTTTTAGTGATAGCCTTCTCAAGTAAAAGAGAAAAAGAGTGGAGTAGGATTATTCCGAACCACTATAAAACTTCTCATCTCTTTTCCAGCTTATCTTTTATATTGCTTTCCTGCTTTGTTGTGCTTTGCTTAAGTCCTGCTGAACTCTTTCAGCAAAGACTTACTATCTTTGCTACTTCTAGCCATTAACCTTTGCTACAAAATCTAAGCGGTACTTTGCTTAAACAAATTCCACTGCTAAACTTTTTGAAAACATAAGAAACTCTTTTATAGGCAAGAAGTTTTTTAAATCAGTAAATTTTTCTAAGCAAGACTTAATTTTTTGAAAAACATTATTCAACCCCCCTTCTAGGATTTTTACCCTTTGGGACCTAATAAGTGGTATTAGAGCTTAACACTCTTTGCTAAGCCCTAAAGCTTGAGAGGATCCTAACTTAAAATTTTCTAATGGCTTTAAGAAGTGATTTTGGTGGCAAGCCTCCTATGTGTACCAGAGATAGATTTGCTAATTGGAAATTGAGAATACAGGTGTACATGGATGCAATTGATGAAGAACTATATGAAACAATAAAAGTTGGGCCTTATATACCAGAGAACATAAACCCTGCTGATCCCAACAAGCTTATTCCTAAGTAGAGAAAGGAATGGACGAATGAATAAAAGAAGTTAGTAGGATACAACAAGAAGGCAATGAACATTCTCTTCATGGCTCTTAAAGAAGAAATGTTCGAAAGTGTGTCTAACTGCACCTCTGCTAAAGAGGTTTGGGATGCCTTGCTGGTTCTCAATGAAGGAACCGTAGAAGTCAGAGAAAATAAGCAATCCCTGCTTATTCAACAGTATGAAATGTTCAACATGCAGCAAGGGGAGAATCTCACTGCAATGCATGAAAGATTTACTGTCCTGCTCAACAATCTACGCGCTCTAGGAAAAATCTACGACACAAATTACATAAATCTCAAATTCATGAGATCATTACCAAGGCAGTGGGATCCCAAGACCACTGCTGTCAAAGAGTTAAGAAATTTACATACTACTGATCTCCAACAACTCTACGGAAACCTGCTTACATATGAAATGGAGTTGGCTCAAAGAGAGGCTACATCTGAGCCAAGAAGAAAAGATAGAGGAGTTGCATTGAAGGTTGTTGAGCCTAAGCAACAAGTAGATTCTGACTCAGAGTTTGCTGATAGTGATGAAGATATGGCTATGCTGGCCAGAAAATTCAAAAGGTTCATGAGGAAGGACAGAGGAAACTTCAGAAGAAATACAAGCAGCAGTAAGAGAGATCCATCAAAGGGTCTATGCTACAATTGTAAGAAGTCGGGCCACTATGCTGCTGATTGCCGGAGCTCAGCAAGAGAGGAAAAGAAACTCCCTGTTAACGACAAAAGCATGGGAAAAGAATACTACAAGAAGAAATATCAGCAAAAGAACAATCCCTCAAACTTCAAGAAAGACAAGGGTCTTCTTGCTGAAAAGTCATGGAGTAAGAGTGAAAGTGATTTAGAAGACTCCGGACCAGAGACTGCCAACCTTTGCTTAATGGCAAGAGAATCCGAACCCAGCAAGGTAGTCGACCTTACTGAGGTATTTGATTTTGACTCTCCTGATATTTCTGAAGCTGAGTTGCGTTCCTTGCTTAAGGATGTTGCATCTCAGTGGCATAGATATAGAAGATTGCTAAGAATTGCTTCAGCAGAGTCTGATCAACTAAGGAGCAAAAACTCTGAGATCTTGCTTACACTTGAAAATGTGCAAGCTAATAATTTGGAGTTACTTGCTGTTGATAATGAGAGGACTCTGCTTAGACAGCATCTCAGAGACTCTCAAGAGAGAGAGTCTAAGTTAACCTCCCAAGTTGAGGAATTAACTACTACAATCTCCACTTGGAACAAATCTTCTTCACATGCATGTGCTTTGCTGAAAAGTCAAAGAAGCATGCTAGATCGAAGTGGAATTGGATCCGGGACTTGCGTAGTCCTTGATGAAGGGAGTGGAGAAAGTGACGTTGAGTCAATCAGCAGAACAATCTCTGTGAATTCAGCAGAGTGCGAACTTCCTACTGTAACCAAAGGTAACAGAAATGATACCTTGCTAAAGAATAAATTCCCTGCTGACCGTAATTATGAGCAGAGACGTAGTGCTAAACAGACCAGTGGTGGAAAGTTTAGCAAGAACTACGTTCCGCCTACTCATCATTACAACCATGCGAGGAATTTAGAATTTAGCAAGGGTAAAGTTGGGAACAAACACTGGAAACAACCTCAGCCTAAGAGAAGAGGTAAGCAGCACACACATCACAACATGATGCATTTGAGATGCTATTGTTGCCATAGGATTGGTCACATAGCTTCTCTTTGCCTTGTTGACCCTTACTATACTGGTTGGTCTCAAAAACCTAAAATGAGACAAGTATGGGTCCCCAAGGGTACTAACCTTAATGGACCCAAGTATTGCTGGGTACCAAAGTGATTGCTTATGTTTTGCAGGTTGTGAGCAAGGAACAAATTTGGTACTTGGACAGTGGATGTTCAAGACATATGACAGGAGATAAAGCCTTGCTCACCAATTTCAAAGAAAAGGATGGACCTCAAGTTATCTTTAGAGACAATAGTGCTGGAAGAACTAAGGGATATGGTTCAGCAGGGAATGGGTTAATCTGCTTCCACAACATTGCCTACGTGGAGGGTCTCAAGCACAACTTGCTTAGCATAAACCAGTTGTGTGACAAAGGGCATAAGGTCACCTTCTTAGACAATCAATGTCAAGTAAGAGATCTCCAAACAAATTCTCTAAAGCTTTCTGGTTCAAGAAATAGGAATGTTTATGTAGTAGATTTGGCTAAGCTAAGTCCTACTGAAACAACCTGCTTTCTTGCTAAAGCTTCAGCAAATGCTAGTTGGTTATGGCATAAGAGACTTTCACACTTAAACTTTAAAACTATTTCAAAACTCGCTGCTAAAGATCTTGTAAATGGTTTGCCTAAATTTTCCTTTGAAAAAGAAAAACCATGTAGAGCTTGTCAATTTGGTAAGCAAACAAAACAATCCTTCTTAAGCAAACTTGAAAAATCAAACTCTATGCCCCTCCAACTATTACATCTTGATTTGTTTGGCCCTATATCAAGTAGCCTTAATGGAATGAAATATGCATTCACTATTGTGGATGATTTCACAAGATTTACATGGGCATTATTTCTTGCTCACAAGAATGATGCATTAGCAGAGTTTGAGAAATTCAGCAGACAAGTGCAAAATGAGAAAGAACTCAGAATCAAGTCAGTAAGAAGTGATCATGGAAGAGAATTCGACTTTGGAGGCTTTACTGAGTTCTGTGATGAGCAAGGAATTTCTCATAACTTCTCTAAAACAAGGACTCCACAGCAAAACGGAATGGTTGAAAGAAAGAATAGAACCTTAGAAGAAGCTGCTGAAGAAGAGGCAACTCAGGAAGAAGAACCTGCTGAATCTGAATCTTATCCTGCTGATAGCAAGTTTTCCCCATCCTCGCAGAAGCTTGCTAAACTTGAAGCCCAACTAGAATAAGTTTTAGCAAGACTTCCTGCTGAGCACACTGCTGCTGCCAAAGTCTCCTCTGCTGATTCTGCCTTCGACTCCAGGCTGACCAAGATGGAAAACAAGCTTGAGAAACTTCAGCAAACCTTAAATAAGCTGATTGACTTCCTCCCTATCATGGCCGATGATATCAAAAAGGGGGAGATAGGTCATGAAGCCCAGCAAGAACAAGCAGACCAAACTCTTATCCTTCCAACCTCAACCCTTGTTGATCTTCCTGCTGAAACTACCCCTGCTGTTGCTCCGGTTGTTGTTCCAAGAAGAAAAAGACTTCCGAAGCATATCCTTGAGTCTGCTGTGCAAATTATGAGTCCTTCCCCATACATGAGACTTCAGAAGGCACTTGAAGAAGCTGACGTCATATCAATGAAGTCAGGGCCTGCTGAAAGTCTCAAGCTGATAGCAAGTATCAAGGAATCTGAATCAAAAATGAAGCAGTACGAGTTGGAAATAAAGCGACTCAGGGTACAGGAAATTCAACTAGAGTACAACAGAAAGAAAGAAAGGATGCAAAAGAGGAAGGAGGAGAAGGAAGCAAGGAGAAGAGAAAAGGAGGAAGTAGAGGAAAGGCGAAGGCAAGACCTGCTGAAGTATGGTAAGGGAGAAGATCAGCAGAGTTCAGAAGAACCTGCTGATGATATAGAATAGTTGTAATTTTATTTTGTAATTTCATTTTATCTTGTAATCTTGAACAATCTGAAATAAAATGGAATTCTTTTTGGTTATTGCTGTGGTGATCAAAATAACTCATTTTGACATCATCAATTAGGGGGAGATTGTTGTTGCAACCCTGCTTATATAATCTTTGCTTAAACGTTTATTTATAATTAGGGGGAGATTGTTGTTGCACCCTTACTTATATAATCTTTGCTTAAACGTTTATTTATTATTTAATATATAAGAATTGATGATGTAATATAGTCCTTGCTTAAGTATTGTAAAAGGACTTAGAAAAATATCCAACATGTTAGGTGGATATAACTTGTAGTTAAGGAAGGAGTTTTGATCACCATTGAAGTCTGTTGATTTGATAAGCTTGCTATGAAGGATTCTAAAGACATGAAGAATTTTCCAAGTATAGTCCTGCTTAGAATGGAAATAAGCAAGGACTGAAGTAAGCAAGATCCTTGCTTATCAAAGTCAAGATTGTCAGAAAAGTTATCTTTACCCCTGCTTAGTTAACTTCTAGGAAACTCTTCTGAAAGACACTAGAAGACAGAATAACGGCTAACTTTTTGAAATAAGCAAGGACTGCTGTAAAGGTACAAGTCACATCAAGGACAGTACACTCCAACAGATCTATTTCAAATTCCCAACGGATAGATTTTCTGGAGAAGTATAAATAGTAGTCATAAATCTCATTTATGACTAACCTTCAACCAACTGAGCAAAGTCTGAACAACCTCTCTGACACATTAAAGATTTCAGCAAGACATCATAAAACTTGAACAAGTGCTATCAATCTGCTCAACTAAGGAGCAATCTACTTAAAGATAGCAAGCAAGATTTTCTCAAATCTGCTTAGAGTCTGTGTGACTAAATTGGTCTAAGTGACCTATTGTAAATTGGACTAAGTGTCCTCTTGCTGATTGTTCTGTGTGAAAAATTTTTAGTGATAGCCTTCTCAAGTAAAAGAGAAGAAGAGTGGAGTAGGATTATTCCGAACTACTATAAAAATTCTCATCTCTTTTCCAGCTTATCTTTTATATTGTTTTCCTGCTTTGTTGTGCTTTGCTTAAGTCCTGTTGAATTCTTTCAGCAAAAACTTACTATCTTTGCTACTTCTAGCCATTAACCTTTGCTACAAAATCTAAGGGGTACTTTGCTTAAACAAATTTCGCTGCTAAACTTTTTGAAAACATAAGAAACTCTTTTATAAGCAAGAAGTGTTTTAAATCAGTAAAGTTTTCTAAGCAAGACTTAATTGTTTGAAAAATACTATTCAACCCGCTTTCTAGTTTTTTTACCCTTTGGGACCTAACAAAACACACACTCTCTTTCTGTATTTAGATACACATAGATATTATACATATATACATATATACATATATAGATGATCCATGAAAATGGTTAGAAATAAATACTATTTTTTGTGTCTCAATCTTTACCATCCACATACAAAAGTAATGGCTACATTGGAATGTGGGCCCTTCCCGTCAACCATAAATTATGACACCATCCACTACAATTTGTGATAGACAAGTGAGGCCTCGAAAAGTTTTATTTTTGCCCTTCAATTAATTGTCCAACTTTTTGAAATTAAAAAAAATATATTTGTATCCGTCCACCACAAATTGTGGTGGATAGATAAATTAAAAAAGTTTTGTCCGTTACAAATTGTGGTAGACAAGACCTTTTTTTATTTTACTCGTCTACCACGAATTGGTATTTCATTCTTGTCACACATATTAGTATGTATTTTCAAAAAAAAAATATATATATATATATATAGGTAAATTAAAAAAGTTTTCGTCTGTTACAAATTGTGATAGACACTATTTTACTCGTCCACCACAAATGAGTATTTCATTCTTGTCTCATATATTAATGTGTATTTTCAAATATGTATATGACAAATGATAAATAGGTTGTAGCATATTCTTTAAATTTGGGTTGTAGTTAATTATTTTATAAATTTTCACAAGTTTTTTGATGTGTATCATGATTTTCATGATCATATAAGTTGAGCAACTTTTCAAAAGTAAATTCTTTTATAATTTTAGGTAGTTACAAGAATTATTCTACACATCGTCAATGTTATAAAATTTTCAAATCTTCATATTTTTCAATGTCTTATTCATCCATCAGCTTTAATTTCTTAAACGCGTTGAAAAAATTAAAAAAATTTAGTACAACCTGATATTAGGGAAAAAAAAAAGAAGAAAAGAAAAAAGAACATGCAGCTTATTTATGTTTTTCCTATATATAACAATTTATGATACATTTTCCCTTCAACCTTAGTATGTCTTTATATAAAGGGCCAACTAAAAAACATTGAGAAACAATCAATCTATTGCATAAAGATTTATTGTAAGTTAAATTATAATTTGCAACATAAATTTGATTTGTTCTAATTTACATCCGAACCTATGAAAGTTTTCATTAATACTCTAATATTAAATTATATTATAGAGAAAATTATGAAATATAATAATACAACTATAAGTCCATTTTCTCCTTCTATTTCAATTTTTCAACTCACTCTTTTTTATAATGTCCTACTTTCATCTAAAAATTGTTAATTGCTCCTTCTGTTTCTAATTACCATCTGAAGAATTTTCATTTATATTAAGTAATTATTTCAATACTAATATCCTTTTTTCTAATACTAAATTTACATTTTGGCTAATTCTTATAGTGAAATGATGATATTTTAAGCTAATTTTAATCATTTTGATTAATATAAATATACAAATTATGAAAAAAATAAACCAATACTCATAATATAATTTCCAATCAAAATTATTATACATAGGAATAATTCTAAAACTTAATATATCATCATTATATAAAACTTACGAACATGTCTCTCATATTAAAAATCAAGGAATTATCTTTTTTTAGTGACTGTTTAAAGTAACAACCAATTATAAAATACCTCCTAATTTATATTTATCAATCAATTACATAATTTTCATAATTATTATTCAATCATTTATGTTAGATACATTTTAGTTATTGACTGAATAATATTATTATATGTTTTAATCTAAATTACATGATCAAACAATAAATCCAATCATCAAATTTGTACAAAAATTTTAATTATAACATAAGACGATTACAATGACAAATTATTTTTAAAAACAAATACCATTTTAATAAAAATATTATACATATATAATTTATTTTATTAAACAAAAATTTTACATACACTCTTTTTTAGAAAAAATAGATTTAAGTAAAGAAAATAAAGTCATTAAAATATTATTTGAACAACGTCACTTGAAATTTATATAAGTAAAATAAGTAAAAAGAAATCAATTCTAGGGAGTTAGTGACTAGTCTGAATAATGGGGTGACTCATAAATATTTAGTATATATTTATATACAACAAATTCATTCTCTCTATTTCATCTTTTTTTTCCAATGGCTTCTTCTCTTTTTATCTTTACCACACCCACGTACCTTAACTCCATTTCTTCATAGAGTAAATGTTGATATTTCTATTACATTTTAATTTTATTGTAACAATGATTGTAAATGGTATGGTGTAACTCTTTTATGGGAGTCATATATATAATTTTTTTAATAATATTATATTATTTATAATCATTGTCGGAAAGAAGTTGGAATGTAATATGAATGCGAAAATTTATTTTTTTCATATACAATTCAACCTCAATTCGTACCAAACCAATCACTCCCTTTCTACTTAAATTCGAAATCCACTTCAACATTTTATATGTATAATCATTTATATATACTATATAGTAATCATTGTTTGAACTTTTCTTCAATTTGTTCGGTTTTAACTTTCAAGCAAAAATTTTCTTATTCGAAAGAGGAGTGTGAAAAAGTTATAAGAAAGTTGAGGCTACGAGATAACGCAGATTTCAATGTGATATTGACATTTTACTAGGACGAAGGTTTAATCTATTTTAATATTAAATTCACTATCTTGCTTGTATAGTTTATTGAATTTTCTAGTTAAATATTTAAGCACCGTGCTAATGTTCTAAAATATTATTTTACTATCGCTAATGTTTTCAATTTTTAGACATTACTAATTTCTCAAGTTACATTTTGCATGGTATATTAATATTTCTACGTGGTTGTCAATATTACTAAAAGTCAACTACTAATTTTATATAAATAGATGATGATATATTTTTTTGTTTGGATTTTGGATTTTTCTAATAATATTATTATATTATCGTTTTATTTTATTGAATAGTCAATGTGGTAATACTTTTCTTTTCCAAAATTATTGGGATATTTTAGTATATTTCCTTTGTGTTTATATAACTAATAATTATGCTAATAAAACTAAATTGTATTTTAATATTATACTACTAACTGTCATTTAAATACTATTAAATTATTTAATTGTGGCGTCGAGGTGGTGTTATATAGTCACAATGATACTAGTCGATAGTAATTTTGGTGGGAAATGATGGTGGTCATGATATTTTATACAATTTTCTTATTCTTCAAGTTTATCTAAAGGAAGGGAAATATTTGTTCTTCACGCTAGGAGGAGGTTCATCGAGTGTAAACAGGCTTAGCTACAGTAATCGCTTTAAACCCAACTGCTGAGGGACAATAACATTTAATGCACATCACCTCCATCATTACCCTAGAGTGGGCTATGAAAAATGACCGATGGACACCAGCAGCCATTGCAACCACTCTTTTCTCATCAGTCATTTCTTTTCCTTTCACAGCTAACGGCTGATATCAAATTAATCTGACGGCCTTTGTTGCTCAACAGGTGATATATATATATATATATATATATATATATATATATATATAGGGACTGATCCATGTCTAACGTTAGCTTTGGAGTCTTTCGAAACTAACACTTTTACAATCGTCCAGCGAATGATCCAACGCTTGAGATCAAACTAAAAAAAAAAAAAATACCCCTTCCGCCAGTGTTAGTAGCAGAAGGCATATTTTAATTTTAAAAAAATTTTTCCCTTCCACTGGTAACACTGGCGGAAGGGAAAAAATTTTTCAAAATTTTTTTCCCTTCCGCCAGTGTTACCAGCGAAAGGGAAAAAAAATTTCAAAATTTTTTTCATTTTTTTTTTCTTTCCGCCAGTCTCAGTGGCGGAAGGCAAAAAAAAAAAAAATTTCCCCTTTCCGCCACTGTCACTGGCGGAAAGGGTAAAAATTTTTTTTTTTTTTTGACTTCCGCCAGTAGGAGTGGCGGAAGGGAAAAAAAAATTTCCCCTTTCCGCCAGTGGGAGTGGCGGAAAGGGGAAATTTTTTTTTTTTCCTTCCGTTACTAACTGGCGGAAGGCAAAAAAAAATTTTTTTGTCTTTTCGCCACTAAGACGTTTTTCCGCTTGACCTTATTATTTTTTTTAAAGTCTTCTGTCAGACATTTTCAGTGTAAAAATAACTTTTAAGATTTAATTTGAGGATTTTTTTGCAGAGTAAAGACATTTTGAGTACTTGATATTTATTCTTGAAAGAGATTATTTTTTTTTTAAAATCTTCCTCTAATTTAAAAAAAGAATTGCTTGATAAAATGTTATTTTAAACCTTTATGTCATATGTTTTTATTGTTATACATTATATTACACTGAAAAATCAAATTGTATAGCACACAATCAATAAATACAAATATATAACACACCATTGAGAAAAAACATATATATTACATTAACAAACATAAATTGTATTACATATGAATCAAATATAGTTAAAACAAATACAATTTCACTCCATTGATCGTACATATTTAGCATTAGTCTTCATCAGAATCCAACGTCTGTGATCCTGCCATCTTGTACCCTCTAGGAGGACCCCTGGCCATTCCTTTGTGCAGTTCCCAAGCAAGACGCAAGCGAAGAATGGATGCATCTTGAACTGTCCATTTAGCTGCAGTGGGATTTAGTCCACGTGAGATTGCGTCCATATATTTACAAATGTAAACCCCACAGTCTGAACCATTATGTCGTTTCGCCACTACAACTTTCTTCCTGAGTCTTGCATCTCTTGGGGGCCAATTGGTCTCAGGGGCAACAAATCTTAGCAATATAGGTACAAGAGTCTTCTGCTAATTCAAAAAAAAAAAAAACATTAGTAAGTGACAATAAAAAATTTAAACCAAATGTAAAGCAACATAAAATCTTGCGTACTTACCGCAACTGCAACATCGGCCTGGTATCGCGCATCCAACTGTGCCGGAGTCATCTCTGGATGCATAGGATCAATGATTTTTATTGCCCATGCCTTAACATTGAACATCACCAGGACAAAATGTTCGTGTATGCGAGAATGGAATGGCATGAAAATGACATCACATTCCGAAACACGTAAACCATTTTGTTCTACAAAGTGTTGTACAAAATCAACTGCATTTGCAATATCAGTCTCGACTCCGGCATTTATCATGGTTTGACCCACGGCAATGAAGAAAGTCGGCAGATAGTACAAATTTCTTTTTAACCTCTTTCCCGTCCGTGTTATGACGGCGTCTCTTTCTGCCAACAATTCTTGGTAGGCGTCCACAATTGTGTTGCCTAACCATGCCCCAGGCGATAATTCTGTGGCCTCCTGTTGAGTAATATTGTAACCTTTAATTTTTTGAGGCCAATAATGCGAATCATCGACTCGTTCACCATTAAACCAGTGTCGAGTCAACCAATCCACCTTCCAAGGGTTTAAAGGCTTCACCATGCCCCCTTTAACCGGAACCATCAATAGATCGTGTCTTGACACTCTAGCCGGATTCTGGATGGGTGGTGCCTCTTAGGATAAATGGGTTGCAGTTGGATGCTCTGCGAAAGGATTGAACTGAGTTGTGAAGGATACTGGAGGATCCGATATAAACGTCATGGAAGTTGGAGCTTCTGAAGGATCAATGAAGGACGGAGTGTAGAAGGGTTGCTCCGAATAAACCCCGAGATTGGACAATTGCATTTGTTGAAACAGAGCACTATTATTAGTTAATAGTGCTTGATATTGTTGTTCAATCTGGGGAGGCTTATTCGACCACTGCTGCAACATCTTCAGTGTCTGTTTCAACTGCACAATAAAAAGATATAAGTATATGTTAATAGTGTTACAAAATAGATATAATGCAATGAAATGATTATAATTAACAGTACGTACCACGTTTATTACATGAGGTTGATCAACAATGACACGATTACTATATCGGATATCAGTGACAGCCGGTTTTGCAATTCGTATTCGTGTCACCTTATTGTACCACAAGTAGTACACGTCCGTGTCTAGTTTGTTTTGGTTGGTGTTTTCAGATACCAACAATCCCACAAGATTCTCCTGGAAGTCGTGCCACATCTCAACGTACGGCGCGCCAAATGCTTCGTAATTGGAGACTTGAAATCTATTCTCCTTCTCTGCCCGATTCAACCTTAAATGAGTGTGATCAACAGGAGGGTCAGGTATCCTTTGATAATGACACAGTTGCCTAAGGACTCTGTCTGGCATCTGATACTCAATCTCGTCAAAATGTATCAGTGGGATTCGACTGTTTGCGAACAGTCGTGCCATCCAAGCGTCCTCGTCATCATCATCAACCATCTGAATAGGCTTATACGGCTTCCAGGTGAATTTGTCTTGTGGTTGATTTTCAAACTCAGACCGGTATGTTAGGACGTTGTGGTGTGGATCTGCTCGCCTGTCCTTATAGTAAGCATGCTTAGCATATGCATATGCTAACACACGCAGCGACCACAACTCAGATCCAGGCCGAGGCATTGGACGTCCTATCCATAGTCTGTCATATGCCCAAGTTTGCACGACTGTCATGCATCCCGTTATCCTTCCAGGTAAGACAATTTTACCCTTAACTTCTCGGTAGTGGGATGCATCGTGGAGTGCTCGGTAAATGGCTGCTAGGACTGCTGAACCCCAAGCGTAGTTCACTATATCTTCAATATCTCTAACAAAAACCATGTACCTAACATGAAAATTAAAACAACACGTTAACCAAATTGATATCAAATTATGACAACAAATTATAATAACAAAGACAATAATTTATTCATACCTAGCTGTGCATATGTCTTTGCTTTTTGTGGGAAACAATATAGCACCACACAACCACAGTATGTAGGCTCTTGTGTAGATAGCTATATAGTCAACCGGTGGATCCTCTGGCAGTTCACGAAAACACTCCAAAAGCCACGTCAAACGGATACCACCACCGTGCTTTGCTTCCTTGTAGAATTGGTTATAGAACCGTTCGCCAAAGCAGTCTTGAAAAAATTTCTTTTGTTCCTTCTCGGACAAAACACCACAAGTAAGGGGTTTCCCGTTAATGGGTAAACCGATTATATAGTGGATGTCCTCCAATGTGATTGTCGCTTCACCACTATTAAAATGAAACGTGTATGTAGATGATCTCCATCTTTCCACTAATGCAGTAATGAAGGATGCATCGTGTCTTAGGAATATACATCTGTGTGTAAATGCATGCATTCCAACTGCATTAAGTATATCTTTCTGTGCGTCACTCAACATCCAAAGATCATACCTCTGATTACTGTGTTGAGCAACGTCGAGTACTCTGAATTCATTTGTGTTGTATATGTGCGTCGATATATGAGTAGGTTG
>CM025783.1:32422264-32455933 GCA_014636745.2 Centella asiatica
AATAAGATAACATAAAATAAAATTTGCCACAAAATATATTATCTCATTATAAAACAAATTTACAATTTTTTTTTGGGTTCTCACATCCTCCCTCCCTTAAAAGAAGTTTCGTCCTCGAAACTTAACTATGGAATAAATGAGGGTACTTGTTAATCATAGCACTTTCAAGTTCCCAAGTAGCTTCCTCTATACTATGGTTATAGCACTTTTACAGAAGGAATCTCTTTATTCCTTAGAATTTTGACCTGTCGATCTAGAATCTGGATTGGAACTTCTTTATAATTTAGATCTGGTTGCAGCTCTATTGGTTGATAATCAATTACTCCTCCATAGTCTGCCTTGTAAGGACGTAACACAGATATGTGGAATACATCATGAATGTGGCCTAGAGCTGGTGGCAGTGCTAATTGATAGGCCACTTCCCCTATCCTTTTTAATACTTCGAAAGGTCCTATATAGCGAGGACTCAACTTTCCTTTCTTACCAAAATGTAGTACGCCCTTCCAGGGTGATACTTTTAATAATGCATAGTTTCCAACTTCCAAAGTTTGATCCTTCCTATGTTGATCAGCATATTGTTTCTGTCGATCTTGAGCTGCCTTCATTCTCATTCTGATTATCTTAATTGCTTCTTCAGTTTGTTGAACTATCTCTGGTCCAATTAACTTCCTTTCTCCTACTTCATTCCAATAGAGTGGAGTTCTACATTTTCTGCCGTACAATGCTTCGAATGGTGCCATGCCAATGCTAGCATGATAACTATTATTGTAAGCGAATTCAATCAGTGGCAGATGGTTATCCCAATGGCCTTTGAAATTGAGCACGCAAGCTCGTAGCATATCTTCTAATGTCTGAATTGTACGCTCAGATTGACCATCAGTTTGGGGGTGGTAGGCTGTGCTCATATCCAATCTTGTCCCCAAATACTCTTGGAAACTCCTCCAAAACCTCGAGGTAAACCTTGGATCACGATCAGAGACAATGGATACTGGCACTCCATGTCGACTCACAATTTCTTTAACATATAACTTCACCATTTGATCCATCTTGTAAGTGTACTTGATGGCCAAAAAGTGTGCCGATTTGGTCAGTCTATCAACTATGACCCAAATGGCATTCATTCCTCCAAGTGTGGTTGGTAATCCGACTACAAAATCCATTGCGATGAATTCCCACTTCCACTCGGGGATTTCCAGGGGTTGAAGTAATCCACTTGGTTTCTGGTGTTCTGCTTTGACCCTTTGACATGTTAAGCATCTACTTACCCATTCAGCTATTTCTCTTTTCATATTGGGCCACCAAAAACTTTGCTTCAAATCTTGGTACATTTTTGTGCTCCCTGGATGTATGGAGAACAGTGAATTGTGAGCTTCATGTAAAAGTTCTTGCTTTAACTCTACTTTCGCAGGAATCCACACGCGACCCTCATATCGCAACAATCCGTCGTTATGCATGCGACACTTGTCCTTCTCTCCTTTAATCAATTTATCCCTTTCTTTACCATACTCTTCCTGTACATCTTTAATGAAGTCGTGCAATTGAGGTCGAGCTTGGATTTCTTCTTCCATATCTATACTCTGGGTAGCGGTAAGAGCATATAATTGAAGACGCTCAAATTCCTTTCTGATTTCTTCTTGAATGGTCATTATGTTCAGTCTTTCACGACGGCTAAGTGCATCAGCAACTACATTTGCCTTTCCGGGATGATAGTTGATAGAACAATCATAATCTTGGATCAATTCTAACCAACGTCTTTGCCGCATGTTAAGTTCTTTTTGCGTGAATATATACTTCAAACTTTTGTGATCCGTATATATCTCGCACTTCTCACCGTATAAGTAATGCCTCCAAATTTTCAATGCATGAACGATAGCCGCCAATTCTATGTCATGTGTGGGATATCGTTTCTCACAATCTTTTAACTGCCTTGAAGCATAAGCAATTACCTTACCATGTTGCATCAAAATTGCTCCAAGTCCTTGTTTTGACGCGTCACTGTAAATAACAAATTCTCCCTTATCATCAGGTATAGCCAAAATAGGAGCGACAGTCAACCTCGTCTTCAGTTCCTGAAAATTTTTCTCACAGTCCGGAGTCCAAACAAATTTTGTAGCCTTTCTTGTCAAGTTTGTCAAAGGCATGGCCAACTTCGAAAAGTCTTTAACAAATCTTCTGTAATAGCCCGCCAAACCTAAGAAACTCTTTACTTCGGTTGGGTTTGTTGGTTGCGGCCATTTCGTAATTGCTTCTATCTTATTAGGATCTACTGCAATACCAGTTTCATTGATCACATGACCAAGAAATTTTACTTCCTTTAGCCAAAATTCACATTTGGAAAATTTAGCAAATAATTGCTCTTTTCTTAAAATTTCCAGTGTTAACCTCAGATGTTCTTCATGCTCTTTTGCCGTCTTTGAGTAGACAAGGATATCATCAATGAAAACAATAATGAATTTATCCAAAAATGGTTTGAAGACACGATTCATCAAGTCCATGAAAGCTGCTGGGGCATTTGTTAATCCAAAGGGCATTACCAAAAACTCATAATGACCATAACGTGTTCGAAATGCTGTCTTTGATATATCCCCTTTTTTGATCTTCAATTGGTGATATCCTGAGCGAAGATCAATTTTAGAGAAGTATCTTCCTCCTTTGAGTTGATCAAAAAGATCGTCTATTCTTGGCAAGGGGTACTTATTCTTGATTGTAACCTTATTCAGTTCCCGGTAATCAATGCAGAGTCTCATTGATCCATCTTTCTTTCGAACAAATAACACTGGTGCACCCCAAGGTGACACACTGGGTCTAATCAATCCTCGTTCTAAGAGTTCCTGCAACTGCTTCATTAATTCCTTTAGCTCTGATGGTGCCATACGGTAAGGGACCTTGGAGATTGGCACAGTACCGGGGATCAAATTAATTTCAAAGTCCACTTCTCTATCCGGAGGTAATCCAGGCAACTCTTCTGGAAATACATCTACAAACTCCCTTACCACAGGGACATCCTCAATACTAATTTCATTTTTATTAACATTATGCACATAAGCTAAGAAAACTTCGCAACCTTTGCGAATCATTTTCTTTGTCTGGATCATGGTTAGAAATGGCGATGATTTCTCCATTTTAGTACCATGAAACCAAACTTTTTCCTTCTGGGGAGATCGTAAGACAACTTTCTTCTTCTTACAGTCAATATTGGCCTGATATTTGAATAACCAATCCATTCCCAATATCACATCAAATTCTCCCAAAGGAAAAGAAATAAGATCAGCAAGAAACTCATGCTGATCTATTTTCAAAATACAATTAGGGTAGACATGAGAAATGTTCACTGTCTCGTGATTAGCAATGACTACCTCTAATGGAGTAGATAAACGCTCAGGCAGGACTGACATGCTTTTTGCTAATCGTTCAGAAATAAAACTGCGAGTAGCACCCGAATCGAACAACACATGTGCAGGTATAGAGTTTACCAGTAATGTACCTGTCACAACATCATTGGAAGCCACGGCATCTTGAACCGTCATGTTGTAAGTCCTTGCTTGCGGTCGTACAGGCACGGTGTTGGCTCCGGTCAACACTGGTCTACCACTTTTCTTTTGAGGACAATTGGGAGAGATGTGTCCTTCCATTCCGCACGTAAAACATGTTCTTGCTGCGGGTAATGATCTGTTATTTCGCTGAGGTGGTTGTGGTCTTCCTTGAAACGGAACAACATTGGAGTTCAAAGTCGGACAATTTGAGGAGAATTGCCCCGGTTGGCGACACCTGAAGCAAACATCCTTCCCTTTCAAGCATGGTGTTGTGCCATGGTTCTTTCCACAATTTGTACACACAGTGGTTTTCCTTGCGTTAACATCAGTTGATGGTTCCCTCCATTTTCTCTTTCCACTGTTGCCTAGATTGATATTGGTATTACTTCCTTCTTCCTTCTTTACACTTGTTCCACCAAGATTCTGTTGGTTTCCCTTATCAGCTCCCCTTCTTCTATCTCCCTTCTTATTTTCCCGATTGAAATCATATACTGTCTTGTTACTCCATTCCGCTATTCTCGCTTTCTCCACAACTGCATCAAAGCTTTCTAGTTGAAAAATTGCTACTTGTCTTAAAATCCAAGGATTCAATCCTTGTTCAAATCTTCGAGCCTTTCTCTTTTCATCACTTACCTGGTGAGGAGCATACCTCATCAATTCATTAAACTTTGCCTCATACTCGTCCACTGTCATGGACCCTTGCTTTAAATTTAGGAATCTTAGTTCCATTGCATTAGAGACACTAGGAGGATAAAATTTCTCCCTGAACTTTTGGGTAAACAGTTCCCAAGTTATCACAGTATTCACATCCCTTGCAGCCTCCCTTCTTGTTAACTCCATTATCCTGGCACCTTTCCACCAATGATTGGCTTCCTCTTTTAACATGAAAGCCGCATACTTAGTCTTGCAATCTTCTGGCACATCTACTAAGTCGAAAGCTTTTTCGATCTCTTCTAACCAATATTGTGCCACTGTGGGTCCTCCCTTCCCATCAAAAGTTGGCGGATTAATGCTAGTAAACTCTCGGATACCCGGACCACGGACAACAGACCTTGGAACTTGAGGTGTTGGTGAGGCTACTGGCTGGTTCACGGCTACAGCTTCACGAATAATCTGAAGAAATTGAGCTAACGGGTTATCGTTTGCATTCCCGGTAACATCATTGTTGGCTGAATTATTATCGTTGACAGGGGGTGGTGAAACATGCGGGGCATTTCGATTATTCCCTTGCACCTCCTCCGAACTATCATCCTCAACAATAACTTCATCAGCATTTCCAGCTGCATTTTCTCTTTCCATACGTGTCAAATTTTCACGTCTTAAAGTGCTATTAACGAGTTTTGTCTTTCTAGGTCTCCCTGGTCTCCTTCCTCCCGCCATAATCTGTTATAAAATTATACCAGAGTTAAACATTCATCATCTTGAATGCTTACAGAGCATTCCATTCCTCATGAACATTCCATTTCTATATGGCTCAAGAATTCATAACTCAATAAGATAAAAAGTATTAAGCAACACATAAGCATTTAGATGTGTCAAAATATCTTTCGTTCATGTACATAAAAGACTACCATAACATCATTACCTTGTGTTTTTATAACAAGCCAAAACACAAGCCATACATAAGTCAAAATACACAAAATAACCTCTGTCTAAGTTTTACATTCACTTTTATAACTAGTCCTTCTCGTCTTCCGTGTCTAAAGATCCTTCACGTTCCGCCTCCCTTTCCCAATGTCGAGACTGCATGCGTGTCTCCTCGATACGACGCGTACAGTGATTACTCATTTGTTCCAAACACGTCACCGTAGGATTAGCTACTGCTACTGCTACCATCTGTGCATGCATCTCTAATGCCAGTCGATGATACAAGCTCTGAGTTAACCAGAAAGAAGATCGCCATGTTGATGCTGCTGTGCGGAATCTAGAAATAGTGGCAGCTTGTCGTCGAACTGTCATGATACGAGCTGCCAACCGATGATGAACTTCTGTATTATAGTTACGTACCATCTCATCATGGGATGGCACTGCAGCCTGTGGTAGGGACGGAACAAGTTTTGGAGTATCACGTTTCATCTGAGGGGTATCTTGTGTCACACCATGAACATAGTTAACACGTCGACATATCGTGCTCTTCCGTGCTGTGTGGCGAATACACGGCCCACGACGAACAGTGGAAGGTCCAGCCTCCTGTGTTGGCTTCGTGGCTAAACTGGGGCCTTCGTATACTGGTGATGGTGGGTGCTTATCTAATGATGTAGAAATAAACAGTGGTGACTCCACACTAGGCTCCTCCCCTTCCTCGGATGAAAGGTTATAAACTGGGAGATTTACTCTAGGAGAACGTGTGAGGGATCTAGAACGATCTCTGGCCATCTGCATGGAACAATCTAAATTAATAAATTTGAACTTCCCAAAGGTAATATATACAACAATGTATCTATGAGGTGATGCATTAATACCCTCATTCAATCTTATCTCCCCTTAAAAAAATTTCTACCCATAAGGTGTTCAACATTCTTCACATCAAACAGAAATCTTAATCCTTAACCCAATAATCTATCTTATTACTTCATTTCTAATCATCAAGTTCTTAAATTTCTCTAATGGAATAATTCTGAGACATACTGCAGTACTTCCCTCCTTCTGGATGTAGTTTACGGGCAGTGTTTCCTTTCGGATCACCTCTGGCCGTAACTTGGCTCTGATACCAACTGAGACGACCCCAAAATCCCTCACTGGATTAGGGCTTCGTCATAAGAAGGAAAAGATAACCATACATCCATTCAAAGATTAATTACTGAAAGAAACAGTAATAAGGAGTTATTATAACCCAAAATATTACATTTACAGCGGAAGCTATTTTGTTTCTATCTTGTAATACAAAATATCCTATCCCATATCATCTTCCTTCCCTCCCTTCCTAATGGCATCACAAGGCTAGCCAGCTTCAGTAATCAATCATTTTTGCCTTCCCCTTATCCGAGGGTTCAGCCTTAACTTCTTGTCCTGCAAGACATTAAAATTCAACAAAAATGAGCGATGTACGCCCAGCAAGTATATAGACAATTTAGGGAAAAACGAGATTGAAATGCTTCAAAGAAATTCATTTCTGTTGGAAGGCTTGATGGAACGATAACAATGCCTTTGGATTCCTTAAGAAATCTTTAGGGTTACTGATGATATTCAATTGTGTAACCCTTCTTAGTGTCAAGCATAACTTTCTTGGAGTAAAAATATCCTTCGGGGGCTATACCCGTTGGATCTGCTAACCATACGGTATACAGCTGGCCTAACTGTGCCCGCATGATCCCTCTGGTGTGAACGTACGTAGTCACATAAAATTCCTCTAGGTTAGGTGAAGAACAAATCAGCACCTTTCCTTTCCTCTTGCCAACTATGTGGCACTTCCCAATTAAGGGACATAACATTCTCATTCATTTGCACAGATATAAGATTGAATAATATCAGATAAATCAAGGCTCCTTTATATCCATGCATTACATTTATCATGCTAGCGGAAACTAAGCATAGCATTTTGTTTCACAAGGAAATTTAAATATAAAGGATGTAATTTTGTACGCATGTCGAATCAATTGGTCATGCGCATAACTGAAATAAATGTCAGAGTAAGGATATACTTGCATTATCAAGCATAATAATGAAGGTATACTTCCTTTAATTTGAGATAAATATAAAAGTGTAGATATACTTGCCTCAGTCCTTTGCACAAAATTCAAATCAATTTACTTGCGAGAAAAGATTCTGTAAATCATGCAAGTAATATCTTAATACCTTGATAATAATTTATGGAAGAAAATAGATATGAGATGTCCTTAGATTTTACTGACTTGAATCTAGTATGATAACATTGTGAAATAACCTTAAGAAAATAATGTTTTGTAGCTTTGATAACAAACTGTGCATCGGGGATTAATCCCCTTAGCCATCAGAGACTACGGGAAAGTATCAGGGACTAATACGTGTACTGGACGCGCCAGAGACTAAACGTGTCGGGGATTAAAAACTCATCAGGGACTGATGACGTCACTTTAAATCTATCGGGGATTAAGGGTGACGTCATCGGAGACTAACTTCTTATCAGAGATACTGGTGACGTCATCAGAGACTAAACTTTAGCCTATCGGGGATTAAATAACCCATCGGGGAATAAATAACCCATCGGGGAATAAATAACCCATCGGGGAATAAATAACCCATCGGGGAATAAATAATCCATCGGGGAATATCAGAATATCACATCGGAGACTACGACTATCTTATCAGGGACTAGCAATATCTCATCAGAGATCAACAATATCTCATCAAAGATTAACTGCAGAGCCTGCTTCTGCTACAATGGAAGACTTTAGCATGAACATCTCTGATTATGATGTCCCATGATGATGCAAAGAGCATTAATCTTAGCATAAATCTTCGATGTTATGCATGAAAGAAAACTGAATAGAACACTAAGTTCTTACTTCTTCGTTCTCAAAGTGGAATCAAAGCTTTTCTGAGAAAATTCTCCGAAAGAAAATCTCGGAAGTTTTCAGAGATAACAATTTTGATGAAACTCTTAGGAGAGAAATTTGGTAAAGAGTTAGAATATCACTTCGGATGGGGTATTTATAGAGTTAAAAAGCAGTAAGCTACGATTAAACTTGAAATAAGATAATTGGTTGATTTGGACGGTAAATACGGCTGCTCATCATGATCTCTTAGCAGCTAAGTACGTATAAGCAGCTGCTGTCCTTCATGCACAAACTTGCCACCTAAATCATACACGTAGTTATAAAGCTACGTAATCCTTTCATTCTCCTCCTTGTAGATCAAATAATCTTATATGGGATTTGCTAATCCCCTTTAATACCTTCTCAAGGATTTAACCTTATAATCATGAGTACCACATTATTATTAAATTCTTTTTGAAAGTATATGAATTTATCATTCATATCCAAAAGAATTAGACTTCATGCATAAATAAGATAACATAAAATAAAATTTGCCACAAAATATATTATCTCATATTATAAAACAAATTTACAATTTTTTTTTGGGTTCTCACAGAAAATACTCATCTTCTTCGTCAATACTACCACCTTCCATGTGCAACTCCTTCGATCTGCTCCCACCTTCAACCGTGTCATTTTCTTCAATCAATCTTGACTTACTTATCCATGCTTTCTCCTTCATAGCAGTTTCAAGACCATGCACGTAAGACGATTGCGATGTCGAACCAATTGCTGCAATTTCTTGATAAACCCTGTTCAAATGATTGTACCGTATTGTACTAATATCACCGACATCAGAGTTTGATTCAGCATTTGCTTCATTTATGTAAACAGGATCACCATGAATTTTGTTTGCATTTCTCGTCCACCTGCCACAAATCAAAGACATTGGAATCTCATTTATGCTCTTGAAGGTGATATACCTCAAAATATGTCTACAAATCATGCCGTTGTGCTCAAAGCGTTGGCATATGCATGTCACATTTTCAGAATCCCCGTGTTTAATGACAATGTAATAATATCGTCGGTTTTGTGGTACCTCCTCATTGAAAACTATATATCCCTTTGTACCACCAACCCCAAAATTCTTAATCTTACGACACGTTAACTTTTGACCCTCATAGAACTCATTCGAAAAGTCTTTAAAAATATTCTTCGTATATACAACTGCCGCATGCTTCTCCAATAAAGTTCCGTTACGCAAATTTCTTGTCTTGTACTCAGTTTCAAGATCTTGTTTTCTCTCATTCAAGTATTGTTTCTCAATGCCTACTTGTGAGTTAATCACAAAATCTTTCAAACTGGTACAATTATTTACGTATTGATCAAAAAAACTATTCATGGATTCACTTCTCCCGGTTGTAGTCATCCCTGCAGCAAAATATGACTTTGAGTATGCTCCGATCCACTTTTCCTTTACATTATACATAGATTGAAGCCACTCGTGATGTTGTAAATCATATTGTTCCACCAATTTTGCCCACCTTTCCTCGAATTCGGCAGTTGTCACTGAATACAAACACCTACAATAACAACTTATTATAAATGACAACACAAAAATATTGACAATTTAACTTTGACTATTTGTAAAAATAGATGCGTACCTGTCGAAGTCTTCCTTAAACGTTTCGTAACTATTATATAAATGATGCAGTTTCTTCGGGAATTTGTTACTGATATGCCAAGTACATATCAAATGTTTGGTGGAAGGCAATACGGTAGCAATGGCATTGTTCATGGCTCTATCCTGATCATTTATGATCGTCAACGGAATTTTATTCTCAACCGCTTCTAGCCAATTTTCTAACACCCAAACAAATGTATCTTCTGTTTCATCCTTGATAAGGGCAAACCCAAACAAAATAGACTGATAATGATGATTAACTCCCGTAATTGGAACAAATGGCATCCCATATTTATTTGTTCTATAAGTGGTGTCAAAGGTCACTACGTCTCCAAAATTTCTATAACAAATAATTGATCGAGAATCCACCCACATGATACATGCAATGCGATTCTCTTCGTCAACTTTTATATTATAAAAGAAATTTCCACCACTTTCTGACTTTAGTCTCTTTAAAACTGTCAAAACTTCTTGTGCATCATTTGCATCAAATGCGTCATGTCGCAAGTTGCGTATAACATTTCGAATATCTTCGACGGTGAATTTAACATTTGTCCTTCCACCGCTCATTGTACTCAACACATTCATGATCAAACTTGGTTTGATTTTTGATCGGTGGAGTAAATTGATTAACTCTCTATCAGCAACTTTTATATTTTTATGTGTTGCCATGAAATCTATTTTACTAGGCGTAACTATTGAATGATTGTGATTTAATTCCACTTTTGTTACACGCCAACTATTATTTTGCACGTTATGAACAACAAACATTCTCGCTTTGCACATTGTGCGTTCAATAATATCTCTCTTCCTCCGGATTATGCTTTCATCATCATTTTCATTTTCAAACAAATTTTTTTTCTTAATAGGTCTACCTGCTTTTCTACATACATATAGTCTATGAGCTAATTGATTTGACCCCGAATGTTTTCTGCTCGTTAAAATTTTTACTTCAAATCCACTATTATGAGCATATGCATTATAGTATTTTTCAACTTCAAATATACTTGTAAATATTTGACCCACATACGGAGGACAAACACCATCACTGTCTATATTTATTTTTTCTTTGTCATTCAAATTATTTTGTTCTTCCATATTATTTTCTTCCTCAATATCATGTTCTTCGTTCTCAACATTCATACCTATATCCGAATCCGAATCATCAAAAAATGTATTGACATCATATATGCTATCGTTATCACTCATTTTAAAATGAAGAAGGTGAAGAGCTGAAAACCTGATTTAAATGTCAACCTGAGATATGCTTATCTGATCTGTAATAAAGAAAAATTTTGTAATAAATGAGTTAGATTCAAAATAAATAATTTTCATAAAACTAGAGAATGAAGAAAAAAACTAAAACGATAGAACGAAGAAGGAAACTTACATGCGGCGGAATACGATAGTTTTTTGACCTAGGTCTTTGTTATCATATATATATAGCATATCACGAAGGAAGGAAGAAAAAATATATTGTACTTGTTACTATCAAGCACAAGACTGGCGGAAGGCAGACGAAGGGGAGTAGCAGAAGGAAAAAAAAAATTTCCCCTTTCCGCCACTCCCATTGGCGGAAGGGAAAAAAATTTTGAAAATTTTTTTAAAATAAAAATATGCCTTCCGCTACTAACACTGGCGGAAGGGGTATTTTTTTTTTTTAATTTGATCTCAAGCGTTGGATCATTCGTTGGACGGCTGTAAAAGTGTTAGCTACGAAAGACTCCAGAGCTAACGTTAGACATGGATCGGTCCCCTATATATATATATATATATCACGTTGTTATAACCCTAGTTGCACCTTCATAAATTTCTCTACAGTGTACCACCAAACCCGAGCATACTCTCAAGACAACTGTCCTTTTTGGAAGAACAACTAGAGCTTTTAACTCTTTCTTGCAGCCAAGGAGGTAAGAGCATTTCATTAAAGTGCTGCTCTATTTCTTACACTTTTGTTCTATTCTGTATACCACGTTTAATACCTTGTTCATTCATTTCTAAAAGATATGATTTAATGCATGCTTTTAAAACCCGGAGTTAATGCCATTTATTCCGAAAAGTTGTCTCGTATGAGTGTAAATTTGTTGACAACCACCTGGTAGACAAGCCCTTAACTACCAAACATTCTTTTTGTTAGTAGTTACAATCTCATGCTTGAGTACTTTTCTTCAACCTGAGTTTTGAACCCTAAACCATGTATGGTGGGTGGGGGGGGGGGGGGATGCAGACCATAGGAAATGTTATGTATCTTGAGAGGATGATGAGAATTAACCTAAGTATGGTTATAGTTGAGAACATCACCCATGGAGGAATGAGGAAGACACCACTGTATCTGAGGCAAGTCTTAACTTAGTCTCTGATAAGATGAGTTAGTCTCTGATGAGATGAGTTAGTCTCTGGCGAGATGAGATAGTCCCTGAGAGACTCTAAGTTAGTCCCCAATGAGATGAGTTAGTCACTGATGAAGGAAGTTGTTAGTTGTTAGTCTCTGATGAAGGAAGTTGTTAGTTGTTAGTCTCTGATGAAGGAAGTTGTTAGTCTCTGATGAAAGAAGTTGTTAGTCTCTGATGAAGGAAAGTAGGTTAGTCTCTGATGACTAAAGAGGTTAGTTTCCGAAGAGTTTGGCGATGAACAAATCATCCCCTGACAGCCGAGGAGTTTGGTGCTGAGCAAATCATCCATTGATGAGTTCAGCGATGACTTAGCAAGTTTGGCGCTGAACAAGTTGACACCCGACTAGTTTGGCGATGGCTAACTGAGTTTGGCGCTGAACAGGTTATCCATTGATGAAGTTCAGCGATAGTCAAAGTTACCAACCGATGAGTTTGGCGGTGAGTGAGTTATCCCCTGATGACTATTCCCTGATGAGTGAAAGATCCCCTGACGGTCAACGGCTATCCCCTGATGGCCGAGAGCTATCCCCTGATGGCTGAGAGACATCCCCTGACGGGTGAGATATCCCCTGACGACTAGTCATTTCCTGACGGGTAATTAACCCCTGACGAATGATTATTCCCTGACGTAGCAGATTATCCCTTGACGTGCAGTCTGCCTTCAAAACTATAAAACATGATTTTCTTAAAATTATTTATGATGTTTAATTATGTATTCACCCTAAACAGTTTTTATAGCAGTTTTGGAAACCTTAAAAGTTTAAGGACATCACATATGCACTTTCTCTCATATTTTAACCTAAGTACTAAATTTATTTTGGGATATGTATATTTTACAGAATCTTTCCCTCTCAAGTAAATTGAATTTGTTTGTGAGCAAAGGACTGAGGCAAGTATATACATTCAATTTGATGTTTATTTCAGTTTAACGCATTATCATTTGATTCGATATGCGTGCAAGGCTTGAATTATATGTTTCAATTGCTTTTATGATTAAGCATGCTATGCTTTAGATTCTGCTAGCATGATATGAATGATAATGCATGGATATAACTAAGCTTTGATTATCAGCTATTGTTTTTCATTATTATATCTGTGCTAATGAATGAGAATGATATGTCTCTTAAAGGGGGCATGAGAATGATGTCCCTTAAATGGGTTATGCCACATGGTTGGCAAGAGGAAAGGAAAGGTGCTGATGTGTTCTTCACCTGACCTAGAGGAATGATAAGTGACTACGTAGTCCACTCAAGAGGGATCATTCGGTCTAGTTTGGCCAGCTGTGTACTGTATGGTTAGAAGATCCACAGGTTTAGCCCCCGATGGATATTTTGAGAAAGTTATGCTCAGGTGTATACCTATCTTTCTTCAAGGAGGATCACATGTTGTGTATCATCAGTGGATCCTCAATGATCTTTGAAGGTTTCCGAGGCCTTGGCATTGTTTCACCAAACCTCACGAATAAATTTGAACTTCCTTCGATGTTCCAGATACATTCTTTTAAATTGTTTATATACTTCTTCGATGTGTATATACTTGCTGGGCGTAAATCGCTTATCCTTGTTGAATGTTAATGTCTTGCAGGACAGATGCTAAGGCTGAACCCTCTGATAAGGGGAAAGCAAAGATGATAAACTACTAAGTTATTTACTCTTTTGATAACACTGAGGAAGGAAGGAAGATATGAAGGAAGGAAGGAAGATATTAGAAGTAGTGATGATTTTGATTTGTAATTAAAAATGATGTAATAGCTTCCGCTATAATTGTGTTACTCTTGGGTTGTAATAACTCTTTAATACTGCCCTTATCCAGTATTTATACTATGAATGGATGTATGGTTAGCTTTTCCTTCTCTTGATGATGCCCTGATCCAGTAAGGGATTTTGGGTTCGTCACACGTCAGTGGAACCCTTTTGTGCATAACAAGCAGGTCATAACATCAGTGGATAAATGAAGCACTGATCAAGTCTCCATAAGGCTTGACATCGGTGAATAAAGAAGCACTGATCAAGTTGCCTTAGGTAACTTTCCATCAGAGGATCCAGAAGCACTGATCAACTCGACATCAGGGCTTGTCTTCAGTGGATCGTTATGACCTAATCCACACGTCATTAGAACTTACATGCAAATCATTGATACTTGGCACGGAAGCAAGGGGTATAACTGAAAAGATATTCCTTGATGTTTGGTTATCCAATAACAACTCTCGAGCATTAAATACGTACAGATCAAGGGATCAAAAAGAAGCAACAAAAGTCAATAGCAGTCTGACACACCACTCTGAAAAGACCTTGATGTGACATACTACAAAAAAAATGGCCTTTAGTGACGAAAATTTTAGTGACGAACAAAATTCTGGTTACCAAAAGTAACCTTTTGTGACTTAATTTTTTTTTGTCACAAAATTTTAGTAAACAAACAAATTTAGTGACCAAGACAAGAAAGTGGTCAATAAATTTCCTTTAGTGACCGAATTTGGTGACCACACATTAGTATCGTCAATAAATTTTTCTTTAGTAAATAGAGATCCTAGTCACTAAACTTCTTAACCATAGAGATGTTGGTCACTAAATTTTTTGGTGAAAAAATGGATTTTCACTCTATATAATTTTATGATATAATAATGTATAGTAATTTTCTTTTTACTTTATAATAACATACAATTTTATGATATATTATTTATTTGTTGTGTCATATTAGTGATAACAGTTTTTAAAAAAAAAGTACTTTTTTTTACTATAACTCTCCATATTAAGCAGTTTATTTTCATTTTTGTTTTAACTTTATATTTATACTTTATATTATCATTTTTTTTTACTTTATATTTTTTTTACTATTTTTTGTACTTTATATATTTTTTTACTATTTTTTTCCATTGAAGCTTTAAAGAGTTATTTTTTTTTTACTATTTTTATTTTTACATTTATTATCATTTTTGTTTATACCATTGTGTAGATAATAATTTTCAGTATCATTTTCATATATAGCACAAGTTTATAGCATTTATGGTTTGAGAGTTATTGATTTTTAAAGTTTAATAAAAAAAAATTCAAGAATTAATTCGTATGAACATAGAACCCGAAAATTTCAAATTCAAATTTCGGCCGGATTACATGTTGTTTGTCCAAATTGATTTTACCAAATTGTTTCTGCACTTAATTTGATTGTTTTGCCTCAAACAATTTGAAAATTTATAAAGTATTTTTGGATTTCTTCTTCGGCCAAAAGTTTCAAGACCTGAACGAAAGATTTCCATTTTTCTAGCGATTTAGTTGTTAAAACTTGAAATTGATTGTATGAATGAGTTTTTGGAAGTCCCAGGATTTAAATCCATACTTGATTCATCAAAAATGGTGAAGAATCGTGGTTTGGGAGCTCGACCGTTAATGGCAGCTCAACAACGGCGGCGAGCTTCAAATGGGTGTTCCAATTATTTTCAGGCGACGGCGTGAGGGGAAACGGGGTAATCGCCTATGGTGATTGTCACAGCGGTGCCTCTACCTTGTTTCGTTATGTGTATGCGCATGAATCGAGCGGCTAAGGCTACGACTGGTCGGAAACGGCGCCGGTCGCCGACGACGTGCTGCAGAAACGTGCTGAAGAAGACGGGTCGGTCCGACCTGGGTCCGACCCGGATTTGAGCCACGGTTTGACTTAATATTTTTAGTGACCAACTTTTCTTAGAGCAACTTAGTGACCACCTTCAAAATCGTAGTCACTAAAGCCTTTAGTGACTGAGCTTTACTGACGGCAGGTGACAAAAAAATTTCTGGTCACCAAAGGTCTTTCGTGACCAGATTTGGTCACCAAAAGTCCTTTTAGTGACCAAAAATCGATCGTCACTGAAGACCATTTTTTTTGTAGTTAATCCACACATCATTAGAACTTACATGCAAATCATTGATACTTGGCACAGAAGCAAGGGGTATAACTGAAAAGATATTCATTGAAGTTTGGTTATCTAATAACAACTCTCGAGCATTAAATACATGCAGATCAGGGGATGAAAAAGAAGCAACAAAAGCCAACAGAAGTTTGACACACCACTCCGAAAAGATGATGATGTGACATACTGCGGTTTTGTTGAAAAAGTAGCATGTCTAGCACATGGGTTCACCAACTAATTTGCTATACATAAAGAAAGAGTTGTTACACGAAAAACCAAGCAAGCAAGCCAACACTCAAACACTAGAAGGAAGATTTGTAATAGATCTTGAGAGATATATTCAAAGAAAAACGTAGCTAGTGAGTGAGAAAAAGAAGCTGTAATTTATTATAGAGAAGCTATATCTTTTTACAGAGTTGGAGCTGTTAATCACGATTGTGATTCAATAGATTTCCAGAAAAACACCAAGTTTTAATACAACTATTTTAACTTGAATGCTTGTGTATTCATCTTAATTTTGTTAAAGTTTTTCTGGTTTTGATAGCTATTTCAGCCTGTGCTAAACAAGTTTTAAAAGAGCAAAAAGTTTGTAGTGTTTGTATTCAACCCCCCTTCTACAAACACTTGAGCTTATTTTATTCTAACAATTGGTATCAGAGCCTATTAGCATATTACACTTGCGAAAAGATCTTGAACAATAGACAACAAAGCTGGAAATATTAAAGTCCCAATGTTGGAAAGGGGAAAGTACTTCTTTTGGAGACAACACATGAAAGTTCATCTAAGAGCCACTAATGATAAATACTTACAGATTCTAAAAGAAGGCCCTCACATACCAAAGAAGCTCATTCCTCAAGAAGTGGTGAATGGAGTCATTGTCCCTGAAAGATTAGTCTCAAAGACTACTGAAGAGATGACTCCAGAGGAAAAAGAGAAGGTGAAGAAAGATCTAAAAGTCATAAGTATTCTGTATAATAACTTAGACGATGATATGCTAAACAGTATCATAAATCTTACAATGTCTAAGTCTATATGGGATACTATCTAGATCTTATGTGATGATATTGAAGATGTGAGGGAAAATAAACTGCACCTATTAACACAACAGTATGAGTGGTTCACAATGAAAAATGGTGAATCACTCACTGAAATGTTTGACAGATTTAATAGGTTGGTAAATGACCTGAGGATGTATGGGAAGACCTATGCTAACAAAGATGTGAACAGAAAGTTCATGAGGGCACTTCCCATATCATGGGATCTGAAGACAACAACCATCGGAAAATCCAAGGACATGAATTTCCTAGACTTGGATAGGCTCTATGGTACTCTCAAGACATATGAACTAGAGGTTCAACAAAGATAAAAAATGTCTGAGGATACCAGAAAGCTTAAATCTGTAGCTCTGATGGCTACCAAGAAGGATAAAGTTGAAGCAAGACCAAGTGTGTTTGATGAAGTAGCAGTTAGGAGATGCTGAAGAAGAAAGGGACTATGAAGTTGACTCAAAAGAGACTGAGTACACTCCTAAAAGTTAGAAGAAATGGATGAAACCTTGGCCTTTCTTGCAAAAAGGTTTTCCAAGATGAAATTCCAAAAGCCATCTGGATCAAAAAGATTTTTAGTAAAGAAACCTAGTAGCACAAACAACTTTATTAATAAAACAAGAATAAAGTGCTACAAATGCAATGAGATGGGACACATTGTAAATGAGTGCCGCAAGGCCACAGAAGAAGGTGAATCCAAAGGAAAGGAAGCTGAAGTGGATTACAAGAAGAAATACTTTGACATTCTTAATGCCAACAAGAAGGGAAAAGCTTACATTGCATAGGGAAAGGACTGGGCTGACTCAGATGAAGAAGACACTGAGGAATATGTCAACCTAGCTTTGATAGTCTCATCCAGAAACAGTAGTAGCTCACAAGTAAGTCTCGAAATGACATGTCAAAAACTGATTGTGTTAAAACTATTAAGGAAATGACATGTGAGATGAGAGACCTTTATGACACTTTAAGAAGTGTTATAGCTGAGACTGAGAGAGTACAGAAAATCAATGAACATTTGACTATTAGAAATACTCTGTTAGGATCAAAACTTACTAGACTTGAGAATCTTGAAAAAGAACTCTTTAAGACTAGGAACCTTCTTGACTGTGCCATAAAGAGAGAAGAATGGACCTCTAAGCTTTTAAAGGAAGAAAGTGAGGTCATAAAGAGGTGGAATGAGTCAAGCAAGAAACTAGATGATCAATTAAGCAGTAAGAAATCTTATTATAAATCTGGTTTGGGCTATGAGGAGACTCAAGTGAAGCAACATTCTGTTGAGGTTGAAAATTCAGCTAGCTTTGGAAAAAGGCCTATACAACCTCTTAAGTTTATAAAGGCTATAACAAAGCTAGAAAAACAGAATGTTTTCCCGATAAGTGAAGCTTCCACAAGTGGTTGAAGTGGCAAAAAACCTATTCTTACCAAAGCACTCAAACCCTCATTCAAGAAGGACCAAGACTGTGCATCAGTGGATACACAGTCATCAGGGGATAAGAGTGCATCAGGCCAATGAAGCCTTTCAAGGGATAAAGGCCTAACAGGGGATAAGAAAAAGAATAGGAACGAAAAATTAGGTGTAAACAAAGCTAGTAACTACACCCCTATTCAAGAAGCCCCTTGGAAAGTGTGCTGGAACTGTGATAGCAATAATCATTTATCTTTTCAATGCAAGGAAAAACCACAAATTTTAACTGGTAGAATTTTATATGCTGATGATTTAACAACTGCTCAAGCATGCACCCTTAATGATAAAGTTAAGAAATCTGTTGATAAATCTAAAGTGTATAATGAAGCTCCTAAAAAGGAGAAAGTGTGTATATTGCCTAAACCAAAAGTCATAAGCAATGAAAAAGTTGTTTTACCATTAACTGTGACTAAACCTAGAGGACCCAAATCCACTCGGGTACCAAAAACAAATTAAATGTTCTTTGTGTTCAGGGAAAAGTAAAAGGTAGAAAAATCTGGTTTCTAGACAGTGGCTGCTCAAGACAGATGACAGGAAACAAAGCCCTGCTCACAGAGTTCAATGGGAAGGTTGGTCTAGTGATTACTTTTGGTGACAACAGCAAAGAACTGACTCTTGGTTATGGCAAAGTAACAAATATGGATGTCTCATTTGAAGATGTAGCACTAGTTAATGGGCTAAAGCACAATCTATTAAGCATAAGTCAACTATGTGATGAATGATTCATCATTACTTTCAAAGGGGATCAGTGTTTAATCTCAAAAGAAACTGATGGGAAGCTGGTCTTATCAGGGATTAGGAAAGGAGATCTTTACACTGTTGATTTTAAGTCAGTGAATAGAAAGTCATGTTTCTATAGCAAGGCAACCCCTGATGAGAACAAACTGTGGCACAAGAAGCTCTCTCACCTAAACTACAGAACTATCAATGATTTGGTGAAGAAAGAGTTGGTAACTGGACTACCTCAAGTAGAATTCATTCAAGAAGGGTTATGTTTAGTATGCCAATAAGGGAAGCAAATGAAATCATCATTTGTCAGCAAGGAAGTCACAATGATCAAGGATCCAATTCAATTACTTCATATGAATCTCTTTGGTCCTGTCAATATAATCTCAGTATCAAAGAAAAGATTTGCATTCGTCATTGTAGATGACTACACCAGATATACTTGGGTCAAGTTTCAACATGCTAAAACTGAAGTACCTCAACAAACCATTGGCCATATAAAGAAAGTGAAAACTGAGTTAGGATCAGTGGTTAGAATTTCGAGGACAAACTGTGACGACCCCATAATCCCTCGCTGGATCAGGGCTTCGTCAAAAGAAGGAAAAGATAACCACACATCCATTCATAAAATAATTACCGAAAGAAACGATAATGAAGAGTTATTACAACCCAAAATATTACATTTACAGCGGAAGCTATTCCGTTTCTATGTTGTAATACAAAACATCATTTCCCAGATCATCTTCCTTTCTTCCCTCCTTATTGGCATAATAGGACTAGCCACCCTTAGTAATCGATCATTCTTGCCTTTCCCTTGTCTGAGGGCTCAACCTTTATATCCTGTCCTGCAAAACATTAAAATTCTACAAGAATGAGCGGTTTACGCCCAACAAGTATATAAACAATTTGGGAAAGCAAATCTGGAATGTTTCAAAGAATTCAATTATGCTAAGAGGCTTAGTGAATCAATACCAATGCCTCAGAAATCTTTAGGGAATCTTTAGGATTATTGATGATAAACAATTGCGTAATCCTTCTTAAAACAAAGCATAACTTCCTTGAAGTAAAGATATCCATCGGGGCTAAAACCGCTGGATCTGCTAACCATACGGTATACAGCTGGTCTAACTGTGCCCGTATGATCCCTCCTTGTGTGAACGTACGTAGTCACTTAAAATTCCTCTAGGTCAGGTGAAGAACAAATCAGCACCTTTCCTTTCCTCTAGCCATCCATGTGGCATAATCATTCAAGGAATATAGCATTCTCATCTGTTGCACAGATATAACATTGAAAAAGATAGCTGAAAGAGCAAAGCTTCTTTATATCCATGCACTTTTATTTATATCATGCTAGCAGAAATTAAAGCATAGCATTATGATTTACAAGGAAATTAAATATCATAACTTTGTGTGCATGTCGAATCAATTGATCATGCGCTTAACTGAAATAAGCATAGGAGTGATAATATACTTGCATCAACTTGCAATAAATGTAAGGTTGTGAATATACTTGCCTCGGTCCTTTGCAACAAAGTTTCAAATCAATTTACTTGTGAGAGAGAGATTCTGTAAATCATGCAAGTAATTTTTAATACTTTAATAAGAATTTATGAAAGAAAACATGTATGTGATGCCCTTAGACTTTATTGTTTTAAAGAATAACATCATAAAATAATTTTAAGAAAATAATACTTTATAGTCTTGATAGCAGACTAGGCATCGGAAATAAATTTTCTCATTAACAAACTCGTCAGGGACTGATAATTATAGCCATCAGAGACTAACATATTTTGTCCATCAGAGACTAGGAATGACGTTATGACCCATTGGAGTTGTTGACGAGTGAAAGAATAAATCTCGTTTTAAACGAACTGTCCTTAGATTTATTTTCTATTAATATTAATGGAGGTTCTTGGTTAGGGGGCGTTAAACAACCTGTAGTTACCTTGCTTATGAATAAGGAGTTAAGCAGTTACGGGTTTAAAAAGGGCATCAGGGACTATGGAAAGGTGTCGGGGACTAATACGTGTATTGGACGCGCCAGGGACTAAAACACGTCGGGGACTAAAGTTCCGCGTCGGGGACTAAAAACTCATCAGGGACTAATGACGTCATCTTAATTCTATCGGGGACTAATGGTGACGTCATCGGAGACTAACTTCTCATCAGAGACTGATGACGTCATCAGGGACTAAATAATTCATCAGAGACTAAAAATATCCCATCAGAGATTAACAACATCTCATTAGAGATTAACAAATTTCCTTAGAGATTAACATTGGAGCTTGTTTCTGCTACGATGGAAGACCTATCATGCTCAAACTCAGCTTATGATGTCTTATAAAGATGCAAAAGAATAAGAACTTAGCATAAATCTTTGATGCTATGCACGAAAGAACTGAGTAGGGTTCCAGATTCTTACCTCCTTGTTTTTAAGGGTGAAATCAAAGCTGTTCTGAAAATAATTTCCGAGAGAAAAGCTTGGAAATTTATGGAGATGGTATGTTTAAACGAAACTCTGAAGAGAGAAACTTTGGAAAAGGAATTAAAATTTCATCTCGAATGAGGTATTTATAGAGTTCAAGAGAAGTGAACTAAGGTTACTCATTAAAATAAAACGATTGGTTAATTTGGACAGTAAAACGGCTGTTCATCATGACTTCTTGACAGCATACAGCTGCTGTCCTACATGCATGAAAACTTAGCCACCTAATCAGTTTCTAATCAAACACGTAATCACAAATACTATGCAACCCTCTCCTCTTCCTCCATGATGTTCAATATAATCTTATATGGGATTTGCTAATCCCCTTTTTGATACCTTTTTAAGGAACTTACCCTCATAATCATGGGTATCACATCATCATAAAAATTTTCATTGTAGATATGAATTTACCATTCCTATTTAAAAAAAAAGAAATCTTCCATGCAAAAATATAATAACACAAAATAAAATTATTTCTTATCATAAAATACATTTAAAATTTTCGGGTTCTCACACAAACAATGAGACTAAATTCAAAAATGTAGCTATTGATGGATTCTGTGTGGAGAAATGCATCAGTCATACATTTTCTACTCCAAGAACTCCTTAAGAGAATGGTGTAGTAGAAAGGAAGAATAGAACCCTAATAGAAGCTACTAGCAATGTTAGTTGAGGCAAAAGTTCCTACCTACTTTTGGGCTGAGGCAATTTCCACTTCTTGCTTCATTCAAAATAGGTCTTTGATCAACAAGGCTCACAATAAGACATCATATGAGCTAATGACATGAAGGAAACCAAACATCAAGTTCCTACATGTTTTTGGATGCAAATGCCTTGTATTAAAGAACTTTGGTGAGAACTTAGGAAAATTTGCCTTAAAGACTGATGAAGTTATTTTACTAGGTTATTCCCTGACATCTAAAGCCTACAGGATTTACAACAAGAGATTCTAGGTGGTGATGAAGTCGATAAATGTAGCTTTTGATGATCTAAAGATCTCTGGACTTGAAGACCCTGGTTTTCATGAAGAGCTTATATTTGAAAATGAAGATGATTCTGATTATCAATAGAATAAAGCTGATGAGTGCAAGCAAATGGAAGAGTTAACCATTCCTGATGTCAATCCAAACAACCAAGAAGCCCCTTTAGTGGATGAAGTTAACATCCTGGACAACATGTCAAGGAATACTCCATCAGGGAATAATCCATTAGGAAATGCACTATCAGGGGATAACTTTAACCCTGATTTAAACATAAATTTAGGGGGAGTTTTCTCAAAAGCTGGTTGCACATAGTTAGGGGGAGGAGATGATGATCATGTAAGCTCGTCAAGATACATTTCTAAGCCCAAATGGTCTAGGAGTCACACAACAGATTTAATCATTGGTGATCCAAACCAGAAAGTGCAAACTAGAAAAGTTACATCTAATGAATGCATATATGCTTGCTTTTTTCACAAATTGAGCCAAAGAAATTTGAAGAAGCCATTTAAGATGCAGAATGGATCATGGTTATGCAGGAAGAGCTGAATCAATTTGAAAGAAATCAAGTATGGAAGTTGGTGCCTAAACCCAAAGATAGAATTATAATAGGTACCAAGTGGGTATTCAGAAACAAGATGGATGAAGCTGACATTGTTATAAGGAACAAAGCAAGACTGGTGGCAAAGGGATATCTTCAAGAGGAAGAGATTAACTTTGATGAGACTTTTGCACCAGTAGCCAGACTTGAGGCTATAAGAATTTTCTTAGCCTATGCAGCACATTCAAACTTTAGAGTTTTTCAAATGGATGTGAAAAGTGCTTTTCTTAATGGAAAGTTAGAATAAGAGGTGTATGTCCAACAACCACCAGGATTTGAAAGTTCAAAATTCTCAAATCATGTTTACAAACTAGAGAAAACACTTTATGGACTAAAGCAAGCTCCTAGAGCTTGGTATGACACACTGTCAAAGTTTCTGGTGGATAACAAGTTCACAAGAGGTATCATTGACAAGACATTGTTCTTTAGACAACACCAAGGTCATCTGATCTTGATTCAAATATATGTTGATGATATCATCTTTGGATTCACTGACACTTGACTGTGTGAAAAGTTCTCTAAGCTCATGCAAAACAAGTATGAAATGAGTTTGATGGGTGAATTGTCTTATTTCTTGGGGTTGCAGATCAAACAAGACACTGATGGGATTTATATACATCAGACAAAATATGCCAAAAGACATGGAGGATTTAAAGATAGCAAAGACACCTATGGCCACAACAACCAAGATTGACCCTGATAAGAATGAAAAGAAAGTTGATCTAAAGACTTATAGGGGAATGATTGGTTCTCTGCTGTATCTGACAGCAAGTAGGCTTGACATAATGTTTGAAACATGTCTTTGTGCAAGGTATCAAGCTGATCCGAGGGAGTCTCATATTATTGCAGTGAAATGAATCTTGAGGTACATCAAGGGAACTAAAGAGTTGGGACTTTGATATCCAAAGGAGTCTAGATTTGAATTACTGAGGTATTCTAATGCTGACTTTGGAGGATGCAGAATTGATAGAAAGAGTACGACAGGAAGTTGTCAATTTATAGGAGGAAGGCTTGTATCTTGGTTCAGCAAAAAGCAATATTCAATATCAACATCTACTGCTGAAGTTGAATACATTGCAGCTGGAAGTTGCTGTGCACAAATTAATCCTATGGATGAAAAATCAGTTATTGGACTATGGTCTAAATTTCAACAAAATTCCAATCTTGTGTGATAATACAAGTGCCATTGCAATTGCTAGAAACCTTGTGTAACATTGCAGAACTAAACATATAGAGATCAGGTATCACTTTATCGGGGAACATGTCTTGAATGGAACCATCAAACTACACTTTGTACCAACAAACAAGTAGTTGACAGACATCTTTACCAAAGCTCTTGATGAAGCCATTTTTGCAATCTAGTGGGAGAGTTGGGAATGGTGAATTATGCAAGATAATGCTTGATCAACTTTCTGAAGTCATGCCAGAAAAATTGTTGGAGAGTTCAATCTATTAAGTGCTTAAGTACTAGTATTTCTAACTCATCTCATAATTTCCTGATAATGTTACTGATACATGATTATATATTTATATGTATATATGTATATAACAAAAAAAAATATTAGTATTATATATATATATATATATTTTTTGTTGTTTTTTTTTTGTGAGGATGTGTATTAAAGGTTGTACATCAAAATCAAAAATTCATATGAAACAAGTATTACTTACACATCCCTTTTTTTTTCTCAAATCTCTTATTTCTTCTATTTCAACTACTATGGCAGAGACAATAACCACTTCTCTGCCTTCCCAAGTAGTATTATCAATTTCCGCACAACCACTCTTAATAGCACAACCCTCAGTCTCCCAATCTACAAAAAAAATGGCGTTTAGTGACGAAAATTTTAGTGATGAACAACATTCTGGTCACCAAAGGTAATCTTTTGTGACCTAATTTTTTCTTGGTCACCAAATTTTGGTGAACAAACAAATTTAGTGACCAAGACAAGAAAGTGGTCAATGAGTTCGTCACTATTATTGTGGCAGGAGCCAGCGGGTCTAAATAGTGACCGAATTTGGTGACCATGTCTTGGTATCGTCAATGAATTTTACTTTAGTGACTAGAGATCCTGGTCACTAAAGTTAAGAAGAGTAGTGACAACCAATCTGGTCACTAATGGTTGACGAGAAATAAGTCTGCCAGAGTATTAGTGACCAGAAGTTATGATTGGTCACTAAATGGCCTGGTTGTGTTCCGAAACATAAGGCGGGTAGATTTCTCGCTAAGACTTCTTGGCCATGGAGATTTTGGTCACTAAATTTTTTAGTGAAAAACACTCTATATAATTTTATGTTATAATAACATATAGTATTTTTTTTTTTACTTTATAATAACATATAGTTTTATGATATATTATTTTTTTGTTGTGTCATATTAGTGATAACATTTTCATAAAAAAAAGGTACTATATATATTTATTTTTTTACTATAACTCTCCATATTAAACAATAATAATAGAACCAAAAAAATTATGCAGAAATTTTCATAATATTATGTAAAATGTAATAAATATAGTATTAAAAAGAATGCAATCTTATGCATGAAAAATGAACACAACAATCAATTAAACTAAATTGGATTTAAAAAAAAATGCTTGAAAAAGAAAAAAAAGTAAAAGCGGGAACGAAATTGATGAGGTTGGAAACTTTACTTTAGAATACTTACGCCAAAAAAGTGATTTTCTTGGTTGAATAGGTTTTTAACTAATATAAGGTTTCAGGAATCAAGAATCAGGTGCTAAATTGTAAGATAAATTAATTTTTTAATTTTTTTAATATTTATTAATTTTTTTTTTGTAATGTGCAATATATATAAGTCAAGAACTATAAGTATAATGACAAAACCATGAGAATAAAAGAGTAAATTCAAATTTCAAGGTGGTAACTTTGGTTTGAAAAGGATATTATATACTTCGAATATCTTAGTTTAAAAAATTGAGGTAAACAAAAAAATAATCAACTCCTCCATTTCATACTCTCTGTATCTGTCTCTGTCAGCATCTTTTTTGTGTTCAAATTTTAATTCAAATCTCCTGCAAAACTCCAACTTATATAACCACAAGCTCATTACTTCCTTCCGGGTCGGAGCTCTGTTTTTCTTTCCTCTCGTATTCTCCTTCCCCACGATTAGGGCTTCAAATCAGCTATTTTTCTCACCACAATTATTCTTCCAAACTCGTCGGAATTTTTATACATAAAAGTTTGGTCTATGTTGCTAGATTCTGAAACCTTGTACTCATGTTCTAGGGTTTTGGTTAATTTGTTATATTAACTGAAATTTCTGCTATAATCCTACAAAATGCCAAAATTGGGGAAGAATGGTAATGAATCAATTGCAAAGCAGATGCGAAGAGATCCCTACGAGGTTCTTGGGCTTTCTTGGACCTCTACAGATCAAGAGATCAAATCTGGTTACCGTAAAATGGCTTTGAAGTATGTTCCTTTTTCTTTCGATTTGCATATTGCCCCTTCTGAGTTTAGATGTATTTTTGCTGTACTTGGAATTTGCTATTTTGACATTCCTATTAATAGTAGATGTTAGCTGCTGCTCATTTTCTCATGTTTGAAGTTTTCCTTTGTATGCGTTTTAGATTTTCCTATAAAGTTTTGGTGATGTAGATGTCGGTTTTGTAGTTTGTTGTTTCTGATATTTATTTTTCCTGCATTTGTTGTTTTTGTCTGAGAATTATTGGTAATGTTGCAGGAAAGTTACTTAGTTTTCGTGTACAAACTTTGAGTAGTAGGTATGATGTCTTTATTTACTTGCAGTGCTATCTGATGGTGTGTTACTTCTTAACAAGAGCTGCAATATACAATATTATGAATTGCTTTGAAGATATTACTATGTACCAAGTTTGTTCTGAAAATTTAAGAATTTACATCACAATTTGGATTTAGGCTTTTGCAAAGAATTATTAAGGTAGTGAAATGAGACTCTGTTTCTGATTCCTTTTATGAACTAGTGGAGTATAAGATGTTTTTATGCGATGGGATGCTAGTGAACTGCATCCCCCTTCGCCCACAAGAAAACTATATTGTGGTTGTTTGGCCTTGAGCTACTTTAGTTACTCCTTTAAAGTTTAAAGCATACAATATGACAGCTTAGACAGGTGAAGCGGCTTGTAAGCTGGTACGACATTGTACTGCTATTATATAGGGACTTCATTGACATTAGTTCGCAGTGGTAAAAAGCATAACTTCGTAGGTTAATCCTCTTAGTTCACTATGGCATGTTCTACTTTTAGTTCACATGATCTTTTGAAATGCCTTGAATTGTGTGGAAATTTCTCCTAAAAAATCAATGCATTTTTATACTAACGAGTTCTCAATATTTGCTAATAAGGTTAGATGCTTTTGATTTACTAATGAAATATATTTTTCCATTTCTGTTTGATATGGTGCTGGTATGCAGTTTGCTCATAGAAAGTGTATTGAGAAGTGGTGCAATAAAAAAGGTGATATATCTTGTGAAATTTGCAATCAGGTTTGAAATATTCACTTAGCTACTTTTATTTGAAATTATACCATATGTTTCTGGCTGGAACTCTAATCTGTGGTCCTTGGATATAGATTTTTTTCACCAAATTATGTTCTCCCTCCCGCAAAAAGCAATTCCGATGTTATGGCAATTCATATCAGGCAAGCAAAAAAGGCTTATTGATGTTACCTATATTATTTTCTCTTTTCCAACTTGCATACAAGTACTTTATTTTGTCTTTGAAATGTACTGTAACATAAACTCATCCCAACATCTTGTCCACACCAACTTATTGATGATTTGAGCTAATTATTTAATCACTGCTGTAATTGCATTTTGGGATATTGGTTATGAAATTAAGATTCTTGTAGCTGTGGACCCCTATTATGTGATTGCTGATTATGTTCTGGGCAGGTGTTTTTGTATCTATCTCACTCTGTTATTCTTTCTTGATGTTTCGTGATTGTTAGGTTTGTTACATACCATATATATTTAATAAGAGGGTACAACCATCAAATACCTTTTCTTTTCAAATCTGTATATGATCTTTAGGAGGATTTATCAACTTATTGAATCTGATAATAATCAATAAAAAAGTGTGTTACACAACTATGGTACAGGAGCAATTATGGCTGTTCCTGCACATGATACACGTGACCATGAGTTTGCTTTGAAGTACTGCATTCCAGTATGCGGGGTTGTAAAGTCAAATGAAGGAAGTGGCAGTGATTTTGGAAAACCATTTGTGGGTGAAGGTACAAGTATTAATTCTTCAAGCTCAATTTCAGGGCTGGACACAAATGGCTTGCCTAGCAAAGAAGCTGCTTCCAAGGTCATTGAGTGGGTTGAGGAAACTGGAAATAGAAATAGAAAGGTATGCATAGTCATTGTACAAGAAAATATTCTTAACCTAGTTAAAGATGCAATAGTGTGACTTGGTGGTGCTTAACTAACGTATATTAGTGGAATATGAGTGATGGTGAATTAAGGAACTTGTGTGTTTGTATAATTTGTAATCTCAGATCAGAAGCTAAACTCTGATTTTAAAATTAAGGAAGCACTCACAGCAGGACTTGGTGTCAAATGATATGTAACATAGATCTCAAAAGGTCGAAAGACAGAAAGAGTAAGTGGAAGAAGATACCATTTTCAACTTTACTCGCAACACATAGCAATGTTCTATATGTTTTAGAGACACTTAGAGGTGGAAAGTGGGATGCTAACTATAGAACTTGTTTTGCAGGAATAACTGTCGCCTCGGAAATTGCAGCAGAGCTGGGCATTCCACTGACTCATCGGGGTGTCGCAAATAGTGTCAGATTTCTAACAGGCCACTCACAGAAAGGAGGAATTGATCCTTTATTTGTGGCAGAGAATGCAGCTGATCCAGATTAAACATTGGTTGTTTATATGGGTTTATCTACTCTCGCTCTCTCGTCTTGAAGTTGATGCATAATGGTCTGCCACCAGATACACCAGCTGCTGCAGTTGAGTGTGGGACAACACCTCAACAGCGTGTGGTAAGTGAATTCAACTCACTAATTATCAACCAATGTTATAAAAAACAACAGCTCCTGAGATACTATCTTATATTTTGCATTTATGGCAAGTGAAGTGTAATTTTTTCTTAATACGTTCTTTTGGCGCGAATGCTGTCTGCAATTTGCTTCATCATTGGACCGGCAATCATTTTGGATGTAATAGTCGAGCATCATTTTTCCAGTCATGTGACAGTTAGTAAGCTTTCACTTCTCAACTGTTTGTGTTCATCATTTTTGTACCATGACTAATTCCGCATTAACTGTGATTCAATTACTTTTTTTTTTTTTTTGATTATGCAGTTGAATTTGCAGCCATCAATGCGAGCCGAACCCAAGATGACTGTTCTCGTTGTAGGTGATTCTAAAGATGAAGAGCAGACATGTTGCTAGGACCATAACCAAAAAGAAAAGGAGTGGTAGTGTTCCCCGTCTTGCTCACCAGCAAAGCCATATGCATCCATTTGTCATCTCAACCTAAAGCAAGCATTTGAGAGTGCTTGTTACTGCATCTCAAGCCCTTATGGCATGAACTTTGTTTATTGTAGACTTGGATAGTGTTTGTAATTGATACATTGTACTTGTGGATTGGAGTATTGTGGATTTTAAGATTTTTACTTTATTATTGAAAGAAATATCTTTTGCTTAGTAAATTGCATTGGAAGTTTATTATTAAATGTAAAATGACGACAAAGAATGTGGTCACCATCATGAACATTTGTGACTCATTTTTTTTTGTCACAATAAATAATTTTGTGATGACAACTCTAGTTACTAATGAAGTCTTACTTGAATGGTTTACTAACGGCATAAATGGTGACTAATTTATTAGTCACAAATATGTTAAAACATTGACCAAAGTTTTTGTCACCATGTTGGTCACTAATTCAAGTGCCTGGCCTGCCCGAACGAAATTTAGTGACTAGTCCTAAGTGTTTCGTGACCGACTTTGTGACCACCTCATTGGTCACTAAACGTTACGTTTTAGTGATCAACTTACTCTCAAGCTCAACTTAGTGTCCGCCTTCAAAATCGTGGTCACCAAAACTTTTAGTGACTGAGCTTTCCTGACGACGGGTGACGATCTTTTAACTGGTCACTAAAGGTCTGCAGTGACCAGGTTCTGTCACCAAAAGCCCTTTTGGTGACCAAAATTCGATTGTCACTGAATGCCACTTTTTTTGTAGTGCAAAAGACTGAGGGTACTAAAAAAAAACTCTCTGAAGTAATCTCATCTACCAGGTCCTGTCACCAAAAGTCCTTTTGATGACCAAAATTCGATCGTCACTGAAGGCCATTTTTTTTTGTAGTGCAAAAGACTGAGGGTACTAAAAAAAAACTCTCTGAAGTAATCTCATCTATTGAGGGGGAGTAAGGGAAGAGAGTGATTGGCTTGAAGAAGAAGAGGACAGCCTTGAGTGTTGACCCTAACCAAAACCAAGCAGTATCCTCCCAAAAGGATACTGACCTTAATAAGGAAATACACTCATCACTAATTGTTTCCTCCCAAAAGGATTCAATTATTGAACAAAGTCTCCAACCAGGAACACAGTTGAGTGAGGCACATACATTGACGATAGTCTCTGATGAAACCAACATCAAGGTCTCTAAGAGCCACTTGTAGATATCTTACACGGTGAGTGCACACACAACTTCACTTGATGAATCACCTCCTTACTTAGTGATTCAGCCAACACTCCCTTCTACACCTTTATACTCCTTTTCTGTGCCTCAACATTCATTCTTCAGATGTCATGACACAAACTCTAAGTGTTATGACATCAGATCCTCCAAATTCTCACTTCTTGGAAGAGCCAATACTCAGTGACACGATGATTGACAAACAAGACTGTTATGATTCAATCACTGATGCTCATACAAGGGACATAAATACAATTGTACATACTATTGCTCAAAGTATTTAGACTCCCTCAATTGTAAATACTAATTCAATAAATACCTATACTTCTCCTATTGTACATACACATATTTTTTTCACTCCACTTCTATGGACACAATAATTGCAGATACATTACTTACTTTGTCCACAGTTGTTGATAACATAGCCCATAGGAGCCCAATTAGAACAACTTTGAGTGAGGCTGAGAGAATACTTAGTGAAAAGAGGCAAGGTCAACCCATTGAGAGGACCTTGGCACAAGGAGAGAATGAGAGTACTGCCTTAGAAGGCAATGAAAAAGGAAAGGAAAAGAGTGATGCCTTAGAAGGCATAGAAAAAGGAGAGGTTGAGGAAAATAAGGATGAGATCCTTGTAAATAAAGAATATAGAGAAAATAAGTTCCTCAAGTCACATCTCAATTATCAACTTCCATCGATGATGTTGCCAAAAAGGGGGAGAAATCTCAAAAAGAGGGAGAAAGCTTCATCAGGGGAGAAATCTTCATTTTCAGGGGTTGTTGTTGAATCAACCTTGAGAGGATGTGACTACTGATCCTGCTCCAAAAGGCCAAGGACATTAGATGGGAAGCAACTTCAACAGGAGAAGGAGAAAGTTGCGGAGGAGGAGCAACAAGAGGAACAAAACCTTGTTTGTACAGAAAGTGATATACTTGTACATAATTATTCTTTGTAACTATACAAATACATTTATTTTTTAATGTCTTTAATTTTGGGTTTTGACATCATCATCAGTACATTAATTAGATTTATGGTTATCGAACTGATAAACATAAATAAGGGAGATTGTTAGATATAAATGATGATGATGATGTTTAAAGGAATAAATGTGCATCTGTAAATACTCAAGACATTCTATAAACCTTAGTATATCTGCACAAGTTTTGCGTCCACTAATAGACTACTTAGTAATCAAGGGATAGACTTCATTGCACTGGGCAAGTCATCAGTGTTAACTTGAACGGACTCGATAGTGTCAAGGAATGACTATTGTTACTTAAAAGAAGATAAGTATTCCGCACGATAGACATTCTAGGCAAAGCCAACAAAGTATCGATGATAAATAGGACAAGTATTTTTAATGGCATCAGTAAGAAGAACCCATCAGTGGAAGCCTAAAAATACTGCGTCAGGTGATGACTCCATCAGGGGAAACCATCAGGGAAACCTATTAGGGGATGACTTCGTCAGGGGAAGCCATCAGGGGAACCCGTTAGGCGATGACTTTGTCAAGGGAAGCCATCAGGGGATGACCTAGTCAGGGGAAGCCATCAGGGGATGACCTCGTCATGGGAACTCATCAGGGGAAGCACTCTAATGTCGAGACTTTGGTGATAACATACCTCCCGATAAGTTTGGCGATGGCTATCAATCACTTTGGCGATAGTTTATCTCGTGAGGAGTTTTGTGATGACTAACAATGACTTTGGCGATAGTCATTTTTATCCATTGACAACGAGTTTGGCAATGGCTAACAATGACTTTGGCGATAGTCCTTTTTATCCACTGACAACGAGTTTGGCGATGACTAACAATGACTTTGGCGATAGTCATTTTTATCCACTGACAATGAGTTTGGTGATAACTTAAATTTTTCGACGAGTTTGGCGATGACTTAGATTACCCGACAAGTTTGGCGACGACAAAAGATCAACTTGTCAGTGGAACCCTTCGGTAACAAGCAGGTCATAACATCAGTGGATAAACAAAACACTGATCAAGTCTCCATAAGGCTTGACATCGGTGAATAAAGAAGCATTGATCAAGTTGCCTTAGGTAACTTTCCATTAGAGGATCCAGAAGCACTGATCAACTCGACATCAGGGCTTGTCTTTAGTGGATCGTTATGACCTAATCCACACGTCATTAGAACTTACATGCAAATCATTGATACTTGGCACGGAAGCAAGGGGTATAACTGAAAAGATATTCCTTGAAGTTTGGTTATCCAATAACAACTCTCGAGCATTAAATACGTACAGATCAAGGGATCAAAAAGAAGCAACAAAAGCCAATAGCAGTCTGACACACCACTCTGAAAAGACCTTTATGTGACATACTGCGGCTATGTTGAAATAGTAGCATGTCTAGCACATGGGTTCACCAACTAATTTGCTATACATAAAGAAAGAGTTGTTACACGAAAAACCAAGCAAGCAAGCCACAACACTCAAACACTAGAAGGAAGCTTAATTTGTAATAGATCTTGAGAGATATTCAAAGAAAACATAGCTGGTGAGTGAGAAAAAGAAGCTGTATCTTATTATAGAGTTGTAGCTGTTAATCACGATTGTGATTCAACAGATTTCCAAAAAAACACCAAGTTTTAATACAACTATTTTAACTTGAATGCTTGTGTATTCATCTTAATTTCGTTAAAGTTTTTCTGGTTTTGGTAGCTATTTCAGCCCGTGCTATACAAGTTTTAAAAGAGCAAAAAGTTTGTAGTGTTTGTATTCAACCCCCCCCCCCCCCCCCCCC
>CM025783.1:32456033-32466798 GCA_014636745.2 Centella asiatica
CCCCCCCCCCCCCCCCCCCCCCCCCCCCTTCTTCTACAAACACTTGAGCTTATTTTGTTCTAACAATATGTTCACAAGCACCATCAATTACACAACATCAAAACAGATGTAGAACACCATCAAAGTCCTATATGAAGGGACAGACCAAGTAAGAAAGAATAAAAGGTCATTGTTAACACAACAATATGAATTCTTTCAAGCAAAGTCTGGTGAATCAATAACATCAATGTATGATAGATTCAATGCTTTTACTGAATGACCTGAAAATACTTGGAAAGTCCTATGACAATAAAGATGTTAATACCTAATTCATGAAAGTCCATTTTGCATCCAGTCATTATGCATCCATCATCATGTATTTTCATATTCTCATTTTTTTTTCAGTAAGTAAATTTGCGAAATTGGTCTATTAAAAGAATGAAACATGTTTTGGATATCCCTGGATTCATGATTTTTAGGAATGGATATAACATAAACTTTATAAAAAAAAAATCAATTGATGGTATCAAAACATGAATTCAAGCAAAAGAGGCTAAGAAAATCTCAGTATTTGATACCAATAGAGAAATCTGAAATGTGGTATCTTCAAGAAATGTTTAATTTCCATTTATTGTTGTACTTTCAAGACATTTCTATTTTAATAAATAATGTTTGGCAAATTTATTCCCTTTACATTTTGTCCAAAAAAATAAAAATCAAATAAGCCTTGCATTTGTTATACAAGATTTTAGTATCGCAAGTTTCCAATGAGGATGGATCAATTTATCAAACCAACTCTTTTCTATCCAAATTTGTAAGCGAGCACTAGGCTCCCTCGGGGATTTCTTTGTTGCCTTCTTTGCTCTAATGGTTTCTTTTTTATTTGAAGGAAAAATAAAAATTCTTGTAAATTTCACATAAATTTTCAATAAAGTCAATGTCAGTGCTTATATCATTTCTTTAGACAAATGTGATTGCATCTACATAGTAGGACATGCATCCCATACTTGAAAGAAATCCATGTTAATTTGAAATTCTAATGTAGCTACAATGTCTCACAATGAAGAGTCTCCAAGGGGTTCTGGAAATCCAACCAAGGATCTGCCTGAGCTCCTCCATATACAAACCATGGCTTTCCTCAAGCTACAAAAAACCGTAGACCAACTTATCTCTAAGAAGGGAATCAATCACACGAAAACTAATGGGAAGGAGGATGAAGTTGAATCCTCTGACAAAAACAAAAGGAAAGTGGAAACTGAAGAGAATCCAGATGGAAAAATAGGGAAAACAGAAGATGAAACCAAGTTATCTGTGGCGGCCCCAGAAATCCCCCAAAGCCGGGTCTCGGGCACTGTCAACAATATGGGTGACAGACCCCCAAGGTCCCCAAGCTGGAACCCCAGGCTACGCCAGAAAACAAAGATAACACCACATAACAGCGATAAAAACATCATAGCCAAGCATTTAATAATCATATGAGAATATATTCTCAAAAATATCTTGTACAAAACTTAGAAGTTTACAACCTCTTTCAAAAACCTCAAAGTTTTAAAAAAAAAACAGATTCCAGTGGAAAGAAAACTTTAGATGGCCCATCTGACTTAACAATCTAAACATTTCTATGATAGCCTCTCGTTTCACTTTCCCTCTAAAGGCCATCCAAAGGACAGAGATCAAGATCTCTCATCATGTCATTTTCTCTTTTCCTTTATTAGGCGACTCGGCCTTCTTGACATAGTCTGTAAAACATTTCATAACATTCCACATGAGCGTTTACGCTCAGCAAGTATATATTCATAAGCAAGAAGAATATATAATTCAAAAGCTTTAATATTCATTGAGGTTGGGCGAAGCAATGCCAACACCTCCTGATAAATCAATAGACATGTATCATTTAGGGTTCCCGAGTGATATCAAAGGTTGACCCTCTTACAATAAATCATGATTCGCCCTCTCTTCATCAGATAATGCATCACCTGACCAGACTGATAATTATCTGACTTCCATTAACAATTAAATTTCATCCCAGCTGGTCAGCCTGGTCGTTTGATTCCATCATTTGACATACGTAGTCACTTGCAGAAACCAATTAATCTACGAGGGTTTGATTACCGATGCCTCGGTCTCTCATTCTCCATCATCATTGGCCAGAATACTAGGCGAAAGCATTCAACAGCCCCATAACTTCCCATATGGATATATCTTCTTGAAAACATTTTCTCATTTTGAATAGCTTTGGCGTGCTTGATAATTAAAAGCAGCGACTGTCAACAACATTGGCGTGCTCAACAAATAAAAGCAGTGACAGCCAATAGCGTAACTATATATATCCATATGGAAGTTACTCGGGTGTGCATACAAGTTCACAACTTGCAACACCCTTACATCATCTTTATCATCTTTTGGTGTGCTAGGGACTTTAAACAACTAGCAAACACCCAATAACACATAGCTCAATAATCAACATTTTTTCACGTACATCGAATCAATGATAGTACGTTACTTAATCATAAAAGAAATCATCATCTTGCATAGGCATTAACATCATTCATTTACGTAAATTGAATTAATGATTCTACGTAATTAGTAAGAAAGAAAGTGGAGTGAGTATATACTTGCCTTGGTCCTTAGCTAGATTCAATATATTGGTTGCAATAAGGGTTCTGTAAAACATCATTGTTGGTATAACATGAGAAATCCACATCTTGAAAGATAAATATGGGAGTATGCAAAATAGGGGATGATCATCATCAGGGGATTAATCATCCGTTAGGGAAAATAGTCAAACATCAGTGGGTATTTATTCGTCAGAGACTAACAAATATCTCATCAGAGACTGATGATGTCATCTTAACCCATCAGAGACTAACGATGACATCATCATCGGAGATTATTTGACCCATAGGAGACTGGTGACGTCATCTTAACCCCATAAGAGTCTAACGATGACATCATCATCGGAGACTAATTAACCCATAAGAGACTGATGACGTCATCTTAACCCCATAAGAGACTAACGACGACATCATCATCGGAGTCTAATTAACCCATAAGAGACTGATGACGCCATCTTAACCCCATAAGAGACTAACGATGACATCATCATCGGAGACTAATTAACCCATAAGAGACTGATGACGTCATTTTAACCCCATAAGAGACTAACGATGACATCATCATCGGAGACTAATTAACCCATAAGAGACTGATGACGTCATCTTAACCCCATAAGAGACTAACGATGACATCATCATCAGAGAACTTGTCTCTGCAACAAGGAAGTCTTCCATGATCAAAAATGATATCTAGCGAAGAACAAACTCAATCTAAGACACCATACTCTCAACAACTTTATTCTTTCCTAAAGACTTAGCATAAATAGTAAATATTTCTGGATGTTACACAACAAAAAATAGAGGAGAACATAAGATTCTTACCTCTTGGGTTGACGAAAGAAATCAAAGCCTGTTTGAAAGTAATCGCCCAGAAGAGAGAACTTGAAATTATATAGAGTTGGTAGGTTTAAAGAAGGACTTTAGGAGAGAAATATTTGGAAAAGAGATTGAAATATTACCTCTGAATGAGGTATTTATAGTAGGCTGAAATTAAGTTTTGAGATAAAATCATTGGTTAATAAAACGGCTACTCGTCATGACTCTTTACAACTGGATATATATAATAAGCAGTTGTTGTCCTTCATGCACATAAGCTAGTCACTTAAGCAGCTTACTAATCTAATTAATATATGTACTCATGATGTAATCATTCTTACGTACGCCAATCTGATTAGCAAGAGACTTACTAGATTAGAGGCTTATATTCCTTCAAGCAATTACGAATATTACCAAATATATAAACATAATTTGCTTGTCCATGTAACCAACATCCAAACAACTTATAACCCTTTAATGGGTCCACAAATATTTAGACATTCAAAAACATCATATATTAACTATACATGTTAATAAGAAAACAAATACGAGTAAATAAATTATTTATAGATAAACAAATTTTTCAGGTCGTCACATTATCAGTTGACTTCCAAGGGAAAAACTCTAAAGGAGAAAATGTCTTTGAGCAGAACATCATAATGATGCAGAAGGAAATGGATAGTCTCAAAGGCAGACATAACCAAAATAGATTGGGATATTCGAATTTGTTCATCTTTCCTAATATGAGCTATCCTAAAGACTTCAAGACGCCTGAATTCCAAAAGTATAATGAGTCTGAGGAAGCAATACCACACATGTGCTACTTCATAGGGCAGCTAGGACCTTATGCGAAGGATGAAGAATTGGCTGCAAATCTATTCCAAATGAGCCTAGTAGGACCTGCCCTGCAGTGGTACACCTGGTTTGATCTAAACCAAATCAAAACATGGAATGATCTTGCTAGTGCTTTCTTAGAACATTATAACTTCTATACTCAACTAGTACCCAACAAATTTGAGCTAGGGAAATTAAGGAGAAAACCAAATGAGTCCTTCAGAGAGTTTGGTCAAAGTTTCACGGAGATGGTTGCCCAAATCGTACCTCCCTTGGACAACAAAGAAATGGTCAAAATCTTCATTGAGGGGCACACCTCTCCCTACTATGGCAAGTTGTTGGAAAAGAAGGGAAGCTTTTTCCATGTTCTCATTGACTGTCGAAGAAGGAAACAAGGAGGCCAATGTCACCTATGTGGATTTCAATACCATTCCCATTAATGTTCATACCAAGGATATAATTCACACCTCCCACTTCAATCTAGAGGCCAAAGTTTCTAAGGAGATCATGAACATGGAAAAATAGCTCATCAGTGATGGAATCAAAGCAGATAAAGGACATGGGGTAGAATTACATGGTGTTCCAAAGCCCATTGAAATTCCTCATCAAAAGAACTCAGCTGAATCAAGCTATTAATGGAAATGGAGGTGAAGCTTCAACCAAGGAATTCCCAGCATCCCTCCTCTAAACCAGACTTTCATCAAGGGAGGAACTACACAAGAGGAAGAGCAAAGCCTATATGGAAAAGAAGATACCAAAGAAGAAGAGGTCATTCGAACCATCTCTAACATAGACTGGACTATTGTTGAAGTGGTAGAATATTTCAAGCAGCTGAACCTCAATGATATCAATGTCCTCATTGCTAAAGAAGACCACACCAAGAAATCTTCAATTCAGCCAGCACCCCTAGAAGGAATCAAAAACTGGATAGTCGAGACATTGCCAAAGAAAAGGAAGTTTTGGTAGCTCTAGTTATGATACTATTATTTAGAGTCATATCTTACTATTTTTTGACTCATATTACTAAAAAGAAAAAAAACTGATGTCATTTATTTCTCTACCACTACTATTTACTTTCCTGTTATGAAATACGTTTGAGATTATGAAATGAAATGTTGGATGATTGTTAATCTATGGCCTTTAATTTTAATATTTCTATTAGGTTGCCTTACTCCAGTGCTTGCAAAACTTTTGATTTACCCTATGTGGAGGTTGATGATTATAATTTTGAAAAAGAACCAGACTTTGAACTTATGAGAATAGATCCAGATGAGTCCTTTGAGTAAAAGAACATCCTAGAGGAAATGAAAGAATGGGTGGAAGACAAACCTAAAACTAACTTAGAGCAGATAATCAAAATCAACATAGGCACTGTTTGTCCCATGGTGTAATTGTAGAAGAGGAGATTGAATACAATTACTAACGTTTCTTGGAATTAAACTGTTTAATATAGTTTAAAACTTAAGAATAGTTAAAACAACTTTACTGAAAAGATATAACATATGAAATAGTAAAATAAATTGCAAGATATGAATATTAATCTACAATATGTATATTTATTGTAAATCAATTTGAATCTTTACAATTCTTTCTGATAATGATTACCAGCTGCAGACAATATCTGTTTAAAATAACAACTGCACTCTAGAAAAATTATTTCTAGCTTCTCTTAAGTTTATGAAAACTTACTTCTTTCAAGTTATGAAAAACTTACTTCTTTCTGAGATAATAAGAATACTTGTGTTTTTGTGTATCTCAGTGTGTTATGTTATGTCTCTTAAGTATATTACCTCAGCTACTTCATGTCTCTATTTATAGACATAACTCCCTTGTTTTCCAAGCTTCCATAGTGAGTTGCCTCCAAAAATATCTCTGATATTCTTTGGTAATTGTAGCTTTGTCACATAACTTCTTCTTTTTGCATGACCTTCATTGCATGCCAACCTGCTATGTAACATCTCTAGTGTATCAGCACACCAGCTCCCTTATTTTTCTCTTGGATTTCCTATGATAAGTTATCTTTGCAGTGAATAACTTATCTCTATGAGCTTCCTGGTTTTTTATTGGAACAACTTTCAAATTTTCCTCTTTCAAGTTTCTATAAGTTATCTCTACAATTTACACAAGAGCAGCTATATACACATTTTAGTGTATAAGTATGACTTATCTCCATTTTTTTTTACTTTATTAGTGTTCACACTTGTAGTGTATAACTTATCTCCTTGAAGCTTCTTTGGTAGCCAATCTCTCCTTATTGGAGCACCATCTATATTTTAATTCAACCGCCTTTAATCTTGAGTTAGTGAATTTGTGAACTCAGCCATGTGTCATCCTAGATGTCATTTGTCATTTTTAGTCTTTGATTATTTTATCCCCTGATGGACAGTCTCTGTTCATCAGTGGATATTTATCCCCTAATGAACTGAATAATGGATATTTATCCCCTGATGCTCGAGGTACGTGGATAGCCTGTCTATGGCTCGGTCCAATCAAAATAAAATGTCATCAAAATTCCCTAAAGACATTTCTTCAAAAATGCTCAAAATCCTTCAAATCATCATTCTCAGTTTCCTCAAATCAAAGTTCTCAAAAGTTCTTCATGATCCATGGGAGCCTAGGAATGGTAAGGGGATGTCTACATACCAGCTCCAAGATAACCAAAAGAAAGTTCAATTCCAAAAAGGAGTACATCCAATCAGAGCAAGAAAGAAGGGTCTGTGTCAAAAATATTAAATCATGGATTCTTATATCGGGGAATGACAAAGCAAATAAGCCAGGTTAGTAAGAAAACTCGATTCAAATATTTTGGATTAAAAGTTGCTCTATAATAGCATCTATCCCCATAACATTGCATAACTTCAAAATTCTTTCTAACAAAAAGGCATTAAGTGTAGGGAAACTAGAATAGCATCCCACAAAAAAATTTAAAAAAAATAAAATAGGAACGTCATTTGTTTTTCATTCTTACTCATCCCCCAGCAAGTTGCATGTATTCAACCTTATCAAAAGGAAAGGGAGTATCGCACCTTAAAAGAAACATCAAATCAAACTTTAGGCTAACATGGACCATTATCTTCCAACTATTTGCATCCACACATTTTTGTAGGAAAAAGCAAAGTCAACAAACATCAAACCCAACATGGCGTGGGAACCATCCACACATCAATTTTTCAAATCAATAAACCCTAGGCGGTGTGGGAAGTAGTTGCACATTCCAAAGAAACCTAGGTCACGTGGGAAGCAGTAACACATTCAAAAAGAACCCTAAGTGATATGGGAAGCAATCGCACATGAAAAAAACCCTAGGCGATGTGGGAAGCAGTCACATCAAAACTCAATCCCGGAAGATGTGGAGACCAATCAACCACTCAAGAACAACAAAAATCAAAGAGTTGGGTGTCTACTTCTTTATTACAATCATTTGCCATAGTGGGAATAATTATAATAAAGAGGGGCAGCTGTAGATACCCAAAAATTTTAGAACCCTAGGGTTGGAAATTAGTTTCTATCCCCTAGGGTTGCCCCTTTATCATTTATTATTGTCATTTAATGGTTTAAATAAAAATATGGTAGGTCGCAATATTTTATGGAACATGTATACTAGGGCTTTACAATGAAATTATGCAAAATTAAGTCAAAAAGGTTTAGTAATTTTCTCATGCATTCGAGACCTTCATATATTTTAATTTCATTGTTGTTAATTTTCGAGGTCATCTCGCATTTAGTAGATGCAATTTTGTCATTTTAGGCATTTATTAGATTTAATTTCAATTTTCCATTTTGTAGTTATAAGGATATATAAAAAATAGAAAAAACATTACATCATGCATGCATTCACAGATGTTCTACTATTTTAAGCAATTTGTTATTTAATTTCTTATGCATTTAAGAAATTCAAATGTGTTTGTCCCAAAAGATGGTTTGTAGGGGGAGGGGGGTGTTGAATTAAAACCACAAAATTCTTTCGAACTTTTGTGAGTTTAGTGAATATACTATATTAAAAGTTGTAGAATTGAAAGAATATAATATATCACAAGTGTTTCTGAACTTTTATAAATCAATGAAATATTACAAAAGCTCACTGGTGTGAATGACCAGCTTCTAACAACTCTGTTGAAAATAACAGCTGCACTCTAGAATATGATTTCTGGTTTCTCTCAAGTTATGAAAACTTGTTTCTCTCTCTGTAAGTTTATTACAACTACGATCTAATCTAAGATAATATGTATACTAGTGTTTTTGTGTAAATAGGAGAGCTAGGAAAACAAAAATATCTGATGTGGGGTATCTCTCATTCTAGATTTGCATCGGACATGAAATTAATTAAACCACTAAAATATGCTAATGATTACTTGATCATTACGTTCACACGTAAGTGTGAATTTCTCACAAGTGCCAAAAGGTAGTACTCCATAGTACTAATGACTCAGCATCTGAAATGCTTACTCAATAGGCAAAGTTATTATTTAACTCACTTTTATTGTAACCATAATAGTAATTCATACTAATACATAAACTGTTACTGTTCAAGATAATATCTTGAACTGGAATTTGTTTCCTTCAGTATTTATAAAGGAAATAATTTTATCACAAACACAATTAAACTTTGAATAAAATTTATTTAATGAAAGCCTTAATATTATAATAATGGTTACATAAGTCTGGGGCATTACATCCTCCTTCCCTTATACAAATTTCGTCCCCGAAATTTACTCATAAATAAGTGAGGATATTATTCAATCATGTCTTTTTCTAATTCCCACGTAGCTTCTTCGACATCGTGGTTCCTCCAAATAACTTTTACAGAAGTAACTTCTTAATTTCTTAGTCTCTTAACTTGTTGATCCACTATCTGGATTGGCTCCTCTTCATATGTCAAATCCTTATTGACTTTAATAGGTTGATAATCTATTATCTTTCTGAAATCAGGTTTACAAGGCCATAGAACTAACACATGAAACACATTGTGGACGTGACCTAAAATTGGAGGTAATACTAACTCATATGCTACATGTCCTATTTTTCTTAGTATCTCGAAGGGTCCAACGTAACGTGACTCAAGTTTTCCCCTTTTTCCAAATCTCGTAACTCCCTTACAAGGGGACACTTTAACAAAAACAAAATCCCCAATGTTCATTAGTTGGTTCTTACGATATTGGTCTGCATAACTTTTTTGTCAATCTTGGGCAACTTTCATCCTCTATCGAATGGTAGTAACAACTTTTTCTATTTGTTGAATCATTTTTGGTCCTTCTAATTTTCTCTCTCCAATCTCATTCCAATGTAATGGAGTTCTACACTCTCTACCATAGAATGCTTCAAAAGGGGTCATACCAATACTGGCACGGTAGTTGTTATTGTAAGCAAACTCTATTAAAGGTAAGTGTTCATCCCAACTTCCTTTCAATGATATCTTGTTATCTCTCTCATGTGTGTTATCTTAGTTGCTCCATGTCTCTATTTATAGACATAGCTTCCTTGTTCTCCAAGCTTCCAAAGTGAGTTGCCTCCAAAAATATCTCTGATATTCTTTGGTAATTGCAGCTCTGTCACATAACTTCTTCTTTTTGCATGATCTTTCTTGCACGCCAACCTGTTATGTAATATCTCTAGTGTATTAGCACACCAGCTCCCTTATTTTTCTCTTGGATTTCCCATGATAAGTTATCTCTGCAATGAATAACTTATCTCTATGAGCTTCCTGGTTTTTGATTGGACCAGCTTCCAAATTTTCCTCTTTCAAGTTTCTATAAGTTATCTCTACAATTTACACACGAGCAGCTATATACGCATTCTAGTGTATAAGTGTGACTTATCTCCATTTTTTTTTTACTTTATTAGTGTTCACACTTGTAGTGTATAACTTATCTCCTTGAAGCTTGTTTGGTAGTCAATCTCTCCTTATTGGACCACCATCTATATTTTAATTCCACCGCCTTTAATCTTGAGTTAGTGAATTTGCGAACTTAACCATGTGTCATCCTAGATGTCATTTTCAGTCTCTGATTATTTTATCCCCTGATAGACAGTCTCTGTTCATTAGTGGATATTTATCGCATGATGCTTGAGCACTTGTTCTGACGTTATAGAAATTTTCCCGATGATGTTGGCGATGGTCATTTTGAGTTTGGCGATGTTGTTGATTTGCCCTACAATTTTGGCGATAGGCAAATGACTTTGGCGATAGTCAAATTTTCTCAAGGCTACTTTCATGCATTTGAAGTGTCTTTGCCTTAGTCTCTGGTAGCTTCAACATTAGTCTCTGATGAACAAATACTTAGTCTCTGAAAGACTTAGTCTCTAATGAAGAAAAACTTAGTCTCCGATGAACAAAAACTTAGTTTCTGATGAACAAATTTTGGTCGACCAATTTTGACTTTTGTTAAATTCTCCAATTGTAGTCTTTGTAGTCTCTGATGCAACACTACTGCGAGTACTTGTCCAATTATAAAAGCTAACAATTCTAAGTGTCATACATCATCATCAAATGCTATAATTCCTAACAATTTTCCCCTATTTAT
>CM025783.1:32519111-32542337 GCA_014636745.2 Centella asiatica
CGATGAGTAAAGATGACGTCATGAGTCTCTTATGAGTTAAATAGTCTCTGATGATAACGTCAGCCTTAGTCTCCGATGAGTAAAGATGACATCATCAGTCCCTTATGAGTTAACTAGTCTATGATGATGACGTCAGCCTTAGTCTCTGATGAGTTAAATAGTCTCTGATGATGACGTCAACCTTAGTCTCCGATGAGTAAAGATGACGTCATCAGTCTCTTATGAGTTAAATAGTCTCTGATGATGACGCCATCCTTAGTCTCCGATGAGTAAAGATGACGTCATCAGTCTTTTATGAGTTAAATAGTCTCAGATGATGCCCTTAGTCTCTGATGGGTTAGGATGACGTCATCAGTCTCTGATGAGATATTTGTTAGTCTCTGACGAGTAAAATATGCCTTGATGGCCATCCTCCATTTTGCATAGTTATCCTTTCAAAGTATGGATTTCTCATGTTATACCAACAATGATTTTTTATAGAACCCTTTTGCAACCAGTATAGCGATTTTAGCTAAGGACCAAGGCAAGTATATACTCATTCCATTTTCTTCCTTACTGATTACATAGAATCATTATTTCGATTTACGTAAATGAATGATGTTAAAGCTTATGCATGATGATGATCTCTTTTATGATTAAGTAACGTACGATCATTGATCCGATGTACGTGAAAAGATGTTAATGATTGAGCTATATGTTTTTGGGTGATTGCTAGCTATTTAAAGTCGCTAGCACACCAAAAGATGATGATGATGAGGGAAAGGGTGTTGCAGTCGTGAACTTGTATGCACACCCGAGCAACTTCCATATGGGTATATAGAAAAATCATCGGTAGTCGACTTTTATCTGTTGAGCACGCCAATGTATTTGGCAGTCGCTGCTTTTAATTGTTGATCATGCCAATTTAAAATGAGAAAATGTTTTCAAGAAGATATATTCCATATGGGAAGTTAAAGTGTTGTTGAATGCTTTCGCCTGGTATTCTGGCCAATGATGATAGGGAATGATAGACCAAGGCAAGGCGTCGGTAATCGGACCTTTCGTAGACCAAATGCTTTCTGCAAGTGACTACGTATGTCAAATGATGGATCAAACGACCAGGCTGACCAGCTGGGATGAAATTTGATTGTTAAAGGAAGTCAGATAATGATCAGTCTGGTCAGGTGATGCATTATCTGATGAAGAGAGGGCGAATCATGATTTATTGAAAGAGGATTAACCCTTGATAGCACTCGGGTACCCTAAATGATACATGTTTATTGATTATCACGAGGTGTTGGCATTGCTTCGCCCAACCTCGAAGAATATTAAAGCTTTTGAATTATCTGTTCTTCTTGCTTATGAATATATACTTGCTGAGCGTAAACGCTCATGTGAAATGTTATGAAATGTTTTACAGGTTATGTCAAGAAGGCCGAGTCGCCTAGTAAAAGAAAGGAGAAAATGGCATAGTGAGAACTTCCTAATATCTCTCCTTTGGATGGCCTTTAGAGGGAGAATGGAATGTGAGGCCATCATAGAAATGTTTAGATTATAAGGCCAGATGGGCCATCTAAAGTTTTGTTTTCGCTGTAGCTTAATGATTTCAAGCTTTGAGGTTTTGTAAGATGATGTGGACCGTAAGAATTTATAATGATGTATTTGAGAATGTATTTTTCACATGAGTGTTGTAAATGCTTGGTTGTGTTGTTTGTTTTGTTGTTATGTGTTGTTGTGTTGTTGTTTTCTAGTGTAGCCCGGGACTGGGGATCTCGAGGACTGTCGCCCAAATTGCTGACAGTGCCCGAGACCCGACTCGATGGATTTCCGGGAGGGGCGCCACACATCCTATCCGTAAAAAGTCCAAGCCATAGATTCCTAACATCTCCACCAAATTCAAGAAACTTTCCATCAATGGTTCTCCATTGTGGAGAGTCACTCAGGTGTCTAAGCATCCCATCTGATTTCCTCTCTTCTGTATGCCACCTCAAATGTTTTGCATCTTTTGCATTTGCAAATAGGCGTTTAAATCATTGCACTATGGGTAAATACCAAACCGCCTTGGTAGGAGCCCTTTTTTATCATCCTTAAAAGAATCATTACACTCCCGCTTGTACCGAGATGCTCCACACTTAGGACATGTGTGTAAATGTTCATTCTCATTTCGAAACAACACACAGTCATTTGGACATGCATGTATCTTCTTCACGTCCATACCTATAGGACACAACATCTTCTTTGCCTCGTACGTGGAAGTGGGAAGCTCGTTATCCCCTAATAGCCAAGAACTATCCCCTGGTGGCCAAGAATTATCCCAAGATGATTGAGCCTGTGTCCCCTGACAAGCAAAAGCTATCCTTTGATGGTCAAAAATGTGCCTCGGACAAATCAAAATTATTCCTTGATGTTTAAGTTATTCCCTAATGACAATACCCACTGATGGCCAATTTTATCCTCTAATGATATTGTCCTCTAAGGATATTATACCCTAATAATCAAAAATAATATCCACTAATGCATATGTACTGCAACAGTTGCTGCTGTACCATACCAGACTTGGTAATTTTAAATATTAGGATCATGTCCAGGTATACAAGGATAATAAGCATAAGCTGTAGAACTCTTTTAACTCAATAGGGGAAAATGCTGTAATGATTAATAAGGTTTGCAGCCACTGCACATCAGTTGATAAATAATAAATATCTTGCTTTTCTAAAGTTGTGCATAGTGAATCCCTCGATATAGGAGTACATAACGACTAAAATAAGGCACACTAAATAAATTATATGATACACAATCAGTTAGACATTACATAAAGAGTCATGACATAGCCATAATTCTAACTTTTGATCATTTATGAATCAAAACCAAATCTCACAGGGATACTTGAACCAAATATAAGATATCACTCTGATCAAGGCAAGTAATTATTCTTTCAACATATAGCAGAGTTGTTTGTGCAAACATATATGAAGTTTGAGGCTTATTACAATTAAACGCAAGATCAATTGATTTGATCTGTGTTAAGTCATGATATATAAATGCTTAAACTTTTTTTCTTACGAATACATAATTGTTTCTTATACGTACTAATAGAGAATTATTATTTTTTTAGCTAAAACCATATTGTTAAATGCTTGACTACTTGTATCTAGTTTACAAGCATCCTATCTTTTCCACGTCAATACATGACATATTAAATTGTTCAATCCAATTTAACTCTTCTAATGCTATGCTTTTGCATTCTTATGAAATCATCTATGTTTCTACCTAATGACCCTCGCTGAGATGTCAGGGTTAATCCACTATATAAGCTAATGAGGGAACACCCCGGATTTGAAAATGGTTTATTCTATTCTGTTGAGCCTTGTAAATGTAATTATATCTACTTTAAGTCACATACGTATGTACACCGCAGACCATATCAAGATAGCCTTCACTTGCTATTGTCAAATGGTAAGAAGTACCCTCAGTAAGTCTTAGTACTAAACAAAGTTAAGGCGATCTAGTAAGTCTTGAACTAAAAGACATGAAATGCTTATGTGGAATTTTATTCAGAGGCATTAATTGTAAACTTTCCCTTACCTAAGAACTTGGATTCACCCCATCTACGACAAGAATCCATTTCTTTTTTAACTCCTTATGTTATTTATATTCAATAACTTTGCCCTGAACATAGTATTCCTAAATTAGCTACAAAATTCTTAATATTCTCACTTGTCGTATAGTATATTACTTGTTGAACAATTATTGCTCATACTTGCTTGATTTCTCTTTCAGTTAAATGCGAGAAAGGTGAAAGTTTCAAGGGTAAGGAAAGGATTTATTAGTAGGGCTAGCTGTTCAAGGCTCTTGAATATGAATTCGGATTTTTGGTATTGTAATAAAGAACCTATTACGTTATCTGCTGTTAGAACCTTTTGACACAATATTATAATAATTGCTGGATATGCTTTATTCCAACTCATATTATGAATGAAAGTTTGTTATTTTTGTCCCAATGATGGCCCGGTGTTCTACTAAAAGCCAAAGTCGCCACAGTTGGTAACAATCTAACAACTCCAGTTTACAGCCGAAACCGGGGCTATCACATCACAGGTGTCGTACAATAGTAATCTGCAGTACTAATGACTCAGCAAATTACTTGCTTACTCATCAGTGGGAGTCAAACTGGCAAATTGCTTATTAATCACCTTTCTTTTGTAACAGTGACACAACACACCTCATTAATTCTATTACTATTACTGTTTATGGTAAATAATATCTTAGAGTGAAATCTGGTCCTTTCAACATTCATAGGAGAATCTTTGAACACAATTGCCAATACATAATTCTAACTAAAATTTATTTAATTAGTACTTTCAATATTATAATAATATTTACAAAAGTTTGGGGCTTCATAATAGCCAACTAGGCCCATAAAGCTCCTCACTTCTGTACTAATGTTCAGGTATGACTGGCAAACTCCTAGCTAACCATTTAGATATAAAACTCCTAGTTGCGCCAGAATCAAATAGTACATATATAGGTAGTGAGTTCACGAATAATGTGCCTGTCACTACACCATCCAAAGCAACAACATCTTGCACTGTCATGTTGTAGGTCCATACTTGAGGTCGAATTGACACTGTATTAGCCCCAGATAGTGGTGCTTGGTTTCTAGTGTTCTTTTGTGGGCAGTTGGGAGAGATATTCCCTTAGACTCCACATGTATAGCAGGTTGATAAGTCCATAATTTATATATTTTTACCACCTTAATTATGCTCCATTTATTATTATTATTAAATTATTTATTCTTTTTGTTTTATTTTGCAGGAAAATAAATAAATAAAATAATTATGTGAAAATAGGACTTGTCAAGATACAATTTGAAGAATTGAAGACTCTTTCAAGAATGAACCTAGCAAGTTGAAGAAATCTCCACTACTTGAAGTGATAAAGTGATAAAGATTGGATGATATCAAAAGAGTTCAAGGGATGAAGTTGGAAGAAACAAAATACATTCCAAGTGATAAAATTGTGAGTTTTCATATTATAGGAATGTATCTAGTTAGGCCTATAAATACTTATACAATTAGAGGCTAAAGAGCGTTTTTTTTAGTTTTGAGTTTTCTTATTCAAGTTTACACTTTTTCATTCGTTTTTTCTACTTTCTTCTTTCAGCCTTCTATACATTATTTTTCTTATTGCTTCTATTCAATTACTAATTATTTCATCTTTGTAAACACTTGATTATGAAGTCAATAATATTTTCTTCTTCATTATTACATCTTTCAATACAACTTTATATTTCAATATACGTCACAATGATTTTCTACTTCGTTATTACTGTATCTCTTAATTATAATATTTTTATGTTTAAGTTAGTTTAAATTATTCTGTTTAAAATATTCATATCATATTTATTGCTTTATGTATATTAGGATTAATTACACAATCTCCTCAATCATTATGTCTATATTTCACCTGACTTAAATATCAAGAATATTAGAATTTTCTAATCTCTGTGGATCGACCTGTACGAGCATTGATACTACAAGGATCTGTGCACTTGCAGAAATTATACACATCAAGTTTTTGGCGTCATTTCCAGGGATTAAGATTAATTTTAAATTCTTGATGTTAATTCTTCGATTTAGTTTATTAATTATATACGTTTATATTTATTAATTATTTCTATATTATGATTGTAGGAAAGAAATTTGTCGTTAATTTTGAAATTGCGGACTTAATACTCTTGATCTTAAAACTTGTGACGAATCGGTGCAAAAAGGATGTTGGATTGCAATTCTGACACACCAAGTTATTTTGATCATTAGTGTTAAGTCACCGAGGTACCCAATTTTTTTTCTCTCTCTTCCAACAATATAAAATATAAAAAAAGTGAAAAATTAAAAATTAAAAAAAAACTGTCATTTTTTTAGTTAGATATTATGTGCGCATTCATGCATTTTTCATGCTCACTTAGGCACAAAACACTAGGTTTATTATTATTATTTTTTTTAGTAGCATTTATTTTTTTTAATAAATATTGGTGAGTGCTGGAGGACTTAAGGTATGTACCATTCTTTCTTTTCTTTAGTTATAGAACATGTAGCTAAGCATATTAATTGTTTACTGCTTTTATATATTACGTACTTGTTTACGTGTGCATTCATTTTAATAATTTTTAAGGGCAAAAACCCAACATAAAGATAAGATAGGGATTTCATCACCCTTCCTTGGCCCAAAAATCACTAAATCACATATTGCATTTTCACACTAAAATAAAAAGAAGTAGACGTTAGCCCCTAGGATTTCGAGCTCATTAAGAAGGTAGTCTAAAGGGAGTTCTAAATTTTTAATTATTCCTACTATTGGTGTCTAGGCAAGCTATTGCTTACCTTGCCAAGTAATTGGTGTCTAGGAAGGCGTTCTTGAGGCTATTTGCTTTGGGAACAGTGGTTATCTAATTAGTCACCTTGATGTTCAAGGAGAGACTCCCACGTGACGACCTGGCCAATTGGTTTGAATAATGTTGAATTTGGTTGGACCTTTTAGCTTATCTTAACAAGTTAGGAGCTGTCTAGAATTTTACGATTTTCATAAATTTAGGAAATAATTTATTTTTTATGCTTACTTAACTATTTGTCTATTTGTTTGGTGTATACAACAATCAATTTGAGTTAGGGATAAAAAATCTAAAAGACTTGTGAGAAAACTTGACTTTGAAGTTGCACTTCTAAAAGAGTCAATTAAATTAAAAATGGTGGGTCAAATTCAACCAAACATAGCCCTTAAGGATCGTTGTTATTCGGCTCGATTGGCCCAACCCACATGTATTGTCCTACCGGAACCTAATGGTAATAATTTTGAACTTAAACCACATTTTTTAAGTATGTTACCTAGGTTCACTGGTGAAGAGGATCCATACATGTTTATACAAGAGTTTGAGGAAGTTTGTGCTTTAATGAAAATTCAACAGTTGAGTGAGGATTCAATTAGGCTTAGATTCATCACTTTTGCTTTAAAAGATAATGCCAAGAAATGGTTATATAGTCTTCCTAACAAATTTATCAAAACATGGGACGAGTTTTTTATTTTTTTTCTCAAGAAATATTTTCCAAATCACAAAACTGCCAAAATAAGGATTGAAATTAATCAATTTTCTCAATATGAAAAAGAGTCTTTTTGGAAATATTTTGAAAGATTTAAAAATTTGTTGTCCCAGTGTCCACACCATGGAATTGAAAAATGAAGACTCTGTCAAATTGTTTATGAAGCCTTGGATTATCAAACTAGAACCATGGTTGAATCCATGTGTCAAGGTGAATTTATGGCTAAAAGTGATGAACAAGCTTGGCAATTTTTAGAGGATTTAGCCGAAAAAATTATGCAATGGGAAACAACAGGGGATAATGAAAGGCCTGGTCATCTAGGGGTATACATGTAGTTGAAAATTCCGTTGCAACTAAGACTAAATTGGCGAGTATGTTTAAAAGACTTGAAGTGCTAGAGACTAAAAGCCCATCAGGGATACACCAACTTTCGACACCCATGTGTCTTAAGTGTAATTCACCCATCCATGTGATAGAAGAGTGTTCTAGAGTTGTGTCCCAAGCTGAGGAGTTTGAACAAGTAAATGCAATATTTCAAAGGCTTAGGAATGACCCGTATGCTCCCACTTATAATCCTGGTTGGAGAAATCACCCCAATTTTTATTGGAATCAAGGTGCCTCATATCAAGGTAGTAATCTACCTCAAGTTAGTGCACCTCTCACTAGTTATCCAAAGCTTAATTTTGCTCCACTTCCTAATGCCAATTCTATACCTCAGCCACAGTTTCCACTAGGTTTGCCCAGTGTGAATGATAAAAGACTAAGTTGTCTAATGAAAAATGTTGAAGCACTAGTGAAATCTCAAGAAAATTTTATGCCTAATATGACTCAAGATAAGAAATTGTTAACTGCAAATGCCCAAGCCATCTCTTGATTAGAGGTACAAATGAGTCAGTTAGCAACTATTATTAGTGAGAGAGAAAAGAACAGATTTCCTAGTCATCCAGATGGTAATCCCAAGTTTTCAAACTCTAACCAAAGATCTCCTCAAGTTAATACTTTAGATAATAATTCTACTAATCAAGTAAATTCCATAATCACCTTGAGATCTGGTAATCTTTTTAACAATCATGCTGGACTTGATATTGAGGAAGAGAAAATTTTGAATGCTAAGTCTAGTCCATCCAGTTCTAAATCTGTTCAATTGGAGAAACTCATTTCTCCTGAGCCAGAAGGGCCTGTATCACAAATTGTTGAGCCCATGATAGTTGAATCTAAGTTTAGTGAAAAAGACTTCAAGCCAAAAGCCCCATTTCCATCTCCACTTATTTCTAACAAGCAGTTAGCTAATTTGGATAAAATTCTAGAAGTATTTAAGCAAGTAAAAATAAACATTCCTCTTCTAGATGCTATTCAACAAATTCCCTCTTATGCTAAGTGTTTGAAAGATTTATGTACTCATAAAAGAACCACTAATATTCCTAAGAAGGCTTTTCTAACTACTCAAGTTAGTTCAATTCTTTCAAGTCAAGTCCTTGTGAAATATAAGGATCCCAGATGTCCTACAATTTCATGTATAATTGGTGACACTTTCATTGAAAAAGCTTTACTTGATTTTGGAGCTAGTGTCAATCTTTTACCGTTTTCTGTGTACCAAAATCTTGGTTTAGGGGAGTTGAAAAAGACAAGTGTCACACTCGAATTAGCTAATCGTTCTATCAAGGTACCCAAGGGGGTTGTGGAGGATGTTCTCATTAAGGTTGGTGAATTCATTTTTCCTGTTGATTTTATTGTTTTAGAGACTCAACCTGTTCTTAAACCAAATAGTCAAATTCCTGTCATTTTAGGAAGACCAAAAGAAATCTCCACTACTTGAAGTGATAAAGTGATAAAGATTGAATGATATCAAAAGAGTTCAAGGGATGAAGTTGGAAGAAACTAAATACATTCCAAGTGATAAAATTGTGAGTTTTCATATTATAGGAATGTATCTAGTTAGGCCTATAAATACTTATACAATTAGAGACTAAAGAGAGTTTTTTTTTAGTTTTGAGTTTTCTTATTCAAGTTTACACTTTTTCATTCGTTTTTTCTACTTTCTTCCTTTAGCCGTCTATACATTATTTTTCTTATTGCTTCTATTCAATTACTAATTATTTCATCTTTGTAAACACTTGATTACGAAGTCAATAATATTTTCTTCTTCATTATTACATCTTTCATTACAACTTTATATTTCAATATACGTCACAATGATTTTCTACTTCTTTATTACTGTATCTCCTTATTATAATATTTTTATGTTTAAGTTAGTTTAAATTATTCCTTTTAAAATATTCATATCATATTTATTGCTTTATTTATGTTAGGATTAATTACATAATCTCCTCAATCATTATGTCTCTATTTCGCTTGAGTTAAATATCAAGAATATTAAAATTTTCAAATCTCTGTAGATCGACCTATACGAGCATTGATACTACAAAGATCTGTGCACTTGCAGAAATTATACACATCACAGGTCTTCATCGTAACCATTGCTCTTTAGTTTTGTTGTTGTTGTTGGTTTCCTTAGGGAGGGACAAAGGTGGGGTTCGAGTTGGGACAGTTTGATGAAAAGTGTCTAAGTTGGCGTCACTTGTAGCATACATCCATCTTTTTCAGGGATGGAGCGGAACCGTGATTCTTGCTACACTTGGCACATACTAAGCCCATCTTCTTGTTACTCCCAGCAGAGACTTCTCCCCATTTTCTTTTGTTACTGTTGTTGTTTCCTTCTTTTTGTTTCACATTGACAAGGTTGAGTTATGGCTAGCCTCGTTTCCCATTGTTCTTCACCTTCTTGTCATCCCTTTTGTTCTCCCTTTTGTATTCTTGCATTGCTTTACTCCATCTCTCGGCTACTCTTGCCTTTTCCACTAATACGTCATAAGTTTCAAGCTAAAATAGAGCTACCTTATTATGTATCCAGGGGTTTAGGCCTTATTCAAACCTCCTCTCCTTCCTCTTTTCCTCATTGACTTGGTGTGGAGCAAACCTCATCAGCTCTATGAACTTGGCCTCATATTCATCCACAAACATTTGGCCTTGGTTTCGGTTCAAAAATTCAAGCCCCATAGCGTTGGAGATGCTTAAAGGATAATAATTCTCGTTGAACTTATCAGAAAACCATTTCCATATGAACTCAGTGTTTGTGTTCTTGACCGCTTCCTTTTTGGAAAGCTCCATTCGCTTGATGCTTGCCCAACAGTGATTTGCCTCATCTTTTAACATATAAGAGGTGAAATTTGTTTGGCAATTCGTGGGCACATAATCTCAAAAACTTTCTCTAGTTTCGTCAACTAATTCTGAGACACAATAGGCTCCTTTCCAATCAAAACTGGGAGTTTTAGCATTGGTGAAATCTCTTAACACTGACCTGGCTTCAATAGGACATGGAGGTTGGGGTGGTGGTGGAGCGACTTGGGTTGGCCACTTGGAACATCTGGAAGAATTGTGCCTTGGGTTGCTTGGAAAGTTGACAACATCTTTGAGATTATTTTGGTTCGCATAATTGTTGTTAGCTTGGGTGTTGTTGTTGGCTTGGGAATTGTCGTAGTTTCCCACTTCCTTGTTAACATTCCTTGCATCATTGTTATCTCCCTCCACAGTATTTCCCGAGACACAGTCCTTGACTAACACAACATAATCGAAAAACTCTACGTTATTGTTACCAATGTTATGGTTTTTGCCCATATTATCTTCCACTTAAGCCCCTTCTTCAGCCCTCGACACCTCATTGAGTGGGGTAGTCTTCCAGTGTCTACCAGGTCATCCTCCTGCCATGATCTATATATACAACAAAAAAAAAAAAAAGTTAACATCGCTCCCTCTTGTTCACATGTGAGAAAACTACAGCTCATCATTTCATTTCTCATTTCTATAATATTCCATATAGTGAGTAATCATAGTAACTTGTGGCATGTTAGAATGTCTCGTTGTTATCAATGTCTTTATTCATTACTTAGTGTGGTGTTGTATAATCATGATGAGGCATTTTGACACATTCAACCTGTACTACTCGAGTCATAGAGATAATTCCTAGTGTCCTCTATTCTCACTCCTCAAAGTATGGATGTCGATTCACAGGCGATGTTTCTCCTAAAACATTTTCGGCTGAAATCTTAACTCTGATACCAACTGTGATGGCCCAAAATCCCATAGTGGATGAAGGCACCGTCGGTAGAGGGGAGAAATAGATGACATACATCTATACATAAATGAAGCTAAAATATTAATAGTAAATTATTACAGCTTCAGAATAGTATACTATTAGCAAAGGCTAAAATTTCTTTAGATTAGAGTCCAAAATGTTATAGAAATTCTAAATGCCTTCCTTCGTTGGGGTTTACCCACATGATCCATATAGAACTCAATACCCAATCACCTTTGCTTTCCCCTCGTCAGAGGGTTTAGCCTTTGTACCATACCCTGTAAAACATTAACTCAACAAGGGTCAGCGATTTACGCTCAACTTGTATATAACCACAAAAGGGAAGTTTTGAAATGCTAATGGAGGTACAATTATGTTTGTGAGGCTCAGTGAAACAATAACTACGCCTCAAAATCTTTGGAGAAATTCTAAGGATCACATATAATAAACATGTAATCCTCCTTGAAGAAAGATAAGTCTCAACCTATGTAATATCTTTCTCAAAATAATACCTATCGGGGGTTAAACTAGTCAGATCCCCTACCCATACTGTGTACAATTGGCCTAACTATAATAGGATGATCCCTCATGGTGTGAGCATACGTAGTCAATATAAAACCTTTAGGTCAGGTGACAGAATGAATCAACATTTCTCCTTTTGTCTGGCCAACCATGTGGTGTGACCTAGTAAGGGACAAGTTATTCTCATTTTTTGTACAATTATAATAATAAAGAATAATCAGATAATAAAAGCTCAAATATACCTGTACAGGATCATTCATAACATGCTAGCAGAAACTAAAGCATAACATGCACATTTTTGAAGTCAATTAAAGCATCTTATTCAAAATATCTATGTATATCGAAACAAAACATAATACGTATAAAGAATAAAGGAGAAGTGAGTATATAGTTGTCTTTGTCCTTAGCTTAAAATAAACTTAGCTTGACTCGACTTTGTGCGAATATAGTTTTGAAAAACGTACACATTCTTAAACATGGGCAATCATGACTAAATTACAACGCAGAGAATGCACATGTGTGGTGTTTTATAATTTATTGGAGGCTTTAGATTAATTATTTGTTAATTAATCTTAACTTAATGATTTATAAATCATTTGACATTAATCTAGAATTAAATCCTTAATCGACATCTACTAATGAGTATATTTGTTAGTGAACAAAGTATCCACCGACGAGCTTATCTGCTGATGAACAAATTATCTAACGATGAGGTTATCTACTGATGGACAATTTATTCATTGATGAGCTTATTTGTTGGTGGACGATTTATCCACCAATGAGCTTATCTGTTGATGAACAAATTATCCACTGATTGTCATTTATCCTCTGATGGACACTTAATCTTCTGTTGACTATTTATTCCTTGAGGGTTATTTATCCTCTGATGGATACTTTACTTATGATGACCATTTATCCACCGATGGAGAAAATTGTTATCCACTGATCAAGAAAATGATTCAAAGGTTTGTTTATGACATCATATTACACAACAATACACCTAATGTAGAAACAAGTAGCACAACCCAAATACGTAACTCGTACGAACTGTACATCCATACTATTTGTACACACACCCTTAAGACTCCATACACACTTAATAACCTAATTTAGGTTCACCCAGTTCCATATAACATACCTACAATTTCAATGTATTCGGATTTTTGGTCTCAAAATGAGGAAGGACCCATAAGTCAAAATTGGGTTCAAAATGGTCAAAGTATGTGTATTCAATGCTAATAGTATTGTAAAAAGGACTGCAGTAAATATTTCATAGGTGTTTATAACTTGGAAAACTCATAACAAGTAAATTACAAGTCCAAAAAATGTAAGGTTCGATGTGTTGTTATCCTAAAAATGTGCAGAATTTCATTATGCAAAAATACTGAATATTACTTAGTACAAAATAATTTGGCTACCTCTAGATTGTAGATGCTCTAGTGATGATAATTCCAAACTTGCGCCTCCATTCTTTTGAGTCTTCAATCCTAGATCTAATTTTTAGTAAAGTTTTCAGATATGAGTTTGAGGAGATAATGGCTGCTAGGGTTGATTATCTCATTTTATATATATATATATATATATATATATATTAAAATTCATTTCCTAAAATGCTAAGATATTATTTCTAAACCTTTTGAAAGCTTCCTTTTCTTCTTTTGTTCTATCATTATTTTATTTTTTAATCCTTTTATAGCAGATTTCTCAGTGTTAATATAAACTTGGTAATGAATTCATCTAATGTTGAGAAGCTTTTAAGCTTATGCTTATTATCATTGGACAATAATTTTTAAATTCAAGATTAAATTTCAATTTGTTTTGGTTTCTCAGAATAAGTCATCCTCTAATACTTGTGCTTTACTGAAAAGATAAATAACCTTGATGGATTGATGATGAGTTTGATCTGGAACCTTCGAAGTTCTTGTAGAAAGTAGTGGAAAAAGTGAAGTTGAATCTATCAGTAGAACAATCTCCGTTCAATTAGGAGAGTGCTAAATCCAATTAGGAGAGTGTTAAATCCAAGGGTGACATAAATGTTACCTTGCTAAACACAAATTCCCTATTGATCATAACAATAAGAAGGGACATAACTCTGTTGAACGAACCAAAGGTGGAAAGTTTTGTAGAAACTATGTTCCTTTTGCTTATCGTTACAACAATGCAAGGAATTTGGAATTTAGAAAGGATTGGGTTAGGACAAAACACTAGAAATTACCTCAACCTAAGAGAATAGGTAAGCAACAGACACAACACAACATGTTGCATTTGAGATGCTATTTCTGCCATATGATTGGTCACATTTCTTTTCTTTTCCTTGTGAATCCTTACTATACTATTGAGTCGTTCATATCTAAAATGAGACAAGTATGGATTCCCAAGGGTACTAACCTATTTGGACCCAAAGCTTGTTGAGTACCAAAATGACTCTACTTATGTTTTGTAAGATGTTAGCAAGGAACAAATTTGGTATTTGGACAATGGATTTTTAAGGAACATGATTGGTGATAAAGCATTGCTAACAAATTTAAATGAAAAAGATGAACCTCAAGTCATTCTTGGAGATACTAGTTGTGGAAGAACCAAGGGATACGGTTCAACAGTAAATGGAGTAGTATGTTTCAACAAAGTTGCTTATGTTTCAAGCAAAATCTTCTTAGTATAAGCCTGTTGTGTGACAAAGGAGATAAGGTTACCTTCTTAGACAATCAATGTCATATAAGAGATTTTGAAACAAACTCTCTAAAGCTTTCTAACTCAAGGAATGACAATGTTTATGTAGTTAACTTGGCTAACTTTAGACCTTCTCAAAAAACATGTTTCATTGCTAAGGCTTCATCAGCTGCTAGTTGGTTATGACATAAAACACTTTTTGACTTAAACTTCAGAACAATTTTAAAACTTGCTTCTAAGGATTTAACAAAAGGTTTACCAAAATTTATTGTTGAAAAAGAAAAATATTGTAGGGCTTGCCAATTTGGTAAGCAAAAAAAAAAAAAAAGAATCTTTCTTAAGCAAACAAAAGAATCATTTCTAAGTAAACTAGAAAAATCAAACTATGTGCCCTTCCAACTATTACATCTTGATTTGTTTGGTCCAATAATAACTAGTCTTTGTAGAATGAAATATGGATTCACAATAGTTGGTGATTTCACAAGATATACATGGGCATTATTTGTTGCGCACAAGAATGATGCACTATCAGAGTTGAGAAGTTCAGTAGACAAGTTCAAAATGAGAAGGATCTCAGACTCAAGTTAGTATGAAGCGACCACATAATAGAATTCGATTTTGGAGGCTTCATTAACTTTTGTGATCAATAATAAATCTCTCATAATTTCTCAGCACCAAGAATTCCACACAAAAACAGAATGGTCAAAGAAAAAATTGAACCTTGGAGGAAGCCGGAAGAACTCTGCTTATTAATGCTAGGCTCCCAGGTTACATTTGGGCAGAAGCAGTCAACATTGCTTGCTATACCTAAAATTGTTCACTTATTCATCCGACACTAAGCAAGACTCTATATTAATTATGAAAAGGAAGGAAGCCCAACATAAGCTACATTCACATCTTTGGATGTCTTTGTTATGTTCACAACAATGGTAATGAGTATTTAATTAAGTTTCAAAGCTAAATCTGATGAAAGTATTTTCTTAGGATATTCTACTCATAGCATGACATTTCACATTTGTAATAAAAGAATTTTTACTATTCAAGAATCAATTTATGTAATGTTTGATAAAACTAACAATGAGAAATCAAGTGGTTCACTCCCTCTCATAGTTGAGCAGGAACAATCACCAACGAAGTAGGATACAACACCTACCAAACCAAAGGAAGACCCTGCTAAAAATGAACTAGAACCTTCTGATCCTATTATAAGCATCCTTGCTGGAAAAAAAATGATGAACCCAACTTGGAGGAACTAAGACAGCAAGATGTTCAAGAAGATATACCAAAACAAATGAACTGAACTAAGTCCCATTCGAAGGATTTAATTATCTGGAATCCTACAAGTTCAGTAAGGACAAGAAGTTCTTCTCAAAATGAATGCAACTTCTTAAGTTTCCTATCTCAAATGAACCTAAGAAAACTGAGGAAGCTCTTGTTGATGCTAATTGATTGTTTCTATGTAATAAGAACTAAATCAATTTAGCATAAATAAAGTTTGGAACTTAGTTCCTAGACCAAAGAATCATCTATAAATAGGTACCAGGGGGTATTCAGAAATAAGATGGACGAGGATGCAGTCCTCACTAGAAACAAAGCAAGGCTTGAGGCAAAAGGCTAGTCACAAAAAGAAGGAATTGACTATGATGAAACCTTTACTTCAATAGCAAGACTCAAAGCCATAAGGATATTCCTTGCTTATGTAGCTTATCAAGATTTAAGGTCTTTCAAATGGATGTCATGAGTGCCTTCTTAAATGGATAACTTCATGAGGAAGTCTATGTTAAGCAACTTCCAGGGTTTGCTAATCACTCTTATCAAAACTATGTTTATAAACTTGACAAAGCTTTATATGGACTTAAGAAAGCATCTTGAGCATGGTATGATACTATGACAGTCCCAAAAATCTCATACCGAACTTTTGGCATTGTCAATAATTGACAAAAGAAGAGTAATAACATCGAAGCGTGCATATCATTAAATAAGAGAAATAAATAGTATTTAGTAATCTCTATTACATTCATCCAAAAATAAAATTTTAAAAGCGGAAGTCTATGAGGGGCCCATATAGGCCTTACAATTTGAACATTTTAATAAACGTCTCACACTTCATTCTTTCCCTGAATGTCATCCATAAGAGGCCAATCAGGAAACATTCATCATGCCATCCTCATTTTTCCTTTATCAGATGGCTCGGCCTGCTCGCCATATCCTGTAAAACATTAGGTAATAGCACATGAGTGATTTACGCTCGCAAGTATATAATCAAGTATTGGGTAAGCTTTGAAAGATGGAAAATTTATAGGGCTTAAGTATTTGCGAGGTTGGGCAGAGCCAATGCCGACACCTCTCGATAAATTTGAAAAACGTATAGCTTCCAAGGTCCCCGAGTGATAACAAGGGATTTGACCCTTTACTTGAAAAAAATCTTGAATAATTCACATGCGCCTTGTAACCACATCTGTTTAGCGCACGTGGAACTCCATATCAAGAAGTATATCAGTTGGCTAGCCTGACCACCATCGGACTTCATCATAATGACATACGTAGTCAAAGCAGAAATCTTTTATCTGTGAGGGTTCGGTTACTGATGCCTCAGTTTCCATTCCCTATCATTCCTAGGCCTGGGGTGCCAAGTATATGCATCCCACTAGTCTTTATTACCCACACGGATATACTTTACAAGTGTGGGGTGAGAAAAATTAAGTCTTTTTCTATCCGTATAGAATTTACCTTGGCGTGTTAATGAATTTGAATAGCTAACATATGCCCAAAGAATGCTTGATTCTAGTACAACATTTTCACGTACATCGGATCAAGGGATCATACGTTACTTAACTTGAAGAAATGGAATTATGAATAACATCTTGGGTACATTACGTATATCAGAAGAATGTTCATACTTATTAATTGAAAGAAAATAAAGTGAGTGTATACTTGTCTTGGTCCTTAGCTAAATCTAACTCAAATCACTTGTGGGCGAAAGACTTTATAAAATATGTACATTGACATAATCATGAGAAAATTATGCCTTGGATGAAGATATGAGAATGTGCATATGCGATGCCCTTACATTTTTTAATGTTTTAATTTGATATCTGAATTGTCGAGGTGTAACAGTTAATTAATATCATCTTAAAATAATTGAAGAAAAAAAGAAAATAAAAAGTATTTTATACTCTTAAAGATAGATTGTGCATCAGTGGGTAGTTATTGTAGCATAAAAGTGGTCCTCAGGGACTAAAATAACCATTAGGGGATAAATTAGCCATCAGTGGGTAATTTACCCGTCAGGGGATGATTAGTTGTCAGTGGATAAATTTTCTGTCAGAGGATGGTTCTCGACCATCAGGGGATGTGCATGGTCATCAGGGGATGGTCATCAGGGGGTGGTTCTCGACCATCAGAGGATGACCCTCGACCATAAAGGGATGGTCCTTAGTCATCAGGGGATGACCCTCGACCATCAAGGGATGGTCCTCGGTTATCAGGGCATGAATTTGTTCATCGCCAAACTTGTCGGTAATCTATTTGATTATCGCTAAAGTCTCTTGGCTGTCGCCAAACTCATAAGTCAGCGCCAAACTCATTGGTGGATAATTTGTTCAGAGCCAAACTCAATAAGTCAGTGCCAAACTCATCGATGGATAATTTGTTTAGCGTCAAACTCAATAAGTCAGCGCCAAACTCATCGGAGGCTAGTATTTTTGTCTCTCAGAGACTAATAAAAATTGCTCATTAGAGACTAACAAAATTTTCTCATCGGAGACTAACAAAAATTGTTCATTAGAGACTAACAAAATTTTGTTCATCGGAGACTAACTTTCTACACTATCGGAGACTAACTTCTAATCTCTTAGGGACTAATTTATACTATTAGAGACTAGTTTCATGCTGACGAAGACTAAGTTAGAACTCGTCTCAGATACAGTGGTGACTTCTTCAACTTGAAAGGGGTGGTGTTATCAACAGATAACCATACAAAGGGCATTCTTTCATCATCTTTTATGCAGTGCTTCATTTCTTATCGTCTTTTTATTCTTTTGAACACTGCTAGATTTTTAAGAACCAAGGTTGTCAAAGATACAAGCATGGTGTTTTAACTACTGCTAAAAAGAAATATTTTGAAGTTAATAATTTGTTTACTAGGTGGTCGTCGACATTTCTTACTCTCATCATGGATAGCCTTTTTAGAATAAATGACAATAACTCCTAATGTTAAACGCATGCTTTAAATCATACTTTTGAAAGTGAATAAACAAGTATTTTTAAAAATATGGCATGAACGAAAGGACAGAATAGTACAAGAAAGAGTAGAACTTAAATATAGTGCTCTTACCTCTTTGGCTTTAAAGAAGAAGTTAAAAGCTTGGGTTGCTCTTCGAGAAGGATAGTTGCTCTTGAAAGTGAACCTGAATTTTATGTGGCTGGCTGGTTGTATAGAAAATTTATTAAAGTGGGGCTAGGGTTGTACTCTAAATGATATATTTATATCATTTGCCAAACCACAAGAGCAGATAGATTTTTTGAGAGTAGTTCTCAACCGTTGGTTGTATTAGGCAGTAACAAGCTTTAGAATGAAATGATTAGTTTGAAAGGCTGGTGTTATGACTAGAAAAAATTAGTCAGTCATCTACCATAGCTCACAATCTAGTGTACTTTTGGAGTTGATTTACTAGTTGATGGGTCACGTGCAACCCAACCCTGATATAATATAATTATATATATCACTTATCTCACGGCAGTCCTTGTTTAAAAAAAAAATAGACACTGTAGCTCACTCGCGTAGTGCCTTCCTCACGTGATAATTACAATTATTCTTGTTAGTACTTGGATAAAATAATCATTTAAAGATTTGAGTTCAAAAAATGTATTTATAATCTTTTGGACATCACATTGCCATAGAAGCTTTCATTCAAGATATGAATTCATTATTCATACCGAACGTAAATTGAACCTTCATACATAATATGTTAGAACAAAATAAGCTCAAGTGTTTGTAGGGGGGGGGGATGAATGCAAACACTACAATCCTTTTGCTCTTTTTAAACTTTATTTGGCACTAATTGGAAACAGCTACTATGAACAGAAAAATAATAAAGTATGAACACACAGATTTAAGTTAAAATAATTGTATTAAAACTTGAGGTTTTTCTGGAAATCTGTATAATCACAAATGTGATTAAACAGCTACAAATTCTATAATGAAATTATAGCTTCTAATTCTCAAGATATATAACAAAGCTGCTCTAGTGATTTGTGTGCTTCTTGTTTGTTGATCTGTTGGATTGATCTCTCTTTGTGTAATGAGAACTCCTTTGCATATATAGAAGATCAGTGGTTGAAACCACGTGCAAAGGCATGCTGCTCTTTTCAACTTAGCCGCATATATGTCACATCGTTGTCCTTTGGAAACTATGTGTCAGACTGCTGCTACTTTTGTTGCTTCTTTTTCTTCCCCTGATCTGCGTGCATTTAATGTTTGAGAGTTCTCATTAGACCATAACAAACTTCAAGAAATTTCTTTCCAGTTAATATCTCTTGCTTCTATAACATGTTATGTTGATTTGCGTGTAAGAACTGATGACGGGTGCATGCTGTCATAATCATCCACTGACAACCAACCCTAATGGACTTGATCAGTGTTTCTGGATCCCCTGATTGTTACAGACTAGATCAGGGCTTCAACCTTCACTTGAGGTTTACTCAATGCTTCCTGATCCACTGATGTTATGACTATCTACACACACTAATGGCTTCCACTGATATAGTGTTGAGCTTTTCCCCTGATGGGTTAGCCTGACACTGTCATACCCTGAAGTCTCACCTTGAAGGGTTGGTCTACCTTCGTCATCCACTAACAAGTTCCCCCTGATCAGTTTCCCCTGATCGGTTCCCCTAATGGGTTTTCCCTAATCAGTTCCCCTGATGAGTTTCCCCTGATGGGTTCCCCTTGATCGGTTCCCCTTATGGGTTTTTCCTGATCAGTTCCCCTTATGAGTTTCCCCTGATGGGTTCCCCTGACGGTTCTTAATCAACAAAACTTTGTTTAGAATATCTGATATGCGGAATACTTTGACTGTTATGAAGTAGCATCAGACATTCTTCTTCACTTTGTCAAGTCCTTCACATGTTCCATATTTTGACTTGTCTTGTGAAGTGATTGACCATCCCCTAATGAATAAGATTATCATTAGTGGATGCAAAACCTGTGCTGATCTTAAGGTTTATAATATACCTTAAGTATTTATAGTTGCATAATTTATTTCCTAAACATCATCATCATTAATTAACTCTAACAATCTTCCCCTATTTATGTTTATCATTTTGATAACAATAAATTCCTAGATGCACTGATGTGATGTCAAAACCAATACTAAATACAAGAAAGAATTTTGAATGAACTAATAAAAGAATTTATGTTCAAGTATTTTCCTATATCTATTACGACAAAAATATGCAGATTTAGATATCAGGATCCCTTTTCCTTTTTGTTGAGACAAAGGGCAATGGATGACTTGATTCAATCGGTTGAGAGTCACTTCTAAGGCCTTGTCTCCTTTGATCTGGATTTTGATCAGGAATCCTGATTCTGTTATCTTCCCCTCCAGCCTCCAGTTGCTCTAGCTCCCTTTGAAGAAGTTTTCTGAAGTTGACAATGTTGACATTGCTGCTGGATTCCAAAACTTCAAGGACAGATTTTATCTCTTGAATGTTGGTTGCAGCAAGTTGTGACCAGTGGAAGGTAATGATCTCCCCCTTTTTGTTTTTGAACTCAACACCCATGGGGATTGTGATCATTTTTGGATATTCTTTGAATCCTTTCACTGGTGGTACATTCCTTACAGCAACATTCCCATCATCAGCTCTGGTTTCTTCAATCTCTTTGAGCACTCTTTGAATCAACAGGATTCTGAACTTGATGACATGTTCATTTTTGTGATAAGCAATTTCTCTTAGAACATGCATCGCTTCTTCCAGGTCGAGACCATCAGTGTCTTTGATTTTAATGCTTTTCTCCTGCTCATCAGTGGATTTGTAAAATAGCTTCAAGGGTCTTTCCAAGGCTGTGGGCAGGCTTCTATCATCGTTGATGGCTCTCCTCAACTTCTCAATCATCCCCCTTAAGCCTCTGTTAACCACTGATGATTTAGAAATCAGATTCAGTATTAATCCCAGCTGTTCAGCATTCATTCTCCTAAACCAGTCCATTGTTACATTGAATTGTGACCCACTCTTCAGTTGCACTGTTATCAGTTGATCCCTTTTATTGTTGAACCTGACATCTATGCTTTTTATAGAGAACATAAATGTCAGGTTTTTGCGCCTTTCTTCTTTGAGGGATTCAGCTAGAGTGGGTGGACCATATGCTGTGGTAATAGGAGAAGGAGCTTGATCCTTGGCTTCAGATGACTTGGGTTTGGTGGCATCAGGATCTTCAATTTTGTCTTGGATTTTATCCCCTGATGCACCCTTGGGATTGTGAGATCTTTTTGGTTGAGGTTTCTTGGAGGTCCTGGGCTTGACACTCTTTTTCTCCTTTGCTTCCTCCTGTTCCTTTGCCATTTCCCTCTCTTCTTCTTCTTGAAGTTGTTGTGCATAGATTACATCAGCTTCCACCAGCTTTTTATCCTGAGGATAGACCAGCTCCACTTTCCCATCAATTACAGCTTCAACAGGAGTGGGTTGTCTTCATGGCATCTCCAAGTAGCTTAGGCCCTGATTGAGTGTTGGATTTCTTCTTTGGTTCCTCAATCAAGATGCCCTTGCCTTTATCCTTGGATTGTGGAGCAGGAACAGGAGCAGTCACATCCCCTGATGGTTGACTTGATTTCTCAACAACATCCCCTGACGAATATTTGGTAGATTTCTCCCCCTTTTTGACAGCATCATCAGTGGGAGTTGAGAGTCGGGATGTGACTTGAAGAACTTGCTTCAGAGTGTTAGCCATGGATTGTTGCAGAATTTCCATGCTGGTCAGTTGGGTAGTGAGATCAGCAAGCTTCTTGTCTACATTGTTAGCTTGCTTCTTCATTCGGATCAGGGTCTGGCTGGTGACTAGAGAGTCGACAACCTACTGTACACTGTTGATCTTTGTTGAAAAATGTGTATACAATTTTTTATTTTCTATTTCTATAGACTGACCAATCATGATCTGTGACTTTAACACTTTGATCTTTAACACTTTGATCAAGATTGGATCAGTGGTCCTAGCTAACTCTTGCTTGAGTAACTGTACAGTTTCCGCCATCTAATTCTGCTGAAAATACAAATCAACTCCGATGAACTGGGAAAAATCATCTTGTGGAACATCATCTTCATCACTTTCAGAGCTAGAAGTAATATTTACAGTAACTATATTTTCTCTATGTTCTTTATTTACAAAGATCTCATCCTTATCTCCCTCATTCTCCCCTTTTTCTGTGCCTTCTAAGGCATCACTCAAATTCTCTCCTTTTTCTTTACCTACTAAGGCAATACTCTCTTCCTCTCTTTTTGCCAAAGTCCTCTCAGGGGTTTGACTTTGCCTCTCTGCACTAAGTATTCTCTCAACCTCACTCAAAATTGTCCTAGAAGGGCTCCTATGGGCTTGGAGATCAGCAACTGTGGCCAGTTCAAGTAATGTATGTACAGGTTCTGGTTCCACAGTAGTGATAGGAGAAGGAGTAGAAGTAATGTGTGTATGTATAATTGGAGAAGTGTATGTTTCTATAGAAGAAGTATTTACAATTGGGGGGAACATAAAGACTTATTGTTGTGGTATATACATTGGAATTTATGACCCTTGTCTGATCATCAGTGATTGTTTCAAGGAAAAATGAGTCAACC
>CM025783.1:32542437-32574432 GCA_014636745.2 Centella asiatica
ATGTGTGTATGTATAATTGGAGAAGTGTATGTTTCTATAGAAGAAGTATTTACAATTGGGGGAACATAAAGACTTATTGTTGTGGTATATACATTGGAATTTATGACCCTTGTCTGATCATCAGTGATTGTTTCAAGGAAAAATGAGTCAACCATTTGAGAGTGGTGACTTTCAATCACTGTGTCAGGGAGTGTTGGCTCCTCCACGAATTGAGAAAGTGGAGAATCTGATCTTATGACACTCAATGTTTGTGTCATAATATCTGAAGAAATTTGAGGAACAAAGAAAGAAGGAGGTGATGTAGATGGGAGTGTTGGCTGAATCACTAAATGAGGAGGTGATTCATCAAAAGATGTTGTGTGTGCACTCACTGTGCTAGATATCTACAAGTGGCTCTCAGAGACCCTGATGGTAGGTTCATCAGAGTCTATGGTCAGTGTATGTGCCTCACTCAACTGTGTTCCTGGTTGAGGACTATTTTGAATAACTAATTCCTTTTGAGAGGAACTAGTTAGAAATATGTTTAATTCCTTATCAAAGGCAGTATCCTTTTGAGAGGATACGCCCTGGTCAGGCTGTTGGGTAACACTCGTGGCTCCCTTCTTCTTCTTCAATCTCCACCTATAGCCAATCACTCTCTCTCCTGGCTCCCCCTTAGTTGATGTGGTAACTTCACTGGGTTTTTTTTTAATCCCAATAGTCTTTCAGGAGACTATAGGTTGAGCTATTGAGAGTTGTTGAGTGGAAATTGGTTGTTCTACTTGGGTAGGCAAAGAGGTGGTTGTTTTCTCTGCCATAGTAGATGAAGGTGAAGAATTTATAGGTTGGGAAGTAGAAGGTGAAGAATTTACTACCTGTACCATATGTTGTGGAAGTGCATATGGTTCTATCGTATATGATTTCTTTACTATTTCTGCAAACAATTTCTTCGTTTGCTTGTATGACTGTACAGTAATATCATTCTCAAAAGAAAAATTAGTAATTTGGTCCTTATTAATCATAAACAAAAATCTAGCATAATATACTTCAGATTTCCTATTATTAACATTATCTAATTTATTTATAAGGTCATCAAAAATTATTTTACTTATATTTATTTTTACATTTTTAATCATGGCGTATGCTATTTTCAAAGTTAAAGAGGTTATTACCTCAAAGTTAGAACACTTACATGAGAACGTCTTGGTGATTGTATCGAAAAGGTAAGAGATCTCCCGTTTCACATTCACCCTCTTGAGGTCCTTGAACTTTAACACTGCGTGGAGAGCAGCGTTATAGCCCAGTTCCTTCAAGAAATCCAACAGGTCTGCATCACTTGGTACTTCCACCAGGTCTTGAGTAGGTAGCCCCAAAGCAGAATTAATTCTGGAAGGGGTTATCTTCCCTTTCTCAGAGGAAATTTTGAAGGAGATTCCCTTGACCACATCAGCCTTGGTGGTGGAGTACATGAACTTGGCACTTGTCCATAGTTGAGACAGTGCTTCCCCCGACATTTCTTCATTGGTAAAGATTGCTTTACTATACTCCGAGTTGAGTAAATAGTTCATTATTGGCTTAAAGCAATCATTTAGCTCATTAACATCAGAGAAACCCACATAGTTTGTGGGTGGGACTGTCAAGTTCCTTGGAATTTGTTGGCGTGCCATTGATGTTTTGAAGGTTTGAAGTTCTAGGGTTTCTGTGAAAACGAGAGAGAAAAAGAAAGAAAACTCGAGCAAATATCAGAAAAAGATTAAATGTTTTGGGGAGTTTTAAAAAGTAGGAGAGATAAAGTATTAATACTCGTCTGTTGATGTTTGAAAACTGCTCCAGAAAACACGCAATCAGGGAGTCGTTTCAGTTCTGTGATGACACATCTTAATAATTTTATTTTATTTTTTATTTTTTTTAAATTGTCATCACTCAACTGACTGAAATCCCTTGATGCAGTTAAAAACATTTTACCTTACCCTGATGTTTACTGTATGTACATACCCTGATACAGATGCATAAGTCAAATACCCTGACGCTGATTCGAGAGCAAGTTACCCTGACCCTGACGCGAGAGCCTGATACCTTGACCCTGATGCGCGAGCCTGATACCCTGACCCTGATGTGCGAGTCAAATACCTTGACCTTGATGTGCTTTGACAGAGACCTTGACCCTGATACATCAGTCAAAAATAAACACAACCAAACAAAAAATACAAAAAATACAAAATATACAAGTATACATATACATATTTACAATATTAACATATATAATCACATATCAATTAATTTCATCAAAAATTTGAGATGAGTTAGGAATACCAGAACTTAGGCATTTGACCCTGACCCTGACACATAGTTCACCATTCCCAGCTCTCCCACAAGATTGAAAAACGTGGCTTCATCAAGAGCTTCGGTAAATATGTCTGCCAGCTGCTGATTTGATGGTACAAACCGTAGTTCAATATTTCTATTCATAACATGTTCCCTGATAAAATGATATCTGATTTCTATATGCTTGGTTCTGGAATGTTGCACTGGATTTTTAGTAATGGCAATGGCACTTGTGTTATCACACCTTATTTGAATCTTGCTATAGTTCAAACCATAATCCATTAGCTGATTTTTCATCCAAAGAATTTGTGCACAACAACTTCCAGCTGCAATATATTCAGCTTCAGCAGTAGATGTTGAGATTGAGTGCTGCTTTTTGTTGAACCAAGATACAAGCCTTTCTCCTAGAAATTGACAGCTTCCGGTTGTACTTTTTCTGTCAATCCTGCATCCTCCAAAGTTAGCATCAGAATATCCTAGCAATTCAAATCCAGACTCCTTTGGATACCAAAGTCCAAACTTTGTAGTGCCCTTGATATATCTCAAGATCCTTTTCACTGCAATGAGGTGAGATTCCTTTGGGTCAGCTTGATATCTTGCACAAAGACATGTTGCAAACATTATGTCTGGCCTGCTTGCTGTTAGATACAACAATGATCCAATCATTCTCCTATAAGTCTTCAAATCAACTTTCTTTCCATTCTTATCAGGAGGAGTCCTCCATATCAAATTTCTTGAGAAGTTCTTTGGCATATTTTGTCTGATGAATGTAAATTCCATCAGTGACTTGTTTGACTTGCAATCCCAAGAAATAAGAAAGCTCACCCATCAAGCTCATTTCATATTTGTTTTGCATAAGTTTGGAGAACTTTTCACACAGTCTTGTGTCAGTGGATCAAAAAATAATATCATCAACATAAATTTGAACCAAAATCAGATGACCTTGGTGTTGTCTGAAGAACAAAGTTTTGTCAATGATACCTCTTGAAAATTTGTTTTCCACCAGAAACTTTGACAGTGTGTCATACCAAACTCTAGGTGCTTGCTTCAATCCATAAAGTGTCTTTTCTAGTTTGTAGACATGATTTGGAAATTTTGAGCATTCAAACCCTGGAGGTTGTTGGACATACACCTTATGTTCCAATTTCCCATTGAGAAAAGCACTTTTCACATCCATTTGATAAACTTTAAAATTCGAATGTGCTGCATAGGCTAAGAAAATTCTTATAGCCTCAAGTCTGGCTACTGGTGCAAAGGTCTCATTAAAGTCAATCCCTTCTTCTTGAAGATATCCTTTTGCAACCAGTCTTTCTTTGTTTCTTACAACAATGCCAGCTTCATCCATCTTATTTCTGAATACCCACTTAGTACCTACTATGATTCTGTCCTTGGGTTTAGGTACAAGCTTCCATACTTGATATCTTTCAAACTGATTTAGCTCTTCTTGCATAGCTATTATCCAATCTGCATCTTGAATGGCTTCTTTAAATTTCTTTGGCTCCATTTGTGAAAGAAAAAGCAAGCGCATAGGCATTCATTAGATGTTGCTTTTCTGGTTTGCACTTTCTTGTTTCGGTCATCAATAATCAAGTCTTGTGAATGACTTCTAGCCCATTTGGGATTAGAGATGTATCTTAATGAGCTTGCTTGATTGACATCTCCTCCCCCTAAGTTTGTGCTCCCAGCTTCTGAAAACCCTCCCCCTGAAGTAGTGCTTAATTCAAGGTTCAAGTTATCCCCTGATGGTGCATGCCCTGATGAATGATACCCTGATGGAGTATCCCCTAATTTTTTGTCCAGGAAATTGACTCTATCATTGGAAGGGGCTTATATAGAATTTGGATTGACATCAGGAATGGATAAATTCTCCATTTGTCTGCACTCATCAGCTTCAATCTCTTGATAATCAGTTTCATCTTCATTTTCAAACCTGAGCTCTTCATGAAAACCAGGGTCTTTAAGTCCAGAAATCTCTTGATCATCAAAAGCTACATCTATAGACTCCATCACCACCTAAAGTCTCTTGTTGTAAACCCAGTAGGCCTTAGATGTCAAAGAGTAACCTAGGAAAATTGCTTCATCAGCCTTGGGATCAAATTTTCCCAAGTTCTCACCAAAGTTCCTTAAGATAAATCATTTGCATCCAAACACATGTAGGAACTTGATGTTTGGCTTTCTCCATGTCATTAGCTCATATGGAGTCCTGTTGTGAGCCTTGTTGATTAATGACCTATTTTGAGTAAAGCAAGCAGTGGAAATTGTTTCAGCCCAAAAATAGGTAGGAATCTTTGTCTCTGCTAGCATTGTTCTAGCAGCTTCAATCAGGGTTCTATTCTTCCTTTCCACTACACCGTTCTGCTAAGGAGTCCTTGGCGAAGAAAGTGTATGATTGATGCCTTTCTCCACACAAAATCCATCAACAGCTGCATTTTTGAATTCAGTTCCATTGTCTGTCCTCAACATCCTAACCATTGATCTTGTCTCAGTTTCCATTGTGGCGCCCCCGGAAAATTCCCTGAGCCGGGCCTCGGGCACTATCAGCAATGTGGGTGACAGTCCCTGAGATCCCTAGGCTGGAACCCCGGGCTGCACCAGAAAAGTACAACACAACATCACAATAGTAAAACAAACAACACAGCCAAGCATTAACAACATTCCTGTGAGAAATACATTCTCAAAAACATCATTATAAAATCTTAAGGTTCACATTATCTTACAAAACCTCAAAGTTTGAAAATAAACAAGTTGCAGCGGAAACAAAACTTTAGATGGCTCATACGGCCTTACAACTTAAACATTTTTATGCCATTCTCTCTTTCCCTTTATTAGGCGACTCAGCCTTTAAGACATAACCTGTAAAACATTCCATAACATTCCACATGAGCATTTACGCTTAGCAAGTATATATTCATAAGCAAAAGAAACAAATAATTCAAAAGTTTTATACTTTTCAAGGTTGGGCGAAACAATGCCAACACCTCATGATAATCAATAAACACATATCATCTAGGGTACCTAAGTGATATCAAAGGTTAACCCTCATTCAATAAATCATGATTGGCCCTCTCTTCATCAGATAATGCATCACCTGACCAGACTGATCATTATCTGACTTTCTTTAACAATCAAATTTCATCCCAGCTGGTCAACCTGGTGGTTTGATTCATCATTTGACATACGTAGTCACTTACAGAAAGCATATGGTCTGCGAAAAGTCTGATTACCGATGTCTTGCCTCGGTCTATCATTCTCTATCATCATTGGCCAGAATACCAGGCGAAAGCATTCAACAGCCCCTTTAACTTCCCATATGGAATATATCTTCTTGAAAACATTTTCCCATTTTAAATTGGCACGATCAACAATTAAAAGCAGCGACTGCCAAACACATTGGCGTGCTCAACAGATAAAAGTCGACTACCGATGATATTTCTATATACCCATATGGAAGTTGCTTAGGTGTGCATACAAGTTCACGACTGCAACACCCTTGCATCATCATCATCATCATCATCTTTTAGTGTGCTAACGACTTTAAATAGCTAGCAATCACCCAATAACATATAGCTCAATCAATAACATCTTTTCCCATACATCGGATCAATGATCGTACGTTACTTAATCATGAATAAAATCATCATCATGCATAAGCTTTAACATCATTCATTTACGTAAACCCAAATAGTGATTCTACGTAATCAGTAAAAAAGAAAGTGGAATGAGTATATACTTGCCTTGGTCCTTAGCTAAAATCACTATATTCGTTGCAAAAGGGTTCTGTAAAACATCATTATTGGTATAACATGAGAAATCCAAACTTAAAAGATGACCAATCAGATTAGAAAATAGTTATCAGGGCATAAGGTTGCCCGCCGGGGAAAATTCACTCGTCAGAGACTAATAAAAATCTCCTCAGAGACTCCTGACGTCATCTTAACCCATCGGAGACTAAGGCTGACGTCATCGGAGACTATTTAACCCATAAGAGACTGATGACATCATCTTAAGTCATCGGAGACTAAGGCTGACATCATCATCAGAGACTAAGGTTACCTCATCAGAGACTAGCATTAACTCATCAGGGACTGATGACGTTATCTTAACTCATCGGAGACTAAGGATGACGTCATCATCATAGACTAACATTTACTCATCTGAGACTAACATTAACTCATCGGAGACTAACTCCATCAGAGACTAATATTTACTCATCGAAGACTAACATTAACTCATCAAAAACTAACATTAACTCTTTAGAGACTAATGTTATCTCGTCAGAGACTAACTTTAGAGCTTGTCTCCGATTCGATGAAAGGCCTTACATGAACAAACTCAACATAGGATGCCTCATGAACATAAATATGCAACAGAACGTAGCCTTTCTTTTAAAGCTTTGTTCTTCCTTGAAAATCAAGTATGCACGGCTAATACTCTCGGATGCTATGCAAAAAGGAACAAAAGAGGAGAACTTAAAATTCTTATCTCCTGGGTTGACGAAAGAGATCAAAGCCTGAATGAAAGTAATCGCCCAGAAAAGAGAACTTGAAATTATACGAAGATGGTAGGTTTAAAAAAGAACCTCAGAAGAGAAAATCTTTAGAAAAGAGACTGAAATGTTCCTCCGAATTATAGCAGGCTGAGATTTAACTTTGAGATAAAATGATTGACTAATCTGGACGGTAAAACGGCTGCGCATCATGATTCTTAGCAGCTAAGCATGTAATAAGCCTGTTGTCTTTCATGCAAATAAGCCAGCTACTAAAGCAGCTTACTAATCAAATTATCATACGTACACAATGATGTCATTATCCTTACGTATGTCATTCTGTTCAGCAAGAGATTTACTGATCTGAACACTTAACTCCTTCAAGCAATATCAACATAAATTGCTTGATCTTATAATCCAACATCCAAACAAACATAATCCTTTAATGTATCCAAAAATATCTAGACATCCAAAAACATCATATAATACATATCAATAAGAAAGTAAAATAAAATAAAATAAATAAATAAAATAATGAGTGAATAAATTATTTATAGATAAACAAATTTTCCAGGTCGTCAGATTCTCCCATCCTTACAATAAGTTTCGTCCTCAAAACTTTATTGGTGAAACAGTTGAGGGTACTTTTGCATCATCATTTCTTCTAGTTCCCAAGTTACTTCTTCAACATTGTGATTTCGTCATAAAATTTTTACAGATGCAATCTCTTTATTTCTCAAAACCTTTACTTGACGATCCAAAATTTGTATGGGCGTCTCTTCGTAATGCAAATTTGGCTGTAACTCAATGGGCTAGTAGTCAATAATGCCAGAATGATTTCCTCTATAAGGTCGTAGCATTGATACATGAAATATGTCATGAACATGGCCTAGAGCTGGGGGTAATGCTAGCTGATAAGCCACTTCACCAATACGGTGGAGTACTTCAAAAGGTCCAATAAAACAAGGACTTAACTTTCCTTTCCGTCCAAAGTGCAATATGCCTTTCCAAGGTGAGATCTTAAGCAACGCATAACCTCCTACCTCTAGTGTTTGATCCTTCCGGTGTTGGTTTGCATATTGCTTTTGTCGATCTTGAGCTGCCCTTATTTTAGCTTGGATCGTTCGGATTGCATTCTCAGTTTGTTGGACTATTTTAAGTCCTTCTAACTTCCTTTATCCCACTTCATTCCAATACAATGGTGTTCTACACTTTCTTCCATACAAAGCTTCCAATGGAGCCATTCTGATGCTTGTATGATAACTTTTATTATAAGCAAACTCGATGAGTGGTAGATGTTCATCCTATCGTCCTCCAAAATCCAAAGAACATGCTCTCAGCATATCTTCTAAGGTTTGGATTGTTCTTTCGGATTGCCCGTCAGTTTGCGGGTGGTAAGCAGTACTCAAGTCTAATCTTGTTCCTAAATATTCTTGAAAGCTCCACCAGAACCTAGACGTAAAATGAGGATCACGATCAGATACAATCGAAACTGGCACTCCATGACGGTTAAGGATTTCCTTCACATACAATCTGACCAATTGGTCCATCTTATAGGTGTCCTTAATAGGTAGGAAGCTAGTGCACAGATTTAGTCAATATGTCAACTATTACCCAGATTGTATTTAATCCTTTTTGAGTTACCGGCAATCCAACTACAAAATCCATTGTGATGTATTCTCATTTCCATTCTGGGATATCCAAGGATTGCAACAAACCACTAGGCTTTTGGTTTTCTGCTTTAACTTGTTGACAGGTGAGACATGTATTTACCCATTCAACTATTTCCTTCTTCATGTTAGGCCACCAAAAATTTTGTTTCAAATCTTGATACATCTTGGTTCCACCTGGATGTATCGAAAATTTAGAGTTATGGGCCTCCTGTAGTAGACTTCTTTTTAATTCCAGTTTTGTCAGAATCCAGATTCTATTTTCAAATCTCATCAATCCATCATTGTGGATCCGACATTTCCCACTTTTTCTCCTTAACAACTTTTCCCTATCTTCCACATACTCTTCTTGAGTTTCTTTGATAATAGTCAGTAAGCTTGGTTTTACACCAACCTCTTGCACTAACTCTTTCCTTTGTTAAGTTGTGATAACATTTAATTGTAACTTCTCCAAATCCATCCTTACCTCTTCTTGAATTGTTGTCACATTTATCCTTTCACATCTACTTAAAGCATCAGCCACAACATTTGCTTTACCAGGGTGATATTTGATCGAGCAGTCATAGTCTTTAATTAGCTCCAACCATCGTCTTTGCCTCATGTTCAAATCGTTTTGGGTGAATATGTACTTTAAGCTCTTATGGTCTGTATAAATCTCACACTTCTCTCCATACAAATAATGCCTCCAAATCTTTAATGCAAAAACGATCGCGGCCAATTCCAAGTCATGTGTTGGGTATCGTTTTTTGCAATCCTTGAGTTGCCGAGATGCATAGGAAATAACTTTGCCATGCTACATTAGCATAGCTCCTAATCCATTCATCGAGGCATCACTATAAATCACAAATCTCCTTTGTTTTCAGGTAAACTTAGTACTGGGGCGGTGGTTAACCTTTTCTTCAATTCTTAAAAATTCTTCTCACAAGCTGGAGTCCAAATATATCTTTCTGTCTTCCTTGTTAGATTCGTTAATGGGACTGTTATCTTAGAGAAATCTTGAACGAATCAACGATAGTATCCCGCTAACCCAAGAAAACTTCGCACTTCAGTAGGTGTCTTTGGTTGTGGCCAATTTATGATGGCTTCAACTTTAATGGGATCCACCAAAATTCCAGATTCATTGATCACATGTCCTAAAAATTTCACCTCTCTTAACCAAAATTCACACTTTGAAAATTTGGCATAAAGTTTCTCTTGTGTTAATGTCTCCAGCGTTATCCTCAAATGTTCATCATGTTCCTTTCTTGTTTTAGAATAGATGAGAATGTCATCTATGAATACAATGATGAACTTATCCAAATATGGTTTGAAAACTCGTTCATCAAATCCATAAAAGCAGCTGGGGCATTGGTGAGTCCAAAAGGCATTACCACAAATTCATAATGACCATAACGGGTTCTAAAAGCTGATTTAGGGACATCCTCAATCTTAATCTTTAATTGATGATATCCTGATCTCAAGTCAATTTTTGAAAAGTACTTCGCTCCCTTTAGTTGATCGAACAAGTCATCAATCCTAGGTAAAGGATACTGGTTCTTCACCGTCACCTTATTCAATTCTCGGTAATCAATACATAACCTTAATGATCCATCTTTCTTCTTTACAAATAAAACGGGTGCTCCTCAAGGTGAAACACTTGGCCTAATAAATCCTTGATCCAACAACTCTTGTAGCTGTGTTATAAGCTCTTTTAATTTTGAAGGGGCCATCCTATAAGGAGCTTTAGAAATTGGAGCAGTTCCTGGTGCTAGTTCAAGTCCAAATTCAACTTGTCTGTCTGGGGCATACTTGGTAATTCCTCAGGAAATATATCTCCAAATTCCTTTACTACAGGGATATCTGAAATCCTTAATCTTTCCATCCTTTTATCATAAACATGAACTAAAAATGCTTTGCATCCCTTGCATAATATTCTATTAGCTTGTAATACTGTAAGAAGATGAGAGGGTTTGGTTGACTTACATCAATGGAATAACACTTTATTATTTGAGGGTGTTCTTAGGGAAACCTTCTTTTTCCTGCAATCTATACTAGATTGATATTTATGTAGCCAATCCATGCCTAGTATTAGATCAAACTCTCGAAATGGAAAAGGTATTAGATTTGCAGGGAAGTCATGCTTTCCTATTCTTATACTACACTCAGGTAGTATACTCTTGGCAATGTACACCTCTTGATTAGCTATTATGACTTCTAGAGGTGTTTCTAAACATTCAGGAGTAAAATTTCTATCCTTAAGAAAAATCTCAGATATGAAGGATCTAGTTGTGCCAGAATCAAATAAAGCATATACTTCAATTGAATTAACCAAGACCGTACCTGAAACCACATTATCAGACAACAGTGCATCTTGCGTAGTCATATTGTAAGTCCTAGCCTGGGGTCGATCGCCTGTCATGCTAGGTCCTACTAATGGGAGTTTACCCTGACTCTTTTTCTGAGGACATGAAGTGGAGATGTGGCCTTTCTGACCACAACTAAAGCATCTCCTTGTAGTTCCAACTATACGGCTGGCATTTTGTGGTTGATATTGTTGTGGAGAAAACCTTGGTTGGAAAATGTTTGGTGCCTGACTTGGGCAATTGGTGGCAATATGCCTAGATCGACAACATTTGAAACACAAACTGGTTCCTATTAAACACTGGGAAGTTTCATGGTTTCTTCCACATTTGCCACAAATAACAATCCTCCTTTTATTCTCACTTAAATCCATACTAAAATTTATTTTCCTACTATTATCATTATACCTATTTTCTTCCTCTTGTTTCATCATAACCGAACTGGTTTGTGGTTTTCTTTGTCCTCCCATTCTTTGATTAAGATTGTTACTAAAATAACTTCCTTTCCTCTGTCCTTCTTTACGTTTCTCCCAATCAAATTCCCGGAGTAGCTTGCCACTTTTCTCTGCTACCTTTGACCGTTGAACAACTTCAACATATTTGTTTAGACACAAAATAGCAATCTTATCCTACAACCATGGATTTAAACCATGCTCAAACCTTCTTGTCTTCCTTCTCTCAGTATCTACCAAATGCGGGGCAAATCTTTGTAGTTCATTAAACTTCTTCTCATATTCTTCCACAGTCATGCTCCCTTGTCTCAATTCCAAGAATTGTTTTTCTAGCTCATCCGCAGCACTGGTTGGAAAATACTGGTTATAGAAAAATTCTTTAAACTGGGACTAGGTGACAACTTGATCAATTCTAGGGACTATTTGTTCATTTTTACTTGCCAATCTCCTAGTTATTTCTAATCGTTCGGTATTTTCCCACCAATAATTAGCTTCTCCTTTCAATAGATACGTAGCATATTCCGTCTTAAGGTCATCTGTTACTTCAGCAATACGAAAAGCTTTCTCTATTTCCTTAATCCAAATCTGAGTGGCAGTGGGACCTCCATCACCATTAAATGTAGGTGGACAACTATTGGTAAAATCCTTAAATGATACCCTTCTAGGTTGTACCTGTGGTGGAAGTGCTCGGTCATTGTTATTTTGAGAGGCTTCCTTAATCATGTTTACCAATAAGGCAATAGGATTCTCTTGATTATCATTTCCTTGATTGTTGTTCAGGTTGGGGTTCTCTTGGTCAGCTTGGTTGGTAGCTTGACGAGTTCGAGGTCCTCCTCTCGGGGCCATTTCCTATAAATTAAGGAAAATATAAACTTACCATAAAAAATTCTTTCTCTCTTTGAAGAATAACATACAAAAAAAAAAATTCCAAACTAAACCATCAAAATATATATTAAGTAACAAAAGTTACATTACATCAAATTTGTACAACAAAGCTTGCTTGCTACAACCTTAAACAAAAACATAACAACATTGGCTACTACTAGAGCCTAATACAAGGGTTGAGAATCAAGTTCACTCATTGTCTTACGTGCAAAACGACACGCTCCCTCAACCTTCTCTATAAGATTATACATTAACTGATCTCGATTTGCTACAATAGGCTGACGCAGCCTAAGATAATTACTAACCGAGATCACCACCTCTGTCAAAGTCTCAGTGAGAACTAAGGACACATCCTGAAATGATACCTTCCAAAGGTCCAACAGTCTGCTAGTTCTTTGATGAGCCATTGACTAACGCATCATGGTGGTATTACGTGTTACCAACTCTAATTGTGTCATACGGATCCTGTATTGAAGATAATAACAGAATCCATTTGGAAAAGGCAAGGGTACTGAATTTTCTGGTGGTGGTACTGCAGGTGCAACATTTGATAAGGTAACTGGTGTAGAAACAGCATGTGGAGTGGCTGACACCGTAGGTTATGTGTGTCTAACAGCAGGGGAACCTCTTATTTGGGAAGTATCCAAGGTTGGAGAATCTGTTTGATCATGGGGTGAGGAAGGACTCTTCATATGAACTGAGAAACTTGACCCCTCAACTGGTTTGGTTGGGTTCTGTTTATTTCCTTCAGAATCTGCAAACCCCTTAACATGTTTATCAAAACCTCTAGGCATTTCAAAACGAAAAACCTGAGTTGCTTTAGTCACTCTTTTGCGAGGAGTCACTCGCTAACGTGCACCTGTCCTCCCACTGTTGACATCTAACAGATGGTGTCTACCAGACTTGTAAGGTCGAGCAGCCTTACTACTAGGGATATACTCCTTCTCTGAACTTTTAACCATAGGTGCCTTGCCCTTATCTACAGGTCCTAGAGTAGGTGGATTCATCTATAAAGGAAACATAACTTAGATCAATATCAACTTAACATTTATACTAAGGATTTAACATACATACTAATACTCCAACAGGATATACAATAACTTCAACGTTAATTGTTCTATCTTATAACCTCTCATCTAACCTGATAACCAAAGAACAACTGAGACTCAACTTAGACATCTATCTCTTATTCAACTCTCCTTATCCTTTTAGTCATTTCCTTACTTTACTAAATCCCAAATTCTATTTTCAAGTAGAGAACATGTCTCTTAACTGGTGCTTGGCTGCTGTGCTCTGATACCAACTGTGGCGCCCCCGGAAAATTCCCCGAGCCGGGCCTCGGGCACTGTCAGCAATGTGGGTGACAGTCCCTGAGATCCCAAGGCTAGAACCCCGGGCTGCACCAGAAAACTACAACACAACATCACAATAGTAAAACAAACAACACAGTCAAGCATTAACAACATTCCTATGAGAAATACATTCTCAAATACATCATTATAAAATCTTAAGGTCCACATTATCTTACAAAACCTCAAAGCTTGAAAATAAACTGGCTGCAATAAAAACAAAACTTTAGATGGCTCATACGGCCTTATAGCTTAAACATTCTTATGTCATTCTCTCTTTCCCTTTATTAGGCAACTCAACCTTCAAGACATAACCTGTAAAACATTCCATAACATTCCACATGAGCATTTACGCTAAGCAAGTATATATTCATAAGTAAGAGAAATAGATAATTCAAAAGTTTTATACTTTTCGAGGTTGGGCGAAGCAATGTCAACACCTCATGATAATCAATAAACATATATCATCTAGGGTGCCTGAGTGATATTAAGGGTTAACCCTCTTTCAATAAATCATGATTCGCATTCTCTCCATCAGATAATGCATCACCTGACCAGACTGATCATTATCTGACTTCCTTTAACGATCAAATTTCATCCCCGCTGGTCAGCCTGGTTGTTTGATTCATCATTTGACATATGTAGTCACTTGCAGAAAGCATATGGTCTGCCAAAAGTCTGATTACCGATGCCTTGCCTCGGTCTATCATTCTCTATCATCATTGACCAGAATACCAGGTGAAAGCATTCAACAGCCCCTTTAACTTCCCATATGGAATATATCTTTTTGAAAACACTTTCTCATTTTAAATTGGCACGATCAACAATTAAAAGCAGCGACTACCAAATACATTGGCGTGCTCAACATATAAAAGTCGACTACCGATGATTTTTCTATATACCCATATGGAAGTTGCTTAGGTGTGCATACAAGTTCACGACTGCAACACCCTTGCATCATCATCATCATCATCTTTTAGTGTGCTAACGACTTTAAATAGCTAGCAATCATCCAATAACATATAGCTCAATCAATAACATCTTTTCACGTACATCAGATCAATGATCGTACGTTACTTAATCATGAATAAAATCATCATCATGCGTAAGCTTTAACATCATTCATTTACGTAAATCCAAATAGTGATTCTACATAATCGGTAAGAAAGAAAGTAATATGAGTATATACTTGCCTTGGTCCTTAGTTAAAATCACTATACTGGTTGCAAAAGGGTTCTATAAAACATCATTGTTGGTATAACATGAGAAATCCAAAGTTAAAAGATGACCATTCAGATTAGAAAATGGTATTCAAGGCATGAGGTTACCCATCGGGGAAAATTCACTCGTCATAGACTAATAAATATCTCATCTGAGACTACTAACGTCATCTTAACCCATCGGAGACTAAGGATGACATCATCGGAGACTATTTAACCCATAAGAGACTGATGATGTCATCTTAACCTATCGGAGACTAAGGCTGACGTTATCATCATAGACTAATTAACTCATAAGAGACTGATGATGTCATCTTAACTCATTGGAGACTAAGGCTGACGTCATCATCAGAGACTAAGGTTACCTCGTCAGAGACTAGCATTAACTCATCAGGGACTGATGACGTCATCTTAACTCATCGGAGGGTAAGGATGACATCATCATTAGAGACTAACGTTTACTCATCGGAGACAAACATTAACTCATCAGAGACTAGCTGCATCAGAGACTAATATTTACTCATCGGAGACTAACATTAACTCATCAAAGACTAATGTTACCTCGCCAGAGACTAACTCCATCAAAGACTAATATTTACTCATCGGAGACTAACATTAACTCATCAGAGACTAATGTTAACTCATCAGACACTAACTCCATCAGAGACTAATATTTACTCATTGGAGACTAACATTAACTCATCAGAGACTAATGTTATCTCATCAGAGACTAACTTTAGAGCTTGTCTCCGATTCTATGAAAGGCCTTACATGAACAAACTCAACATAGGATGCCTCATGAACATAAATATGCAACAGAACGTAGCCTTTCTTTTAAAGCTTTGTTCTTCCTTGAAAATCTAGTATGCACGACTAATACTTTCGGATGCTATGCAAAAAGGAACAACAGAGGAGAACTTAAAATTCTTACCTCTTAGGTTGACGAAAGAGATCAAAGCCTGAATGAAAGTAATCGCCCAGAAAAGAGAACTTGAAATTATACAAAGATGGTAGGTTTAAAAAGAACTTCGGAAGAGAAAATCTTTAGAAAAGAGACTGAAATGTTCCTCCGAATGAGGTATTTATAGCAGGCTGAGATTTAGCTTTGAGATAAAATGATTGACTAATCTGGACGGTAAAAAGGTTGCGCATCATGATTCTTAGCAACTAAGCATGTAATAAGCCTGCTGTCCTTCATGCAAATAAACCAGCTACTAAAGCAGCTTACTAATCAAATTATCATACGTACACAATGATGTCATCATCCTTACGTATGCCATTCTGTTCAGCAAGAGAGTTACTGATCTGAACATTTAACTCCTTCAAGCAATATCAATATAAATTGCTTGAACTTATAATCCAACATCCAAACGAACATAATCCTTTAATGGATCCAAAAATATCTAGACATCCAAAAACATCGTATAATACATATCAATAAGAAAGTAAAATAAAATAAAATAAATAATAAAAAAATAATAAAAAAATAATAATGAGTGAATAAATTATTTATAGATAAACAAATTTTCCAAGTCATCACATCCACTTTCTTGATGTGGTCAATGATTTACTGAGGAACTTCTGATTTTGCATTTTTAAACTTCACCCAAGTGTATCTAGTGTAGTCATCCACAATGACCATTGCAAATCTTTTCTATGACATTGACATAATATTGACAAGACCAAAGAGATTCATATGTAGCAATTGAATTGGATCTTTAATCATTGTGGCTTCCTTGCTGACAAAGAATGTTTTCCTTTGCTTTCCTTGTTGACAGGCTAAGCATAACCCTTCTTGAATAAACTCCATTTGGGGTAGCCCAGTTACCAACTCTCTCTTCACTAAATCATTAATTGTCTTGAAGTTTAGGTGAGAGAGCTTCTTGTGCCATAGCCTGCTTTCATCAGGAGTTGCCTTGCTGTAGAAACATGATTCTCCACTTACTGAATTGAAATTAGTAACATAGAGATCTCCTTTTCTTATTCCTGATAAAACCAGCTTCCCATCATCCTCTTTTGAGATCAAGCACTGATCCCCTTTAAAGGAAATGATGTAACCTTTGTCACATAGTTGACTTATGCTTAATAAATTGCGCTTAAGCCCATTAACTAGTGCTACATTTTCAAATGAGACATTCCCATTTGCTGCTTTGCCATAGCCAAGAGCCAGTCCTTTGCTGTTATCACCAAAAGAAATCACTGGACCATCCTTCTCTTGAAATTCTGTGAGCAGGGCTTTGTTTCCTGTCATGTGCCTTGAGCAGCCACTGTCTAGAAACCAGATATGACTGCTTTTAACTCTTCCCTGCACACAAAAAATATTTAATTTGTTTTTGGTACCCAATTGGTTTTGGGTCCTCTAGGTGTAGTCACAGTTATAGGTAAAACAACCTTTTCTTTAATTGTGACTTTTCGTTTTGGCAAATTTAAAATTTTCTCCTTTTTAGGAGCTTCAATATATGCTTTTGATTTCTCAACAGTTATTTTGACTTTTTATTTTGAGGCGCAAGCTTTAACAGTTGGTAAATCATCAGCATATAAAATTGTGCCAGTCAAAATTTGTGGTTTCTTTTTGCATTGAAAAGATAGATGATTATTGCTACCACAATTCCAGCACACTTTCGTAGGGGTTTCATGAATGGAAGTGTAATTACTATCCTTGCTTATACCTAGCTTTCCATTCCTATTCTTTTTATTATCCCCTGACAGGCCTTTTTCCCTTGAAGGGCTATGATGGCCTGATGCACTCCTGACGACTGTGTATCCACTGTTGCACAGTCTTGTTTTTTTCTGACTAGAGGTTTGAGTGCTTTGGCAAGAATTGGTTTCTTGCCACTTCCACCACTTGTGGAAGCTTCACTCATAGGGAAAACATTCCTTTTTCTAACTTTGTTACAGCCTTTACAAACATGATAGGTTGTATTGGCCTTTTTCCAAAGCTAGCTGCAATTTCAACCTCAAGGGGAGGTTGTTTCACTAGAGTCTCTCCATAGCCTAAACCAGATTTGGGACCAGATTTTTGACTGTTTAATTGATCCTCCAATTTCTTGCTAGACTCAGTCCATCTCTTTATGACTTCCCTTTCTTGACTCAGGACATTTAAGGTCCATTCCTCTCTTTTGATAGCACAGTCAAGAATATTTTTTGTTCTTGAGAGAGGTCTTTTTCAAGATTCTCAAATCTGGAGAGTTCTAATTCTAAGAGAGTGTTTCTTGCAGTCAAATGCTCATTTATTTTCGGCACTCTCTCAGTTTCAACTACAGCACTCCTCAGGGTGTCATAGAGATCCTTTATCTCACAAGCTATTTCCTTAACAGTTTTAACACAGTCAGTTTTAGACATGTTAGAGGAAATTTCAAGACTTACTTGTGAGCTGCTACTGTCAGTGGATGAGGCCATCAAGGCTAGGTTGACATATTCTTCAACATCTTCTTCATCTGAGTCAGCCCAGTCCTTTCCCTCTGCAATATATGTTTTTCCCTTCTTGTTTGCATTAAGAAGGTCAAAGTATTTCTTCTTGTAGTCCATTTCAGCTTCCTTGTTTCTGGATTCACCTTCTTTTGTGGCCTTGCGGCACTCATTTGCAAAGTGTCCCTTTTCATTGCACTTGTAGCACTTTATTCTAGATTTGTCAATAAAGTTTTTAGTACTACTAGGCTTCCTTGCTGAAAATCTTTTGGGACCCGTAGGCTTTTGGAATTTCAGCTTGGAAAACCTTTTTGCAAGAAAGGCCATGGTTTCATCCAACTCCTCTAACTCTTCAGGAGTATATTCCTCTTCCTTGGAGTCAGCTTCATTGTCCCCTTTCATTTCAGCATCTCCCAGTTGCTGCTTCATCAAGACACTCGGTCTTGCTTCTTCCTTGTCCTTCTTGGCAGCCATTAGGGCTATAGATTTAAGCTTCCTAGCATCCCCTGACATTTCAAATCTTTGTTGAACCTCAAGTTCATATGTCTTTAGGGTGCCATAAAGCCTATCCAAGTCTAGGAGATTTATGTCCTTGTATTCCCTGATGGCTGTCGTCTTAGGATCCCATGATATGGGAAGGGCTCTCATGAACTTTCTGTTCACATCTTTATTTGCATATGCCTTCCCATACAATCTCAGGTCATTTACCAACCTGTTAAATTTGTCGAACATTTCAATGAGTGTTTCACCACTTTTCATTGTGAACCACTCATACTGTTGTGTCAACGCTGCAGCTTATTTTCCCTCACTTCCTTCGTTCCATCACAAAGGATTTGTATGGTATCCCATATGGATTTAGACGTTGTAAGATTCATGATACTATTCAGCATATCATCATCTAAACCATTATACAGGATCCCTGTGACTTTGAGATCCTTTTTCACTTTCTCTCTTTCCTCGAGTGTCATTTCGTCAATCGTCTTTGGGACTAATTTTTCAGGCACAGTGACTCAATTGACAACTTCTTGAGGAATGAGCTTCTTGGGAACATGAGGGTCTTCTTCCAGAATCTGTAAATATTCATCATCGATTGCTCTAAGATGAACTGTCATGCGTTGTCTCCAGAAGAAGTATTTTCCCCTTTCCAACATGGGGACTTTACTGTTTCCAGCTTTGTTGGCCATAGATGTTGATCTTTGTTAGCAAGTGTAATATGCTAAGAGGCTCTGATACCAATTGTTAGAACAAAATAAGCTCAGTTTGTAGAAGGGGGGGATGAATGCAAACACTACAATCTTTTTGCTTTTTTTAAACTTTAGTTGGCACTAATTGGAAACAACTACTATGAACAGAAAAACAATAAAGTATGAACACACAGATTCAAGTTAAAATAATTGTATTAAAACTTGAGGTTTTTCTAAAAATCTGTATAATCACAAATGTGATTAAACAGCTACAAATTCTATAATGAAATTACAGCTTCTAATTCACACTCACTAGCTTCTAATCTTTCTTTGAAATATTTCTCTCAAGATATATTACAAAGCTGTTCTAGTGATTTGTGTGCTTCTTGTTTGTTGATATGTTGGATTTATCTCTCTTTGTGTAATGAGAACTCCTTTGCATATATAGAAGATCAGTGGTTGAAACCACGTGCGAAGGCGTGTTGCTCTTTTCAACTTAGCCGCATATATGTCACATCGTTGTCCATCGGAAACTATGTGTCAGACTGTTGCTACTTTTGTTGCTTCTTTTTCTTCCCCTGATCTGCGTGCATTTAATATTTGAGAGTTCTCATTGGACCATAACAAACTTCAAGAAATATCTTTCCATTTAATATCTTTTGCTTCTATAACAAGTTATGTCGATTTGCGTGTAAGAACTGATGACGGGTGCATGCTGTCATCATCATCCACTGATGACCAGCCCTGATGGACTTGATCAGTGCTTCTGGATCCCCTGATTGTTACAGACTGGATCAGGGCTTCAACCTTCACTTGAGTTTTACTCAATGCTTCCTGATCCATTGATGTTATGACTATCTACACACATTGATGGCTTCCACTGATATAGTGTTGAGCTTTTCCCCTGATGGGTTAGCCTGACACTGTCATACCCTGAAGTCTCACCCTAACGGGTTGGTCTGCCTTCGTCATCCCCTGACAAGTTCCCCCTGATGAGTTTCCCCTGATCGGTTCCTCTGATGGGTTTTCCCTGATCAGTTCCCCTGATGTGTTTGCCCTTATGGGTTCCCGTAACGGTTCTTAATCAACAAAACTTTGTTTAGAATATCTGATGTGTGGAATACTTTGACTATTATGAAGTAGCATTAGACATTCTTCTTCACTTTGTCAAGTCCTTCAGATGTTCCATATTTTGACTTATCTTGTGAAGTGATTGACCATCCCCTAATGAATAAGATTATCATCAGTGGATGCAAAACTTGTGCTGATCTTAAGGTTTATAATATACCTTAAGTATTTACAGTTGCACAATTTATTTCCTAGACATCATCATCATTAATTAACTCTAACATAATATGAATTTATTAACCATACCACAAAACCTATTTTTATTTTTTTTGGGTTCTCATAGATACTCTATCTTCCTTTTTAGTTAATGAAGGTTTCAGTAGAGGTAAAGTGGACTACTATTTTCATCAAAAAACATAAAGATTAAACCTTGCTTGTACAAATCTATGTAAATGATATTATATTCGATTCTTCTGATGAAAAACTTTGTGCAAGATTTGTTAAGCTTATGCGAAGAAAGTTTGAGATGAGCATGATAAGAGAGTTAAACTTTTTCCTAGCACTTCAAGTTAAGCAAAACATCGATGGAATACATAAGTCAATTGAAGTACACTAAAGACCTGCCTAAAAAATATGGAATGGAAACAACAAGACCATGAAAACTCCCATGTCATCAACAACAAAGTTAGATAAAGATGAGCAAGGTAAATTCGTAGATATAACAAGTTATAGAGGTATTATCGGATCCTTGTTATATTTAACTACAAATAGACATGACATAATGTTTGCTACTTGTATTTGTGCTCATTTTCAAGCAACCCTAAGGAATCCCACTTAGCATCTAAGAAAAGAATTTTCAGGTATTTAAAAGGTACACCATACTCAGCAATATGGTATCCACAAGAATCAAACTTTGACCTTGTTGGGTACTCTAATGTTGACTTTGTGGATGCAAGATTGATAGAAAAAGCACTAGTGAAACTTGACAATTCTTAGGAGAAAGACTTGTGTTATGTGTTAGAAAGAAACAAAATTCAGTATCAACTTCTATCGCTAAAGCAGAGTACATATCAACAAGAAGTTGTTGTGCTCAAATCTTGTGGATGAAAAATCAACTTGCTGACGACAAGTTTGTTTTCAAGTATATTCCTATATTTTGTGATAATAGTAGTGTTGTCGATATTGCTTATAATCATGTCTTGCATTCTAGAACTAAATATATAGATATAAGGCATCACTTCATTAGAGATCATGTTCAACAAGATACAATATGAATAAGTTATATTCTTAATGAAGAACAATTAGCAGATTTTTCACAAAACCACTTGATGACTTTAGGTTTAATAAGCTAATTAGTTAACTTGGTAGGCTAAATTTGGACAACTAAGAATCTGTTGTTCTAACAATTCTTTAGCAAAGATGCGTGTCTTTAACAATACTATTGTCACACCCTAACCCGATAGTCAATCAAGCTATACTTGGTATCTAAATGTGGCACACTACCATTGTATTAATAACATTTATACTTTACGAAAACATGATATTTTAAAACTTTTGTGGAATAAAAATAAGTTACAAACTATAAGTTTAGCCATACATGTTGCAAGCCTCCAAGGCTATATACAATAACTACAAAAAATTATAAGGCTAAGAACAACAACAGACAAGCTACCAAGAGGCTACACCTAAACAAAACTCCTAAATCTACCCTGCACGAGCTTGAATAACTTGGCCTACTCTACACAACTTCAACATACATGATATGAAATATGAAAAGGGGTTAGCAAAATCTAAGTAGGAAATAACATCATGCAATAAATGATGACAATGGTGTGAGTGTAATATGAATGTGGTGCGAAGGTAACCATATATAAATAATGCAACAACAATATATGGATAACAACAAAAAAACATATAAGGTAGTTATCATTCCAATCCATATGGTATGCACATAGGGTATATAAGGAATGATAACTATACCTTGTCAATTCTCCGAGATACCACAAGTACAAAAACTGTCTTATGCGTCGCCTTATTTACGTCGGTTGTTTAATAGAAATGTCGCATATAGTAACGCAGTGGCATTATCGTAAATAAAAGAAAAACTATTTGTGTCGGTTCTTTTAAAAGACCGACGCAAATTCTATGAAAATATTTAAAAAATAAATTAGTTCAACATTTGCGTCAATTAGTATAAAACATCGACGCAAATTGTGACGACTTGGAAAATTTGTTTATCTATAAATAATTTATTTACTCATATTTGTTTTCTTATTAATATGTATAGTTAATATATGATGTTTTGAATGTTTAAATATTTGTGGACCCATAAAAGGGTTGTAATTTGTTTAGTTGTTGGTGGAGAACAAGAAAATTATGTATATCTGTTCGGTAACCTTCAAGGAGCCCACATATCTAGTTTAGCAAGTTCCATGAAGAATTCGATAGCTTACGTAGTTATGACTACATCATGTGTACGTATAATAGTTAGATTAATAAGCTGCTTGTGTGTCATTAGTGGATTAAGCGTATGTGCATGAACGACAACAGCTGCTTATTACATGTATTAACTGTTAAGAAATCATGATGAGTAGTCGTTTTATTAACCATTGATTTTATCCCAAGGCTTAATCTCAGCCTACTATAAATACCTCATTCGGAGGTAAAATTTTAATCTCTTTTCTAAAAATTTCTCTTCTAAAGTTTTTCTCTAAACTTACCATCTTCATAAATTTCCAAATTCTTCTTTTGGGAAATTATTCTCAGACAAGCTTTAATTTCTTCCTTAAAAATGAAGAGGTAAGAACCTGATACTCTACTCAGTTTCTTTCGTACATAGCATCAAAGATTTATTAACCTTGTATGCTAAGTTTTCAAGAAGGAATAAAATTTTAAAGGATTATATTCCTTTGCATTTACATGTTTATAAGGCATCCTAGGTTGAGTTTATTCACGTAAGGTCTTCCATCAAAATGGAGACAAGCTCTAATATTAGTCTCTGACGAGATAACATTAGTCTCTGACGAGTTAATGTTAGTCTCCAATGAGAGTTAGTCTCCGATAAGCAAATGTTAGTCTCTAATGAGATATTCTGCTAGTCTCTGGTGTCATTAGACTTAGTCTCCGACAGGCTAAGGATAGTCTCTGGTGACGTCAGCCTTAGTCTCCGACAGGCTAAGGATAGTCTCTGGTGATGTCAGCCTTAGTCTCCGACAGGCTAAGTCTAGTCCCCGATAACGTCATCTGTAGTCTCTGTTGGGTAATGTATCACCTAACGGGTAAAATATGCCCTGATGGCCATCCTCCATTTTGCATAGTTATCCTTTCAAAGTATGGATTTCTCATGATATACCCACAATGATGTTTTACAGAATCCTGTTACAACCAGTGTAGTGAATTTTAGCTAAGGACCAAGTACTCATTCCACTTTCTTTCTTACTGATTACGTAGAATCATTATTTCGATTTACGTAAATGAATGATGTTAATGCCTATGCAAGATGATGATCTCTTTTATGATTAAGTAACATACTATCATTGATTCGATGTATGTGAAAAGATGTTGATTTTTGAGCTATGTGTTATTGGGTGTTTGCTAGTTGTTTAAAGTCCCTAGCACACCAAAAGATGATGAAAATGATGTAAGGATGTTGCAAGTCATGAACTTGTATGCACACCCAAGTAACTCCTGTATAGATATATAGTTACACTATTGGCCGTCACTGCTTTTATTTGTTGAGCACGCCAATATTGTTGGCAGTCGCTGCTTTTAATTGTTAGCACGCCACAGCTATTCAAAATAGGAAAATGTTTTCAAGAAGATATATCCATATGGGAAGTTAAGGGGCTGTTGAATGCTTTCGCCTGGTATTCTGGCCAATGATGATAGGGAATGAAAGACCGAGGCATCGGTAATCAGACCCATGCAGATTAATTGGTTTCTGCAAGTGACTACGTATGTCAAAGGATGGAATCAAACGACTAGGCTGACTAGCTGGGATGAAATTTGATTGTTAAAGGAAGTCAAATAATGATCAGTCTGGTCAGGTGATGCATTATCTGCGGAAGAGCGGGTGAATCAAGATTTATTTTTAAAAGAGGGTTACCCCTTGATATCACTCGGGAACCCTGAATGATACATGTTTATTGATTTATCAGGAGGTGTTGGCATTGTTCCGCCCAACTTCAATGAATATTAAAGCTTTTGAATTATCTGTTCTCCTTATGATTATATGCTTGCGGAGCGTAAACGCTCATGTGAAATGTTATGAAATGTTTTACAGGTTATGTCATGAAGGCCGAGTCGCCTAATAAAGGAAAAGAGAAAATGGCATAGTGAGAGCTTCTTGATTTCTCTCATATGGTTGGCCTTTAGAGGGAAAGTGAAATGGAAGGTCGTCATAGAAATGTTTAGGTTGAAAGGCCAGATGGGCCATCTAAAGTTTTGTTTCCACTACAGTTTGTTTATTAAACTTTGAGGTTTTTGTAAGAGGTTGTAAACTTCTAAGTTTTGTATATGATGTATTTGAGAATATATTGTCAAATGTTTCTTTTTATTAATGCTTGGCTATGATGTATCTGTCGCTTTTGAGTTGTTGTTTTGTGTTTCCTGGCAGAGCCTGGGATTCCAGCTTGGGGACCTTGGGGCTGCCACACAAATAGTTTTGATTATTTGCATCGGTTGTTTTAAAGAACCGACAAAAAATAAATTAAAACAGAATTTGCGACGCTTATTTTAAAGAATTGACGCAAATGGTTTGGAGAATTTGCGTCGCTTCTGATAACGGACCGACGCTAAATCTTTAAAAAAAATTAAAAAATAAATTAATAATGTATTTGCGTCTCTTATTTTAAAGAACTGACACATATTCTCTAATATTAGTAAAGTAGATCTCTATTCTCGAACTCCAGTGTCATATTATATTCTTTATGAGAGGAAGCTTCTCATAGTGCCTTTTTTACTTCGGCCCAATATTCTGAACTCTCTTTTCCCAAAAGAAAGTACATAGGTTATAACTTTTGCTACATTGCTTGGCTGAGTTTTACAGGTTTCTTTTTTCTGTCCGGCCCGACAGGCAGCTTTGTACTGTAAGTCATTGTTAATTAAAATAATACATTTATTACAGGCTTATTTAAAATATCAGTATGTATGCTCGAACTATTATGTGTCCGCATCTGATTTTATTTGTACAATCGTTGTGCTTACTTAGTTATACATGGATCGTCAAACATACATGTACAATATATTGCGTGTCGATGACACATATGTCAGAGGGGTTAACGAGTTTATTACATGTGCAGTTGAACACCAAAAAAGCAAAAAGGAACAAGGAAAATAAGACATGATTGTGTACCCGTGCCGCCTTTGTGGTAATTTAAAAAATATTCTAGCGCTGAGACAGTGTGTGAACATTTATTTCGTCGGGGTTTTAAGAAGGGTTATACGAAGTGGATTTGGCATGGTGAGGGAATAGACCCTGATATGACTAGTAGCTCAAGGTTGAATTATGTAACCGAGTGCGATAAATCGGTCGATAACGATGAAGATGATGTGGACATTGATAGGGTGGAAGATATGATACAAGATCTGCAAGGCCATATGATGCCACAACCGGATATATTTGAGAGCTTGGTCAACGATTCTAGGAAACTTTTGTATCCCGGGTGCAACAACGAGTTGACAAGGTTGTCAACAACTTTGAAGTTGTGCAAGTCGAAAGTAAAGAATGGATGGAGTGACAAGAGTTTTACAGAATTGTTAAAACTTTTACGAGAAATACTTCCGATGAATAACGAGCTTCCCACTTCCACGTACGAGGCAAAGAAGATGTTGTGCCCTATAGGTATGGACGTGAAGAAGATACATGCATGTTCAAATGACTGTGTGTTGTTTCGAAATGAGAATGAACATTTACACACATGTCCTAAGTGTGGAGCATCTCGGTACAAGCGGGAGGGTAATGATTCTCCTAAGGATGATAAAAAGGGCTACCAAGGCAGTTTGGTATTTACCCATAGTGCAACGATTCAAACGCCTATTTGCAAATGCAAAAGATGCAAAACATTTGAGTTGGCATGCAGAAGGGAGGAAATTAGATGGGATGCTTAGACACCCGAGTGACTCTCCATAATGGAGAACCATTGATGGAAAGTTTCCTGAATTTGGTGGAGAAGTTAGGAATCTATGGCTTGGACTTTGTACGGATGGAATGAACCCTTATGGCACTCAAAGCTGTCAACATAACACTTGGCCAGTTCTTTTGGTGATTTATAATTTGCCTCCGTGGTTGTGTATGAAGTGCAAGTATATTATGTTGTCCTTGTTAATCTCAAGGCCTAAACAACCTGGGAATAACATAGATGTTTATCTTCAGTCACTTGTTGAAGATTTAAAACTTTGTGGGATGAAGGTGTGACGGTGTTCGATGCAAATACTCAAATGGATTTCACATTACGCGCGATGTTATTTTGCACCATAATTGACTTTCTTGCTTATGGAAACTTGTCAGGGTACACTGTCAAATGAGCTAAAGCATGTCCAATTTGTGAAGATGCTACTATTTACCACCGTCTAAATAATTGCAAGAAAAATGTGTTTATGAGTCACCGAACATTTCTTCCCTGTGATCACCCTTATCGTAAGATGAAAAAGGCTTTTGATGGACATATCGAGACTCGAGAAGCCCATTTGCCTTTAACTGGGAAAGAAGTCTTTGAGCGAGTTAAGGATATTGATGTTGTATTTGGAAAGTTGTATCAACCTCCTAAGAAGAAGAATCTTTGGAAGAAGAGATCCATATTTTGGGATCTCCTGTATTGGGAACACATACAAGTTAGACATTGTCTTGATTTTATGCATATTGAGAAAAATGTTTGTGATAGTATTGTTGGGACATTGTTGAATATACCGGGAAAGACAAAGGACGGGATCAAAGTCAAAAAAGATATGAAAGAAATGGGTATACGACTAGAGTTAGCACCGCAAGAATCGGAGAAGAGTACATATCTACCTCCAGCTTATTATACTTTGTGTAAAAAAGAGAAAATAGATTTTTGTAAGTGTTTGTTTGGTGTGAAGGTTCCATATGGATATTCTTCAAACATCAAAAGGTTTATATTCTTCAAACATCAAAAGGTTTGTGTCGATGAAGGATTTGAAACTGCTGGGTATGAAGTCACACGATTGTCATGTGTTAATGCAACAGCTATTACCAATTGCAATTTGAGGGATAAGTCATAAATTGATTACGTCTTTTATTTTCATTTTCATGTTCTTAAATATTATCTATGCTTATTTTGTGTGTTTTTAGTGTTATTTATCTTTAGGAATGCAAAATGGAGCAAGGAGCAAAAACAGTATTTAAAGAGCAGAAATCAGTGTTGAATATGACATAAGGCGTGGGTACACTCTGCAGGAAGTCATAAGCTGTCCCCTGAAGGCTTTTGTATGGGATTTTGAGTCAAACTAGGAAATTTAATATCTATTGTAATCTTTTAAGTTGTAAACTCTTAGCCACGTTTTTAGAGGGATAAAACCTTATTTTATCAGATTTGTAATAGGAAAAGAGTTTTAGATTTATTCTCCAAGTAAGGAAGGACTCCTATATAAGATCAACTTCTTCCTTATTTAAGGAGATAATTTTACAGCCATAGGAGAGGACTTGGCATTGAATTTTCGAGCAACTTTATTCTCTCTGGTATGTATTTTTCATCTATTATGTGCGGCTAAGTCTCTTTTCTAGTTGAAGGGTTATTGAAACCTTGATTCCATGCAATTGTGAGATTAAATTGGTTCGTATTCTCATGTTTTCTTAAGTATTTATTTAATTTTTGATCTTATTGTTGATGGTTGATTTGGTTTAATTTAACAAGGGCCCGTGTTTGATTATTTTGTATTGGTCTATGGCTATTTAAAACGGCAAATCTGGAATTGTTTGTTTAGTTTTAGTAAGTGGCAATCAACTTCTTAGACTGCCTCAGTGAGCAGCTAATGTATGTTATGGAATTAAATAATCCAATTTAAATAAATTCGCTTGTGAATTTGTTGGTTGGAATTGGGTTCCTCTAGATTTTAATGTTGTCGAGATATTACAATCCTACGAGCTTCTCTAGAGATTGTCTTCTGATTAGGTAGTAATTAACGAGCTTTTCTTAGTTACTCATTCAGTAAGGAGGAATTGGTTGTTAGGCCGTGCCAACAACTATAACCAATTTATTTGTGAACTGCATGAGTTATCTTTGCATCAATGATTAATTGATTGAATCAAGGTGGAAATAATTCCTTTGACTATAAGCTTTCTCTCTATTGAATTTTCTTCTTTTTCACAATTTTATTTGTTTTCATTAAATTGTCTTTTGTTTAATTAATTTGCAATAATTAGTAAACTCAACAAATCTCTAGATTGGTTATTTGACTTTTAATCAGATATAAATTCACTTCCATGTTCCCTGAGGAGATGACCTTACTCACTGCTATACTACTGAATCTGTTAGGAGTAGGTTCTTTTATTATTTGTTGGTTTGACACCCACCAGACGGGATCAAAGTCAGAAAAGATATGAAAGAAATGGGTATACGACTAGCGTTAGCATTGCAAGAATCGGAGAAGCATACATATCTACCTCCAACTTATTATACTTTGTGTAAAAAAGAGAAAATAGATTTTTGTAAGTGTTTGTTTGGTGTGAAGGTTCCATATGGATATTCTTCAAACATCAAAAGGTTTGTGTCGATGAAGGATTTGAAACTGCTGGGTACGAAGTCACACGATTGTCATGTGTTAATGCAACAGCTATTACCAATTGCAATTTGAGGGATATTGTCGAATCACGTGAGACTTGTTGTTATGAAACTTTGGTTTTTCTTCAATGTCATCTACAACAAGGAGATTGAACCTATCACATTGGATAACTTACAAGCTGATATTGTTGTCACACTATGTCAGTTTGAAATGTATTTTCCACCTTCCTTTTTTGACATTATGGTACATTTAGTTATTCATTTGGTTAGAGAGATTAAGTTATGTGGCCCGGTATATTTGCGGTATATGTATCCTTTTGAGTGATTCATGGGTATCTTGAAAGGATATGTGAGGAACCGATATCGTCCAGAAGCTAGTATAGTTTAAGGATATTCAGTTGAGGAGGCTATTGAATTTTTCACCGAGTATTTAGCAACTGTCAATCCAATTGGAATTCCCAAATCTCATCACGATGGAAGACTTCACAGTGAGGGTACATTGGGATCCAAATGGATCTCTCCTGGGTGTGAACTGCGCGATAGAGCGCATCTCTATGTCCTGCAACGCATGACTGAAGTTCATCCTTACTTAGATTGTCATGTAAATTTGATTAGGAGGCAGAATCCTTCAAAAAGTCGCATTTGGGTCACAACTGAACATAATCTGATGGTTTAAAGACCGTGTAATGTGCCAGTTGTCAGATACACCAAATGTCGTTTCTAATACGATAAAATGGTTAGCATATGGCCCCAACACGCTTGTGAGATCTTATGAAGGTTATGATGTTAATGGATATACTTTTTACACCCAGCGTCAAGATGGAAAGAGCACTATGCAAAATAGTGGAGTTACTGTGGAAGCTTCATCAACAGAATTTTGTAGAGGCAAATCTTCAGGATTGAAAGATGTGAAAAACTCATACTGTGGGGTGATTGAAGATATTTGGGAGCTTAAGTACCGAGATTTCAAGGTTGGTCTCTTTCGTTGTAATTGGATTGATATACGACGTGGTGTTAGAAAGGATGACTTAGGATTTACTTTGCAAGATTTTTCTCAGTGGGGTCATGTGGACGACTCATTTGTACTCGCAACGCAAGTAAAACAAGTATTTTATATCCAAGACCCCGCCGATCCTAAGTGTTCAATTGTTGTTCAAGGCAAGAAAAATATTCTTGGTATTTATGATGTTGTTGATGAAGATGAGTATAACCAATTTGATGAGAATCCTCCTTTCTCTATGGGTCTACCTACCCCGTATGGTGACGATTATGTAGAAACAAACTACGTACATAATGACCATGGTGAAGGGTTATGGATTGATCATGGAAACTAAGTGACCAGCGTTTCAAATTTGTACATTAAAGAAGTTGTAATTACAAATATGCAAATAATATCGATGAGCAAATTATTGTAAATTTTAATTTGTTTTAATGTTCCAATAGTTGTGGCTGATTGATTTGTGAAGTAAATTATACAGCGTAGTGTTCTATTAATAGGAAAAAAAATCTTAAATTAAATTGTGTCGGTGCTTTAAAAGATATGATGCAAAAGATATTATTTGCGTCGGTCGGGAAAAAAGACACGACACAAATAGTCAAAATTTAAATTGAAAGTAAAGGTTATTTGCGTTGGTCGGAAAAAGGACCGACGCAAATAATCCCTGCATGATAAAAAGTAAAAAATAAAAATATATGTATTTTTTTTCATATTTATTTATTTTTTATGTTTTTTTTTAAATAAGAAAAAAACACAAACTAAGTAACAAATGTAAAGTATAAAACAAATAAGTAAATGACCAAAATCCTCCACAAACCTTAAATAATACATTTTTTTTTAAAATAAGAAAGAAACCCCCTTTTTTTTTTAATAATACCTGCATCTATAAGGTGTGGGCACGCCTTGTGAAATATAACAAGCTGAAATTTTAGTGTTAAAATTCGCTATTTGTGAAATTGGAAATTGCAACAAGGTGTGGGCATGCCTTGTGCAAAGTTATAAACTGAATTCTATATATAAAGTAGAGGTTATTTGCGTCGGTCGGGGTAAGGACCAACGCAAATAATCCCTGCATGATAAAACTAAAAAATAAAAATATATGTATATGTATTTGCGTTGGTGATTTAGAAGACCAGAGGCAAATAGTCTTGAAATTGCGTTGGTCCTTTAAAAGGCCCGACGCAAATAGTTTAACATTTGCGTCGGTCATTTGAAATACCCGACGCAAAAAAGTTATGTTTAATTACAAGTATGCCACCGTCCCTAGAAATTCATATTACCGCCTTTTCATTTCCATTTCGCGGCATTCTCTGAAAAAAGCTCCTGCAACTCATTTTGAAAACTCTAAGCTCCTGATCGACAGATTCTTTGTAAACTTTTTCATTCCGTTGACTCAACTTCAGTAGAAAAAAGGTCAGTACCTTCTATTTCGTTCATTTGTTGGTATATTTTGGTCTTACGATTTGAATGCTTTATTAAGAGATACATGCATGTCCTGCCTTTTGGTGATAAGTAGATCTTGCTTTTGTGTTTCTAATAGCTGAAGGGGTTCTGCTTCTATCATATTAGCTGCTTTGCATATTTATGACAGGCTTTCTCTAATTTGTCCATCATTTATATTCTCATTCTGTTGTTTGGCTCCTGATGTAGTTATAGAGAATAAAGTTTTGTATCTGAACTATTCACCTGCCCTAGAGATTCATGAATTTTTTTTACATGGGACCCTAAGCCTTCTTATGTTTCTACTATTTGGTACCCAACATGGAGAAACCACAGTATATCCTCAGTTTTGAACTTCTGAAGTGCAATTGCCTTTTATAGATGGATGTCACCCATCATTGGTTGCATGTCGCAAATTCTTTAATTTCTTTTTGAAAAAACATAACATTACTACT
>CM025783.1:32574832-32598189 GCA_014636745.2 Centella asiatica
GGGGGGGGGGGGGGGGGGGGGGGAGGATGAATACAAACACTACAAACTTTTCGCTCTTTTTATCTTTTAAAAGAACTTTTCCGAAACAGCTGCACAGAGCAGAAAAACTTTGTAATATGAACACACAGAATCAAGTTAAAATAGTTATATTAAAACTTGGAATTTTTCTGGAAATCCGTATAATCACAACTGTGATTTACAGCTACAAATTCTGTGAATAAAATTCACAGCTTCTCACACTCATTAGCTACAAAAACTTTTCTCTGAAAAAATAAATCTCTCAAGAAATATATTACAAAGCTTCCTAGTGATGTATGCTTCTATGTTTTTTTTGATCTTTTATTTTTGTTGGATAGATTCAATCTCTATGTCTATTTTGTAATGAGAACTCCTTTGCTTATATGTCGAACAGTGGTTGAAATCACGTGCTTGAGACGTGCTACTTTTCTCAACTTAGCCGCAAGTATGTCACATCGTAGCCCTATGTGTCAGACTGCTTCATGCTTTGTTGTAACTTTTTCTTCCCCTGATCTGTGTGCATTTAATGCGAGAGAGTTCTCATTGGATCAAAAACAAACTTCAAGAAATATCTTTCCAGTTGATATTTCTTGCTTCTGTAACACGTTACATTGATTTTCGTGTAAGTATGGGTGCATGCTGTCATAACGATCCACTGACTACCAGCCCTGATGGACTTTAATCAGTGCTTCTGAATCCCCTGATGCTTATTAACTAGATCAGGGCTTCAACCTTCACTTGAGTTTCACTCAGTGCTTCTTGATCCTGATGGTTATGACTGACGGTATACACTGATGGCTTCCACTGATGCCATGTTGGCCATTCCCCCTGATGGGTTACCCTGATGGGTTGGCCTGACACTGACATGTCCTGAAGTGTTTCCTTGACGGGTTGGTCTGCCTTCGTCATCCCCTGACAGGTTTCCCTGATGAGTTCCCCCTGACGGTACTTAATCAACGTAACTTTGTTTAGAATTTTTGATGTGCGGAATACTTTGACTGTTTACAAGTAACATCAGACATTCTTCTTCACTTTGTCAAGTCCTTTAAATGTTCCATTTTCTGATTTGCCTTGTGAAGTTATTGACCATCAATTGATGAATAAGTTTATCATCAGTGGATGCCAAACTTGTGCTGATCTTAAGGTTTATAAAATACCTCAAGTATTTAGCTGCACAATTTATTACATAATCATCATCATCATCATTTAACTCTAACAAAAGGACACAATAAAATTTGCTACAAAAATTTGGAGGGATTTCAAGTCTAGATTAGTTTGCTAATACTTGCATCTAGACAAGGACCCCTGCGAGTCCTATGACTTCATAAGTAAAGAGCAATGGGATAAATTCAAGAATGATCATACAAGTGAAGAATTTCAGGTATATTAGTTGTATAAATTATATTGTATGTTACTGATTTTTGTGATATGATTGTTTCACTTACGAAAACATCATGTTTTCATTTTATAATAGAGTAAAAGTGACAAGGCAAGGGAGAACCAGAAATTGAATGAGTTTCCACATTATCTTGGAAGAATTGGATATGCATCCAAAAAAACTAAGTGGATGGTTGATGACCCTATTGATTTTTTACCTTCTTCCGAATCCATTAATTCATCGATTATATCAAATGATCGAACTGATCGTAGTTACGATTGGATTTAGGCGAGGGTTAGGAAGAGGGATGAAGGTGATGGTTATTACTTTCCGAAAGAGGAGACTAGGGATGTGATTAACAAAATGGTAAGAGTACTTAGTACAGAGATTTATATTTACATATATGCTTAAAATATTAATCATTATATTGATTTTGGTACAGGTGGAATGGAAAGAAAAAGCCTTTCAAGGTTCATGGACTCCTCATGGTCATGATGACATATTGTTGTGTGCACTTGGAAAGAAGGAGCATGGCGGGCGTGTCAGAGGGGTTGGAGGAACAGTTCGCGTACGAGACGTATTTGGGACTGATAAAGGCAAGTCTCGTAGCGGCGTAATATCGATGGATGAGTTGGCCAAGATTACTGAAGAAATTGAAAATAAAGTGACAAATAGAGTTAGGGAGGAGTACCAAGTACAAATGACTCAAATGAATAACAAGTACGAAGAAGTCATTGGTACATTGAATGTTCAGATTACGGGCATTTTAAATCATATTAGCCAGATGGGTATGCCTATTAGCCAGATGGGTATGCCTATTCCAACAAATGAAGTGATTCAAAGTAGCTGCCAGTCGATGGATCCTATCTTAGAAATAAAGGTATACTTATTTTTACTAATTTTTTAGTCTTTAAATCATGAGTTATCATATAAGTGCCATACATGATCCTAACTGAATTATTTTTATATGTTATTAACATAGAAGCCGACTCCATGCCGTCTATGTGTCATCCTTTCTGAGACGGGTAGAGTGGTTGTGGCTACAGGGACTATTTTTCCACCCAATTCTACAGGTGATGTTGTTCATGGTCAGCAAATGGACTTACACAACGTGAGAGTATCCATTGATGATTTTAATGCAGAATTTCAACTCGCTCCCCTTCCCGTGCCTACTAGTGAACATCAACGAGTAAGTGACGCTACTGGTAGCTTTATTCAGTGGCCTAAACAACTTGTAATGTTGGGGCAGGTAACAAATTTCAAATTAACATTATTAATTAGAAATGATTTTTGTCAATTCATTTAATTGATGTGAATGTTATTGTTTAACTTTATACCTAATTAGGATCCCATCTTACCGGAGAAGGGTAAAGCGCCTCGGTCCCCACCCAGCCAAACAATTGAGTGCAAAATGTCAACACTTACATAGTCTTATTATGGCGATGCCTTCTGCGAATGACTTGATTTCAGTTCCTTTAGATTATGACATTTGCGTCAATGCTCCGAGGGAAGTCGAACAACGTATTTATGCCTTGAGTGAGGATGTACAACAATTTTGTAGAATGAAATGGTTGAATGTAAGTGTGATACAAATTTGCATGAGGTGAGACTATAATTTTCATACAGGTTTATTTATCTTTTATTTTGATACAAATTTATTTTATAAACTTACTAACGTTTAATTTGTGTATTACATTTGTAGGTACGTGAAGGAGATGTCTAACGGATCCTTTGGATTCATGTGTCCGAGTCAACTAGCAAATGCAATAAATGATCCAGATGACACAACTCGATACATTACAAATATTTTGCTAGGTTGTCGGTCGAAGAAGTTCATCTTAGCGCCGTACTTCGAACAGTAAGAACATAATTTAACATTGTTATTATGTAGATTCCTTTGCTAGCTTGTTCATTAATATAATTTAACATTGTTATTTAATTTCTAACAATGTAGGGAGCATTGGATGTTGCTTCTTATATCTTATGATCAAATTGCAATATATGTGTTCGACTCATTGAAGAGGGAAAGAAATATGCAAATCAAGGTATTAATGACAGTGTAAGTAAATTATATATTATTTCCTAACTTATTAATATAACTTAACCGTGTAAAACTCCTTTAACATATTTATTTACTCATATATATATATATATATATATATATATATATCTAATTTTGTAGGGCATTTAGAGTATATATGTGGCGCCCCCAGAAATCCCCCGAGCCGGGCACTGTCAGCAATTTGGGCGACAGTCCTCGAGATCCCCAGGCTAGGACTCTGGGCTACACCAAAAAAACTACAACACAACAGCAATGACAACAACACAGCCAAGCATTTACAACACTTAAATGAGAAATATATTCTCAAAACATCATTACAATATCTTAAGGTCCTCATCATCTTACAAAACCTCAAAGCTTGAAAAATAAACAAGCTGCAATGGAAACAAAACTTTAGATGGCTCATACAGCCTTACAACTATAACACTCTTAAGTCATTCTGTCTTTCTCTTTCTTAGGCGAATCAGCCTTCAAGACATAACCTGAAAAACATTCATAGCATTCCATATGAGCGTTTACGCTCAGCAAGTATATAATCATCAGAAAGAAGAATAGATAATTCAAAAGCTTTAGTATTCATCGAGATTAGGCGAAGCAATGCCAACACTTCGTGATAATGAACAAACATGTATCATTTACCAACACCTGGTGATGATAAATAAACATGTATCATTTAGGGTACCGAGTGATATCAAGGGCTAACCCTCTTTCAATAAATTATGATTCGCCCTTTACTCATCAGATAATGCATCACCTGACCAGACTGATCATTATCTGACTACCTTCCATAATCAAATTTCATCCCAGCTGGTCAGCCTGGTCGTTTGATTCATCATTTGACATACGTAGTCACTTGCAGAAAGCATATTGTCTGCGAAAAGTCTCATTACTGATGCCTTGCCTCGGTCTGTCATTTTCTATCATCATTGGCCTGAATAGCAGGCGAAAGTATTCAACAGCCCCTTAACATTCCATATGGATATATCTTCTTGTAAACATTTTCTCAATTTTTGAATAGCCCTGACGTGCTGAACAATTAAAAGCAGCGACTGCCAACAACACATATTGGCATGCTCAACAATTAAATGACAGTGATAATCACAAGCAGAATTATATATCCATACAGAAGTTACTTGGGTGTGCATACAAGTTCATGACTTGCAACACCCAAACATCATCATTTGGTGTGCTAGGAAATTTAAATAGCTAGCAAACACCCAATAACACATAGTTTAATTATCAACATCTTTTCACGTACATCGGATTCAATGATCATACATTACTTAATCATAAAAGAATTCATCATCATGCATAGGCATTAACATCATTCATTTACGTAAATCGAATTAATGATTTTACGTAATCAGTAAGAATGAAAGTGGAATGAATATATACTTGCCTTGGTCCTTAGCTAGATTCACTATACTAGTTGCAAATAAAGTTCTATAAAACATCATTGTGGGTATAACATAAGAAATCCATACTTAAGAGATGACTATGTATAATCAGAGAATGATCATCAGGGCACGAAGTTGCCCGTCAAGGGACATAACACTCATCAAGGGATGACCGTCCGGGGATAATCACCAGGGAATATCTCACCCGTCAGGGGATACACTACTCATCAGAAGATAATCTACCCGTCAGGGGATACATTACCCATCAGGGAATGCATGCCTGTCAGGGGATAATTAGTCATCAGGGGATAATTGCCCGTCAGGGGTTGATTGGTCATCAATGGATAAATTACCCGTCAGGGGATGTCTCTCAGCCATCAGGGGATATCTCTCGGCCATCAGGGGATATCTCTCAGCCATCAGGGGATCATTTACTCGTCAGGGATTAGTCATCAAGGGATGACTTACCCATTAGGGGATAATTTATTCACCGCCAAACTCGTCGGTTGGTAACTTTGGCTATCGCTGAACTTCATCAGTGGATAACCTGTTCAGCGCCAAACTCAGTTAGCCATCGCCAAACTAGTCGGGTAACAACTTGTTCAATGCTGAACTCACTAAGTCATCGCCGAACTCATCAGTAGACAAATGTTCATCGCCAAACTCACTTGTTCAGCACTGAACTCATCGGGGACTAAAATCTTCAGTCATCAGAGACTAACATCTCATCAGGAACTAATATTAACTCATCAGAGACTAAACTTATCTCATCAGAGACTAATAATATCTCATTAGAGACTAACAATAAAGCTTGTTTCGGCTTCCATGGAAAGCCTTACATGAACAAACTTAACCTAGGATACTTCATGAATATGAATATGTAAAAGAACGCAGCTTTTCTTTCAAAACGTCACTCTTCCTTGAAAACCTAATATGCACGACTAAAACTCCTGGATGCTATGCAAAAAGGAACAACAGAGGAGAGCTTAAAATTCTTACCTCCTAGGTTAACGAAAGAGATCAAAGCTTGATCCACAGTAATCGTCCAAAAAAGAGAATCTTGAAATTATATGGAGGTGATAGGTTTAAGGAGGAACTTTGGAAAAGAGACTGAGATGTTCCTCCGAATGAGGTATTTATAGGAGGCTGAGATTAAGCTTTGAAATAAGATGATTGGTTAAACTGGACGGTAAAAACGGCTGCTCATCATGATCCTTAGCAGTTAAGCAAGTGTAATAAACCTGCTATCCTTCATGCACATACGTTTAATCCACTTGATGACACACAAGCAGCTTATTAATCAAATTTTCATATGTACACATGATGTCATCCTTCTTACGTATGCTATTCTATTCATCAAGAGATCTACTGATCTCAACGCTTGACTTCCTCAAGTAATAACGAATGTTACCAATATATAACATAATTTACTTGATCTTATAATCCAACATCAAGCAAAATCCTTTAATAGTCCAAAATATTTAGTTATTCCAAATAAACATCATGTATTAACTATACACGTTAATATATAAAAAGAACAATATAAATAAATTATTTATAGATAAACAAATTTTTTGGGTCGTTACAATATATTGCTCAAGGTGGCAAGAAGAAAAAAATAAGTTGCATTGGTACACGGATGAGGTTAAGGTATAAAATAGTTGCTAAATTATCCAATCAGAGTTGACTTTGCTGGTTTGTATAATATAATTTGAGCAAATTTTTAATCAACTTGACTATTTATATAGTGTCCTCAACAGGAAGGAAGTGTCGAGTGCGGCTACTATGTGATGCGGTACATGTATGACATTGTCAAGTTACATCACCGGGCTCCCTTTACAAAATGGGCCGAGGTATATTGTTTTTAATTATATGCATATAATTAACTATTTCAGTCTAATAACAAATTTACCTTGTATAGTGGTTTTAATTATATTTCTAATAATGATTTCTGTTTTAATATTCTATAGGGTTTGAGTGGAAAAAAGTCATATTCTAAATTTGAAATTGATGAAATTCGAGACTTGTGGGTAGAATTTTTTATGAATGACTGTATATGACCTTTGAACAGGTTTGAAATGTAATTTTATGAAATATAGTAGAATACAACAAATATATGACCTTTGAACAGGTTTGTAATGTAATTTTAGGAATAGATATCACGTTGTGATTGAACAGGTTGTAAATTTTGATTTGTATATATATATATATTTGTCTTTTGCAAATGAAGTTGTTCAATTTTGTATTTTTGCCTTGTTGTGGTATTAGAAATAGTTTCTTAATGTACAGGTTGGATATGGTATATTTTAAAATAATTTTTTTTTAAAAAATAAACATTATCATTTGCGTCGGTTGTCTTAAAGGTACGATGCAAATGACCACAATAATTTGCATCGGTTAATATAAAGGAGCGACGCAAATGATAAATATCATTTGCATCGGTTCTTTTCAAGGTTCGACGCAAATGATGTTTATCATTTGCGTCGGTTCTTTTAAAAGTGCGACGCAAATGACATTTATCATTTGCGTCGCTCCTTTATATTAACTGATGCAAATTATTGTTTTTTGCGTCATCTGTTTAACCGACGCAAAATGGTCATGTTTTTGCGTCTCCTCCATATGCGTCTCCTGTTAACCGACGCAAAATAGCTATATTAACCGCCACAAATGATAAGTTTTGTAGTAGTGTACATCTCCAGATTTACTATAGAAGAAAGTTCGCACCTTATCTTGTGCAAACTTGTTTACAAGATACTGTCCGAACTTTAAGCCATCAGCCCTCTAGGGGACCTAGCCAAACAATAACCAAGGAATCATAGCTCCATCGCCTATTGATTCCTTTTTAGTAGTTTTTCACCATCTTTCTATCGGAGGGATGGAGGACAAAGACTTCAGACACCGTTATCCGATGTACCCCATTGATACACATAGAATATGGTCTTTGCAATTCTCAACCCTTCACATAATATGACCGCATAAGTGTTAGGACTCTACCCTTAAGAAGTGATCCCACATGAGCTTATGCATCATAAATAACACACATATATATATGACATGTCTGTATTTGGTAAGGTGGATTGCCATCAACTATATTGATATTAACATGCCATGAACAATAATTAATAGATGTAGACGTAAGCCTACTATCCTCATGGTGCAACTAGATGCATCATTAAACACGTATGTATCAATAGTGCTCATATATGCCAAAACCATGAAAGTGGCCCCTTTTGTCCTAAAACATCCTTCGAGCTTTCACAATGAAGTTTCAACCATATATTCATGTAGAGAATGATCTTACTGATGGATATTTGTCCATCGATGGATATTTTTCATTAGTGAATAGTTGTTAATCGATGGATATTTATTCATCATTGGATATTTCTCCACCAGTGGATATTTGTTCCTAATTTCTCATAAATGGATAGCACTTGTCATATTACAACACATAAGCTTTCAAGTTTAATGCTATGTATGAATGTATATGCATGTATGAAGTATGTGTGTGTTAGGTTTTGCAACATTTGATGATGATTATGTTTAGAATACTTAGAAATACAAATGTACAGTTACTGCTAGTTTATAGAAATTGAGTTTTTGTAGCTAGTAGTTTACTCTCTGATTGTTGTAATATATTTTTCATAAGAGAGTAAGTTAATTTTTATTGTAAAAGACCACCGGAACTACATTGGAGAATTCAACAAAGTCAGGGATTATGTTTAGTCTATTAGGGACTAACTACCAGAGACAGAAGATTTATTGAAGTTAGTCAAGCTTGTCTGAGATTAAGGCCAAGCCTATCAAAGACTAAGGCTAAGGCTATCGGAGAGTAAACTAGGTTTGTCGGAGACTAAGCTTACTCGACCACAGACAATTGTTGAAGCTATAAGAGACAAAAGTGAAGTTTAATCTCTGATGCAGTAAAGAGTTCTAATTCAATTAGAAGTTGACTTCGACATGGACAAAGAAGTTGTGTTGAAGACGAAATTGGTTAGAAAATATACCAGAGTTGTGTTTGTTTTTCAGACTATACACAGAAAATCTTTATTGATTAGGATTAGAAGCTGAATTATGATTCAGAATCAGAAGTTGTAATTGAGTTTATAAAAATACAAAAAGCTGTATGTTTTCATAGATTTGTATAAATACAGTATATAAAATGGAAGTTGACAATCGATTTGTGATTGTTAGAATTTGTAATCAATTATTAATCAATAAAGCCAATTATTTATAAATTTGTCTTGTTCTTTTTATTCAGCAAGTTATATTACTTTAAGGAACAAGAATTTGAAAAAGTTCAAAGAAGTTGCATTCAACCCCCCTTCTACAAGTTCTAGGTTGTCTTACTGGGATAACAAGTGGTATCAAAGCCCAATTAATTTAATTCAAGAGATCCAACGATGGCCAACGATGAAGGTAGCGGCTCCAACTTGATGAGTTATCCGACAATCGTGATGGTGGAACCAAAATTCCAATATTAAAGAGAAAAGAATATTCAATCTGGAAACAAAAGATGTATATGCACACTTAAAGGTTACTAATCCTGATTACATTGAAAGAATTGAAAAGGGTCCGTATCAGCCAAAGAAATTTGTTCCTTTAAAGACAGTGGAAGGAACGATAATAGTTAAGCACTTTGAACTTGCACCTGAGAGTGATTACATTGCTGAAGATAAGTTACAAGTGCTAAAAGATGCTAAAGTGATGAACATACTCTATAATGGTTTAGATAAATATATGTTCACAAGCATCATCAATTGCACAACATCAAAATAGTTCTAGGACACCGTCAAGGTCCTATGTGAGGGCACAGACCAAGTTAGAAAGGATAAAAGGTCATTGTTGTCTCAACAGTATGAATTCTTTCAAGCAAAGCCTGGTGAACTAATATCAGTTTATGATAGTTTATGCTTTGCTGAATGACTTGAAGGTTTTTGGAAAGTCTTCAGAGAATAAAGATATCAACACCAAATTCATGAGCGCTCTTCCACCAAGCTAGGATCCAAAGACAACTGCAGTAAGGGAAGGTCATGATTTGGATGTCCTCACACTAGACAGGCTCTACAAAAATTTAAAGTCATATGATCTTAAAGTAGGATACAGATAAAAGATGCATGGCAGGGACAAAGGAGCTACATTAATTGTTGAGACAAATATGTCTCATGAGGAGCTTGATGATGAAACCTACACTACAGGTTCTGCTGAAGAAGAAACTGAATTTGACACTGGTGATGACATGGAGGAATTCATGGCATTCATGGGAAGCAACTCAAGAAATTCAGAGCTAGCAGGAAAGGTAGAGAATCATCAAGGAAGCCTAACCCAAAGAAAGAAGGTCAAACTATGACCTTTGACAAAAACAAAATAAGATGTTACAACTGTGATGGGTTAGTTCACTTTGCTAATGAGTGCAAGAAGCCTAGCTAGATCAACTGAGTGATCTAAGGATGACAAGAATGGAAAATTAAGGAATGATTTTATTGAAAAAAAAGTATAAATCCAAGAACAAGACCTTGATTAGTGAAGGTAAAGACTGAATTGAGAGTGATTCTGATGAAGAAATTGTCAACTTTGCCTTGATGGCTCAAGCTGATGAGCCAAGTGATTCTCCAAAGGTATGTGATGCAACTCAGAACTTTAATGTGCTTAATTTAATTGATAAATCTAGTATAGAAAGCATACAAAAAAGATATGTCTGATTTGCATGTTAGTTTTAGATCATTAACAATTGAACATGCCAGAATCAAAGAATCACATGACCTACTCTAAAAAAGAAATAAATTTCTTGAAGAGAGGCAAATACAATTTGACACTATCAAGTTAGAACTGAATAATGCTCATTATATGATTGATGCCTTGAAAAAGACGAAATATTACTTATTCGAACAACTTGAACTTGAATAGGCTAAGATAAAACAATAGAACCAATCCTCTAAAAAGTTGTTAGACTTGGTAGGAAGTCAAATGGTGGGTCAAAAATCTGGTCTAGGTTATGATGAGTACCTAGGAAACAAACCAAAAATATAAGAGAATGAAGAAACTACTAGCTTCATGACTCATAAATAACATTAATAAATTTTAGACAAAATTTTAGATTCTTGCATAAATAAATTTTGGTCGAATTTATTTATGAGCATAAGAAATTATTCCTTTATAATTACCGAAAAGAATAATTTGCTATCCGAATTAATTTTGGTAGTAATCTGAATTATTACTACCACAAAATTAATTTTTGGGTGTAAGATATTATTGGAGTTAATTTATGTGTTAAATTAATTTTTGGTATTATTGGAAACTAATTTAAAGGATATTGATATAAATTATCACTATGCCTATTACAAGAAGGATAACTGAGTAATTATCATGTATAGTGAGTAAGCACCGTGTAATGAGTATATATCACAGGTGTTGAGGTGATTTTTAATGACTAAGCGTCGCAAAAAGTGAGTCATATGTACTACCACTTGACACCTATTAGTATTCATACTTACGTGTAATATTGATTTAGTAAATTTCAAGTCTGTTAGTAATCTAAGTAAGAAATATCTCAGATATTTTTACTTTCCTAACACCTATATAAAGAGAACCTCTACTACTCATTTTTCTCACAACACTCATAAATTCCCTAAACCCATAGTTAGTTCTGCAGTAGCAAAAACTTACCAGGTAAATATTAAATGCTTTTATTAAGTTATTTAATTTCATTATTTGGTCATTTAGCTTAAATAGAAATTTGTATGAAACCTTAAAATTATGTTGTAAAAAAAAAAAATTTATTAGTCTCCGATGATGTCATCCTTAGTCTCTTATGGGGTTAAGATGACGTCATCAGTCTCTTATGAGTTAATTAGTCTCCGATGATATCATCCTTAGTCTCTTATGGGATTAAGATGACGTCGTCAGTCTCTTATGAGTTAATTAGTCTCCGATGATGACGTCAGCGTTAGTCTCTTATGGGGTTAAGATGATGTCATCAGTCTCTTGTGAGTTAATTAGTCTCCGATGATGTCATCCTTAGTCTCTTATGGGGTTAAGATGACGTCATCAGTCTCTTATGAGTTAATTAGTCTTCGATGATGTCATCCTTAGTCTTTTATGGGGTTAAGATGACATCATCAGTCTCTTATGAGTTAATTAGTCTCCGATAATGACGTCAACGTTAGTCTTTTATGGGGTTAAGATGACATCATCAGTCTTTTATGAGTTAATTAGTCTCCGATGATGATGTCATCCTTAGTCTCTTATGGGGTTAAAGATGACGTCATCAGTCTCTTTTATAATTCTAATTTCTTTTACTTATTCATGAATTATAAAACAGATTTCGCAGGAAACCAAATAGTCACCGGTCAAGGCAAGTAATCTATTTATTACATAAATCTCAGTTGCTCTGAGATTTTGTTAATAATTTATTTGTTACATATATTTCAGTCATTCTAAAGTTATGCAAGTAATATTTTCAACGTATAATATAGTTGTTCTGTTATACGTAAATATTTTCAAAGTGATATATTTATCATCTTCCTAATATATCACATCTTTATTTATACAGACATAAATATAAGTATGTTGTATATTTTAAATTAGACACATGATCATTTAATTCGATCTGTGTTAAGTTATGGCAGACAAATGCTTAAACATTTCTTCTTGCGTATACATAATTGTTTCGTATGCGTACTGATAGAGAATCATTTATTCAATTGAAGTTAATATCATTTCGAGAGATGCTTGATTATAATATCTTGTTCACAAGCATCTAGATATTTTATGCCGATATATAACATCTTGAGATATATTCAGTTTAATTATCTTCAGTTACTACAAGGCTAATAAATACCTTGTGACTTTCATTGAGACTACAAGAGTGCTGTGTGATCGTCTTGGTAAGTCCCCTGAAGTCAGACCTTCATTGAAATTACAAGGATGCTATGTAGTCACCTTGGTAAATTCCACTAAGGCGTCGAAATCTTATCCACTATAAGGACTTTACTTTGAGTAAGGGGATCAACCCGGATATGAGAATGGGATACTCTGCCAGACCCATGAGAATGTAGATGTAATTAAATCTACTATTAAATGTCATACGTATGTACATAGCAGATCACATTGAGGTAGCATTGGCCCGCTATTGTCATGTGATAAGAGATATTCTCAGTAGGCCCATATGCCGAACAGAATTGATAATCAAGTAAGTCATAGTACTGAAAGATGTCATGAGAGAGATGTTCAAGTAAGTCATCGTACTGAAAGACATCTGAGAACTTATGTGGATTTCTTTATTTCTTCATAGGCATGATATTGCCAAAATTTCTTCTAGTTAAAGACTTGGGTTCTCCTCATCTGAATCCAATAGTTGAGATTCTTAATATTTTAGCGTTGCCATAAAAATGCTATTTCTAAATAGTTTCAGACTCTCACTTAATTTGAAATATTATATTACTTACTGAGCTTTTGTTGCTCATACTTGTTTGTTCTCTTTCAGTTCAACCCAAGAAGGAAGAAAATTCTAAGGGTAAAGAAAAGTTATACCAGTTTCAGTAGATTTGGCAGTCCGGGACTCATAAATATGATTTTCAGTTGATTTTGATCTTGTTGTAAAAAATAAAAAGTTATGTCATTCCGCTGTTAGAATTTCTCAAAACAATGTATTTTCTATTTTTTTTAAAAAAAATTAATATTATGAAGGGAAAAAGGTTGTTTTCTTGGTGTAATAGTTCTTGTTTATTTTGGTACCCCCTTGACGACCCAATTTTTCCACTGATGATCTAGGTCTTAACAGCTGGTATTAAACTGACGTCCTGGTCTAAGTTTGGGGAAATTGGGGCTGTCACAGTCTCTCTCCTTCTAGAAGCAAGACTAATGATTGTCCTATAAATGCCAAAATTTCTAAACAACAATCAACTCCATCAAAGACAAGTCTTGAATCCAAAACTAGTTCTGGTTCCAAAACATTATAACTAGTTATTTTTATTGTACAGGGCAAAAAGAAGAGATCGTGGTTCTTGGACAGTGGATGTTCAAGGCACATGTTTGGAGACAAGTCCCTGCTTGTATAATATAAAGAAAAGATTGGCCCTAAGACAACCTTTGGAGATGACAACAAAGGCTATACAAAGGGCTATGACAATGTTGAACATGGAGATGTCATCTTCACTGAAGTATCACTAATTGATGGCTTAAAACATAATCTATTAAGTGTGAGTCAACTATGTGATAAAGGATTAAATGTTACCTTTAAAGAAGATCAATGTCAGGTATGTGATAAGGTGACTGGAAATGTGATCTTGACAGAGAAGAGAAAAGGAAATTTATACACTACAAATTTGACCTTCTATATTGATCAAGTCACATGTCTCTATAGCAAAGCCTCTGCTAGTGAAAGCTGGCTTTGGCACGATAAGCTCTCCCATTTAAATTCCAAAAACATCAACAATTTGGTGCGAAAAGGATTAGCAGCTGTCATTCCACAATTGGAATTTACACAACATGGTTTGTGTGATTCATGCCAGAAAGGACAACAAAGAAATGTGTCATTCAAAAACGAACCAGCAACACCAATCACTGATCCCTATTATGTCAGTTCAAGTAGAGTTTTACTTCCTGGTCACGACAGTACATGGTGATGGAGTCTTTATCTGCTTGGAGCCCTATTATGCTGGTCCAAGTAGACTTTTACTTCCAGGGTACGTATATATATTCTCCTGAGTCAGAAGTCTTGGTATTCCGATTAACATCTGATATCAATGGTTTCAGATATAACTTGTAACTTATAATGCAGAATTGTAATTAAAACAAATTATATCAATCAATACATAATCACTTTTATTGATCTTAAATTTGAACATACAATTTGGTAAACGAAATATCAATTGTTGAAATTTGTTCACAAAGAACAATTGCAAATCTAGAAATAATTTCTAGCTTCTCAAGTTCTAATAACTTGCTTTTCAAGTTCTAAGAACTTGCTTCTCAAATTCTAAGAATTTGTTGCGTTATTACAATTGAAATGTCTCTCATATCATTAGTGTAATAATAATTACCTATTTCTAATAATAATTTTTATCTAATCTGAATCTAAATGTATATAAGTCTCGACAATCCTAATTTGATTCCAATCAGCGGCCTAACCTTGTTAATCCAAATTTGATTATGTATCGGATCTTGATTGGCTTCTTGATTGCAACTTCAAATCCTATTCAAATTAGGACTTCAACTTCCAGTCGAATACAATCTTTAAGATCCGCTAATAAATCTTTATCTGCTGATAGCTTTTATCTACTGATGAGCTTATCTACCAACGAACATTTATCTACCGATGGTCATTATCTGCTAATGAACAAATTATCCTCTGATGCAGATTATCCTCCGATGAACAAAATATCCATCGAGGAACAAATTTATCCTCTCACTGAGTACTTGGATTATTTATCATTTAATGAACAAATTACATTGTTGGATGATAAATATCAACTGGACATAACTATTATTCGCTGATGAACAAATAACCGATCAGAAGATAATACTTAGAAAAATTCAGCTTCAAAAACTTATCTGCTGATGTTTATATTACACATCAGCAACTAGTATACAATTGAAAAACTAACAATTCTAAGTATATATATCATCATCAAATGTTATAAAACTAACACGAATTATTATTCATTTTTCGTTTAACAATCTTTAAACAATAAATTTAACAAAGAAAAAAGTCTATTGGGATTAATGGCTAAATTTGTTTGACCAATCTTTGGCTTTAGGTTGACCAAGGCTTGGACCAAATCTGATGATGGTTTGGAATTGGGTCAAGGGAAGATTGGAACGTGTGAGGGTTTCAGCCATGTCTTTGTCTCCGGTATGGGTTCACATCGTCGTTGGTTTCTTCCATCGTCATATGTTTGATCTCGCCATGGGTTTCAAGCATAGATTCGATGTTGGAGGACTCACATCATTTTTAGTAATTTTCCCCATGTCCTTGGTTTGGTCGAGATTTGGATAGAATCCCAATGGAGATGCTCGTTGTTATCCCTTGTCTTGATTGAATAATCATCTTTGCTTGACAAAAATTTATGGACTTATACCAAGATTAGTTTAGATGAGCCTCGTTTCTTTTGGCAATCATGAGATTCTGGTGGAACATAAATTAGATTTACAAGGCAAATTTAGATCTCGTCGGGTGGTGAGGAAAGTTGTGTCCCTTTGTTTTTCTCACCAAGTCGTTTGTACCTAAGAATCCAGATGCATAGGGCGGCGAGGGTTGAATAGATTAATTAAATAATAGTCATTTTTGCAAATTTTTTTGTGTCATTTATACAAACTTGTTTATTAATTTAGTTTTAAAATCTTATTTTTAAAACTTGTTAACTTGAAAATCCTTTGTAAGTGACTTATCAACAGATATAAATATAACAAGTAAAATGCAGACATATAAAGCAATAATGACACAACAACTTATATTGGTTCACGATATAGCTCTATGGTATATCCCTTCTTCAGTCCTTGGACTCCTCCCTAAATCTGAGAGTCTATCCACTAATAAAATATTAGATCCTTTTATAGGTGGAGAAACTTTACAACCTTTTTTTCTATTTGATATAATAAAACCAATTACAACAAATATACAAAACAAATTACAGCCCAATTTTGTCTTGGACAAATACACCTTGTACCTTCCTAAAAAACATGCTTGTAATTTAAACTTGACTTTTTGTGCTCCTTCTAGAGACTTGGTCTTGTTAACTCTCACTTGTTCATTAAATACCTGATCCCCTTGCCGTATTTAAGACTAAGGTCTTGAGCTAAAGTCAACTCTCACTACCTCACAAAATCTAAAGGACACTAACTCACAAATTCCTTTTTTAATTTTACAGTTATTTAGTGAAACTAAATGCTTCTTGTGAAATAGATATAATGTTACACAAATGAATATGACAATATTTTATGTAAAGAAATAAAGACTTTGACAGATAAACAAATAAGCAAGTAAAGTTACATTTAGTTAAGCCACTTTTTAGTTATCAAAGAATATGTTAAGGACTAGATTTTTCAATCTATGTTATCTCACTCATCCTTGAGGAGTTTGGTAGTTCGTAGGTCTTTCACTGCAAATCCAAAAGTCGCTCAAGAATATATTCTTCAATCCTTGTAAATAACGATAGGTCTTTCACTATGAAAATTTACAAGTTGTTTAACTTCACTATTTATGATCATAGGATAAAATAAAAGATGATCATAAATATATTAATGTTATTTATATATTTCGTTATATTCACGAAGTACCTTTAACCTTGGGAAATATAACAAGATATATAAACCTTTATACATACATACATACATATATATATACATACATACATATAAATATCAAATATAAATACACAAGTTAGAGAGATAAAATTGTGATTATGCTTGTGTAGTGTAGATGGATTTGTGAATGAATATGTTGAAGAAAGCTCGCACAAATCCACTTGAAAGTAATTAAAACTTTGAGAGAGAAGTGTCTGAAAGCCTTAGAAAGATGGTGTATATAACCATAAGGCTTTGAGAATTTTGCAAAATGAACCTAGAGAGGTTCGACTATGGTGGTGGTGTAGTGTGGTGTATATAACTCATTATTTTTGAAGTCTTTGTGAATGATATGCTACATGTTATTATAATCTTTATGAATACACTAGATAATGTATTGTTGTTTGAAAATCCTATAGACAGACTAAAATAGAATTTTCGTCCATAAAGAGAAAATTTCAAGCCATAAATTCAGTTGCAGATGAAGTATAATGGATGAAGAGTGTTCACATGAATATTCCAATAAGGATATTGAAAGTCAATTCTTTGTTTATTTATTATGATAATCATACTGTTCAAAAAATTGTGATAAACACTAGCTCATTTAATTCTAAAAGTAGTGTGTTGTGGCTTAAAATAGTTAAGTTGTGTTATCTCCTTAAGAGATCATCACTGTAGTTAATGTGAGATCTAGAAATAATGTTTGTGGATGCTCGTACAGAGGGATTACAATGAGACCATGTTTATAGAACAATATGTGAGATAAAGTTAAAAACTATGATTATAGAGTTCTCTAGAGCGAGATGGACATAGCTGAGTGGTTTTAATTTTACGTCTTATTGTTTGAGTAGTGATGAATGATATGTCTCGTGATGTTGTAGTTTTTTTTATATAATTCTAAATTAAAATTTGATGATATGCCTCTCATGTGTTTGTGTGTTATTCCAAATTAAAATTTAATAATACATCATAAAATTGTGTTAGGCATGTAAACTATAACATTCCACATTGAGACATATGTGGTTCTTAGTCTTTGTGCAAAAAGTGAAATAGAGATAAAATGTAAATATGATTAATTTCTATGATGTATGAATATTTAATGCATGAGTTTTTATGACAATGTGATGTCCAAAAAAATCGATTATTATAAGTTGGTGTATAAGTAATCCACCAAAAGTAATATGAATATATTAATCTCAATCTTTAAATGATTATTTTAACCAAGTATGAACAAAAAGGAAATAGAAATTTGGGGAAACACACTGCAGGAAAAGTTGCAACGTGAATTTTTTACTACATGCAAGGCATGTAATCATAGTACATCAAGAAATTGGCTACGAACAATGTATCCACTGGTAAGCTAACTTAACTGTATAGTCTAACCATGGTTACCAACTTGGTTATGCATGTATATATATTTTAAAAGGAAACTTAATGTGCAAGGATACCAACAAGAGAAAGTTTTATGTCCAATTAAATGTCGACTAATGTGAGTGATTGGTTGATATTAAGGCAGCAGCTACATCAACCAAGCTAGCCAATCACACCATTTCAAAGACATATTTCTGGCAAATCTAGCTAATGGCTGAGTATTATTCATCAAAATGATACAACTGCTCTAATTGATGTGCAAGCATAATAAATACATCACCTTAGGTATAATCCTAGACTCACTTCCAAAAATTCTCTCTACCTGACACTCACATAAATCTCATTCTTCCTTTTCAAGAGCAACATGAGTATTCTAATTCCTTCTTTAAAGCTTGAAGAGGTAAGAGTTTTATACCAATCGTATGCTCTGCTCCATTTTGATTTATATCCTCTTCATTCATATCATATTGTAAAACACTTTGTTCAAAAAGCATGTTTTAAAAACATACACATAACATCAGAAGTTATTAGTTGCGCATGCTAAAAGAAAAGAATAAGAAATACTGAAAAATACCAACTGTACAAAATGTGTTAACTTCCAAACAGTTTTTATATCAATAGTTAAAACCCTTTAAAAACACCATGCTTTTGTCTTAGACAACCAGAGTTCCTGGAGCTTAGTAGCGTCCATAAGAATAAGAAAACAATAAGGAATACTCATGTTTTCTCTCTCAACCTTTCTAAAGATAGAATAAGATTTGAAGAACTGTATAACTCTGCAACTATACAAGTTGTAGTAGACTGCAGTAGTATTTGTTTGCAATTGTGTTTGTATGTTGTGAGAAAAAATGATACACACTGTAGAAAAGATGATGAGGGAGTGCCCTAAGTAAAGTTGTGTATCCACTGTGATAAAAAGTTAGTCTCTGATAGGCTAAAAAGTTAGTCTCTGATAGGCTAAAAAGTTAGTCTCTGATAGGCTAAAAATGTTAGACTCCGATAGTGTAAAAATGTTAATCTCCGATAGTGTAAAAATGTTAGTCTCTGACAATACAAAATACTAGTCTCCAATGGTGTAAATTGTTAGTCTCAAATAGTACAAACCGCTAGTCTCCTTTTTCATAGTGTAAACTGCTAGTCTCCGATAGTATAAACTGCTAGTGTCCGATAGTGTAAATTGTTAGTTTCCAATAGTATAAACTGCTAGTCTTTGATAGTGTAAATTTACACTGCTAGTCTCTGATAGGCAAAATCTTAGTCTCCAATAGAACAAATTGTCAGTGTCTGATAGGCTTAACAAAAAGTTTATCCTTTGATAAGCATGATAGTCCCTCATGATTATATTAGTCTCTAATAACAAATTTATCCACCGATGGATAAGAATGCTATCCATTAATGAACGTGCTACTCTCTTAGAAACATGTTAGTCCTTGACAAGCTCAACTAGAATTTATCCCCTAACAGACTGAAAATATATCCCCTGACAGGTCAAATATGTACCATGACAAGTAAAAATTATCCCCTGATGAATAAAATCTATATCCTGATGAATAAAATCCATCCCCTGATGGATTAAAATTTATCCCCTGATAAACTAAACTCATCCCCTGATGAACAAATACATCCCCTGACGACCATTTTGCATCCCCCTAATAGTGATCTTATCCCCTGATGCCACATTTATGCTTCGATAGCTATCCACTGATGCATGGTCTGTTCTTAAAATATCAAATCTTATTTTGTGACAAACAATTAAGGAATTCTTTAAAATAATCCTAATTAATTTTAAAATTCACTTAAAATAAGTTTTAGTTAATAAATGATTAACATGCAAATTTCCAATAAATTCAAAATAAATTATATGGAAGCCTGCAAGTGACTAATTAACAATCTAAAAAAAATTGAAAAATTCCTCTGACTTGTTTGAGTTAAAAATCTCGAACCCCGATACACCAAATAATTAACTGAAACATCAAAGATATAATAAATGCATGGACATCACATTTGTACATACTCACATTATATTGTGAGAACCCAAAAATGTCAATAAATTTCGATATGAGATTTATTTATTTTAGTCTACTTTTACATGAAGGTTTATTTTATTATTGGGTATAAATAACGAAATTATACTTTATGAAAATTATCTGGCAATGTGATGTCCAAAGTATTTTAAATGTATTTGTAAGCTCAAGTGTTTGCAAGATCGTTTTGGGCGTGTCACGCGGGAAGACCCTTTTTGGGTATGAACAGTTAGCTACAGTAACCGTTTTAAAATATGACTGTTGAGGGACAGTAGCATTTAATGCACATCACCTCCACCATTACGCTAGAGTGGGCTATGAAAAATGACCGATGGACATTAGCAGCCGTTGCAACCACTCTCTTTTCTCACCAGTCATTTCTTTTCTTTTCACAGCCATCGGCTGATATCAAATTAATCCAACGGCCTTTGTTGCTCACCAGGTGATATATATATATAAATATCACGTCATAATAACCCTAGTTCCACCTTCATAAATTTCTCTATAGTATACCATCAAACCCTAGCATATTCTCAAGACAACTGTCCTTTTTGGAAGAACAACTCGAGCTTTAACTCTTCCTCTACAGCCAAGGAAGTAAGAGCATTTCATTAAAGTCCTGCTTTATTTCTTATACTTCTGTTCGGTCTTACGTACAACATTTATTACCTTGCTCATTTATTTCCAAAAGTATGACTCAATGCATATTTTAACACCGGAGTTAATGACATTTATTTCAAAAGTTGTCTAAGATGGGTGTAATATTGTTGACAACCACCTGGCAGACAAGCTCTTAACTACCAAACATTCTTTTGTCAGTAGTTGCAACCCCATGCTTGAGTTTTCTTTAACCTGAGTTTGAACCCTAAACCGTATCTAGGATGGCTTGCAGACCATAGGAAATGTTACGTATCACTGAGAGAATGATGAGTTTTGACCTAAGTGTGGTTATGGTTGTGAGCACCACTCATGGTGGTGCGAGGAAGATGACCCTGTATCTGAGACAGGCCTTAACCTAGTCTTCGACGGGTTTGAGTTAGTCTCTGATGAGAAGTTAGTCTCCGATGACGTCAGCTTTAGTCCCCGATAGGCTAAAGTTTAGTCCCTGACGGGCAAGTATGTTAGTCCCTGACGGGCAAGTATGATAGTCCCTGATGAGTTTTGTGGTTACTAAAACATACCCTGATGATCGATGCTCATCCCCTGATGGCCGAGAGATCTTCCCCTGACGGGTAAAAGATACCCTGACGGTCGAGAAGTCATCCCCTGATGACTTTTCCCTGACGAGAGAAGGAGACCCTGATGGTGGGGAAACCATCCCCTGACGGGCGAAACCATCCCCTGACGGGCGAAATATCCTCTGACGAGTAGTTTACCCGCTGATGGTCAGTCAACCCCCGATGTATGATTATTCCCTGGCCTAGCAGATTTCCCCCTGACGTGCAGTCTGCCCTTAAAACTATAAAACATGATTTTTCTTAAAATTATTTATGATGTTTAATTATGTATTCACCCTAAACAGTTTTATAGCAGTTTTGGAAACCTTAAAAGTTTAAGGACACCACATATGCACTTTCTCTCATATTTTAACCTAAGTACTAAATCTATTTTGGGATATGTATATTTTACAGAATTTTCCCCTCTCAAGTAAATTGAATTTGTTGTGAGCAAAGGACTGAGGCAAGTATATTCACAATCTTATGTTTAATTGCAAGTTGATGCAAACATATACATGCAATCTGATGTTTCTTTCAGTTAACGCATTATCATTCGATTCGGTATGCGTGCAAGGCTTGAATTATGTTTCAATTGTTTCTTTTATGAAAGAGCATGCTATGCTTTAAATTCCGCTAGCATGATATGAATGATGATGCATGGATATAACTGAGCTTTGATTATCAGTGTGAAGACCCGGATTTGTAAATAAATTCCGTTATGAAATTAATTATTTTAGCTTATTTTCTTCATGAAAATTATTTTCTTATGAGTTGTGAATATCGAAATTATATTTTTTTATGAAAAATTTATCTGCAATGTGATGTCCAAGAGTTTTTTTTTTTTTTATTATTTTGTTTAGCTCATGAGGTTATGAGTTGTTCTACCCTTAAAAGAGTGTGTCGCGGGTAGCTACAGTACCCTTCTTCTTTTAAAATACTGCACTGCTGGGGGGGGGGGAACAGCGACATTAAATGCTCATCATCCCTATCATACCTTAGAGTCAGCTATGAAAGATGACCGATGGACAGCAGCCGTTCTTTCCTTCTTCAGTCATTTCCTTTCTTTTCATAGCCAACGGCTGAGATCAAGTTGATCCGACGGTCCTTGTTGTTCAATCAAATGATATATATATACACACCACACTGTTGTAACCCTGATCCTACCTTTCCAAACCTCCATCAAACATCAATTTAATTTTCGAGACAGCAGTTCTTCTTGAAGGATAAACCGGAGCATTTATTTTCCTTCCTACAGTGAGGAGGTAAGAGCATCTCATTTAAGTCTTGCTATATTTCTTGCATCCCTGCTCTACCTACCACGTTTAATACCATGTTCATTTATTTTCAAAAGTATGACTTAATGCATATTCTAACGATCGGGGTTAATGTCATTTATTTCAAGTTGTCTAAGATGGCATGCAGACCATAGGAAATGTTACGTATCACTGAGAGAATGGTGAGTTTTGACCCAAGTGTGGTTATGGTTGAGGGCACCACACATGGAGGAGTAAGGAAGACGACCCTGTATCTGAGACAGACTTTAACTTAGTCTCTGACGAGTATGAGTTAATCCCTGATGAGTTAATCCCCGATTAATCCCCGATGAGT
>CM025783.1:32617327-32638334 GCA_014636745.2 Centella asiatica
ATTAAGAGTTAATTATGAAGTAATTATTGTTCAATTAAACAATAATTAAGGGATAAATGATGATGATTAATAAATAATTAATAGAAATCATTTAAGCTAAAATTGATTAATAAATGATTAATATTCATTAATTAATCTAAGGCCTCCAACAATTAATTTAAATTGTCGAGAGCATACGAGCGACTTTTTACCAGTCTAGCAATATCTCGGACTACGATTCGGATTTCAAATGAATCCCAAGTTAAGGAAGGATGACTTAATTAGTCAAACACAGACGTGAGAATTTCACGAACACGTCGCATATGCATCTTCATGTATATTTAAGTTAAGATTCTTATGCTAAGTCAACATATGATTTTACAGAGGTATTTCAGCAGGAAAGTGGTATGATTTAAGGATAGCTAAGGACTGAGGCAAGTGTATACTCATTCTTATGTTTATTCAAGTTGATGCAAGTACATATATGCAATCTGATTCTTATTCAGTTAAACGCATGATCAGTTGATTCGATGTGCGTGATTATATGTTATGATTTTCTTATAAATCTAAATGCTATGCTTTAATTTCTGCTAGCACGATCTGAATGAAAGTACATGGATATAATTGAGCTTTGATTTATCGATATTTTTGTCAAATCTTATATCTGTGCTAATTGAACTCTAATGTTTCACTTGAGCATTTAGCAAGTGCTTATGTTAGTCTTGAGAGGGCAAGATGACTATCGTACATAGTTACGAGTCTCCTCTGAGCTAAATAAGAAATGCAAGATGGTTAAGTGAGGATTGAGGAGTTTGAAACCTCAAAGTCAAAGTTAATTTTTTCTAAGTGTTAGAGGTTTTGACATCGAATTCCGTCATACCTCGCAAACAGTTTTGAACCCTTTTTGTGCTTCAAACCCACCATATGTTTATATACTTGCTGAGCGTAAATCGCTCATCCTTGCTATTGATTAATGTTTTACAGGTGAGAAAGACAGAGTATAAGGTTGTTATGAGGTAACTGTGGGTATTGATGAGAAAGAGCTAAGGACAAAGGATACAATAGCATAAGGACGACAGTCAAGGCTGTTGTAACAATTTAGCTTCCGCTGATGTCATTAAGAAAATGAATTTTGTAAGTTTAGCTTTCGCTGACGAATGTATTAAACTCCAAATTTTTGTAAGGAGTTGCATTTAAAGTAAGATAGTGATGTATGGATGTTGTGTTGTGTTGTTTTGGTTGACGGTTGCCCGAAGTCCGTTGTGTGATTTTTGGGGGCGTCACAGCTCATGTGAAATATTATGAAATGTTTTACAGGTTATGACATAAAGGCTGAGCCGCCTAGTAAGGGAAAAGAGAAAATGGCATAGTGAGAGCTTCTTGATTTGTCTCCTATGGATGGCTTTTAAAGGGAAAGTGAAGCGAGAGGCCATCCTGAAAATGTTTAGTTTGTAAGGCCAGATGGGCCATCTTAAGTTAATTTTTTTCGCTACAGCTTGTTTATACTCAAGCATTGAGGTTTTGTAAGATAATGTATTTGAGAATATATTTCTCGCATGAGTGTTGCAAATGCTTGGCTGTGTCGTTTTCTTTGTTGTTGTGTTGATGTTTTGCAGTTTCCTGGCATAGCCTGGGGTCCCAGCCTGGGGATCTTGGGGGCTGTCATCCAAATTGTTGACAGTGCCCGAGGCCCGGCTTTGGGGATCTTGGGGGCGCCACAAGTTGTCCTTTTCAAGAATAGAATGAGAATCCCAATTCCTTCTTTAAATTTTAAAGAGGTAAGAGTTTTATACCAATAGTATGATCTGTTCTGTTTTGATTTTTGTCCTTATTCATTCATATCATATTGTAAAACACTTTGTTCAAAAAATATGTTTTAAAAACATATCCATAATGTCAGGAGTTATTAGTTTTGCATGCTAAAAGAACAGAATAAAGAAAATATTGAATGTCCTAAGTCAGGTTGTCTATTGATAACACCAATCATTAAAAAATGAAAAAGTCACCACTTTAACCGAGACAAGTTTTAAACTTCATCTCTTACAGTTCAGAATTTGTCTCTGATAGAGTATAAAAATTAGTCTCTGATAGTATAAATTAGTCTCCGAAAAATTATAAGTTAGTCTCCAACAATATATAAATTAGTCTCTGATAGCATAAAATATTAGTTTTCGACAACATAAAATATTAGTCTTTGATGAAAAAATTTTGTTAGACTCTGATAGGTAAAATTTCTTAGTCTCTGAGAGACAAAAATACTAGTCTCCTATGAGTTTGACACTGACTTATCGAGTTTAACACTGAACAAGTTATCTAGCGATGAGTTTGGCACTGACTTCTTGAGATTGGCAATAAAAAATTTATCTATCGACAAGTTTGGCGATGGGTTATGAGTTTGGCCACAACCAAGAGACTTTGGTGGTAGTCAAATAGATTACCGACGAGTTTGGCGATGAACAAAATTTATCCACTGATGGTCAGTTTATCCACTGACGAGTAAATCATCCACTGATGAGAAATTTATCCTTAGATGGGTGAATTATCCCCTGGCGAGTGGATTATCCCCTAACAGGTAAATTTATCCCCTGATGGACCAAAATTTATCTCCAAATGAATAATATGGATATTTAACAGTCTAAAAAATCTTATTTAAATTAAAAGTCTCAATTTCCAACACATCAAATGACTAAATTAAAACATCAAAAAGATAAGAAATACACAGACATCACAGACATCACATATGTATGTACTCACATTTATATTCAAAGCATTGATTCTCATGCTATGTCAACATACATATTTTATAGAGGTATTTCACAAAGCAAGTGAATTAGATTAGAAGCTAAAGACAAAGGCAAACATATTCTCACTCTTATGCTTATTTCAGTTAAGTGCATAATCAATTGATTCGACATGCGTACAAGGTGTTGACTTTTATGTTTAGATTTTCTTGTAAATCAGAATGCTATGCTTTAATTTCTGCTAGCAAGATATGAATGAAAGTACATGAATATAACTGAGTTCTGATTTATCAGTTATTTTTCAATATTATATCTATGCAAATGAATGAAACTGTTATCTTTCAAGCGAGGAAACTGTTATGTTCCTTAAAATGTGGAACATGCCACGTAGTTGGCAAGCGGAAAGGAAAGGCGCTGATGTGTTCTGTCACCTGACCTAGATGTAACTATAGGTCACCAGACCTAGATGTAACTTAACTACAGGACCATGTTGTACAGTCTGGCCCACTGATTATGGTGTGGTTAACAGATCCAACGGGTTTAACCCCAGATGAATAAAAGGTCATTTTATTCAAGAAGGATCATATGATTGTCTTATCATCTGAGATCCTTAGAAGTTTTATGAGAATTCTGAGTTGGATGTATTGCTTCACCCAAACCTCACAAACAGAATTATACTATTGATTAAGTTCTTTAGAGATTTTATTTTCTTTTCCTTTGTGTTTATATACTTGCTGAGCATAAATTGTTCATTCTTGTTTAGTTCATGATTTTCAGGACCTAAGTTAGAAGCTATACCATGACAGGAAAGGAAGGGAATGAATTGATTAGACTATAAAGAGTACCCAATAGGAATAGTTATAGCTATTGTAATAGATTAGTTTCCACTACAATATTTATACTCAGAATTTTGTAAGGATATACTATTAACACCTAGTATATTCATGTTGTATGGATGTATTGTTGATTATTTTCTTTCTACTAATGGTGCCCGAGTTCCGTGTGGGATTTTGGGGTTGTCACAATTATAATATTAAAGAATTTATTAAATGAATTTTAATTGAGTTTATTTGCGATTATGATCAAATATTCTTTTATGAATAGTAATAGTATATGTAGTAGTAATATTAGTGTGGGTTATCATTATTACTGTTACAAACGAAGGAGAATTAATTCACAATTTTGCCAATATGACTCCCACTAATGAGTAAGCATTTTAGCCGCTGAATCATTACTACTGTAGAGTACTACTATATGACACCTGTGAGAAGTACACACATACGTGTAAATAAAATGATCAAGTAATTGTTTATTATATTCAATGAGTTAGTGGTTTAATTAATTCCACGTCCTATACTAATATGAGGTGTGAAACGCCCCACGTCAGATATATTTGTTTCCTGGCTCTCCTATATAAAGAAGATGCTTGACTCACTACTCTTCCTTTCTAAACACTCTCAAACTACTTTCAAACTCAAAATAATATTCATACAGTGTGGGCTGCAGAATTAAAAGTTTCGCAAGATAATTTTAAAGCCTTAACAAGTTATTTAATTTGACTGAGAAAACATGAGAGATAGACTATGTGTTTGCCTAATCATTTAATTACAGTGGAAACCTGTGTAATACTTTAGTTAATCAAAACGTATTCCCTTCACCATAATCTCCCAATATAAATAAACTACATGGGTAGTCTTTATCCTTTCAAAATACTCAAAGAGTTTTTCTATATGTTCAACATGGATATATTGTACTCTGCTATTCCTTATTCTTAACAACTTTTATCAATTAGAAGGGTGATTAATCAACTATACAATTAATAAGGCAATTCAATATTTAACCAATTCATTACTACAAACTGAATTTTCTTATTTCTTTTTGAAAACTTTGTTATGTTGAAAAGTTTCCATGTACCTTTGAATCAGGACTTTTCACTATATCAGAGCATAGTTTTATATTAGTCTCTAATAAGATAGTGATATCCCCTGATGATGGTCACATACAACATAAACAACTATTTATAATCTGAAAGAAACATATTTCAATCAGAGAACAAATACACAAAAAGAGTAAATTGCTTGTCACCGGAGGATAATTTTCCACTGATGGGTTAATTTAGTCATCGGAGGATAATTATCCACAGATGAGTAAAATCATCCACCAACGAGTAAATTATCACTTGATGATTAAATTATCCCCGATTATATTATCCAATGGGGTATACTTTGTCATTAGCCAAGTAACTTTGGTGATGACTTTGGCTCTATTATCCAAAAGTTAGGAGTTAAAGCGATGTTGAAGACTTTGGAGATGTGTTTGGCACTTTGTAAAATTTAGAGTTTGGCGCTGGCTTGTTGTGTTTGGCGAAGAAAAAAAATCTATCCCTGATGGCTGAGAGTTATTCCCTCATGAACCAATTTATCCACTGACAACCAATTTATCCCTTGATGCATTTTTTTCACCCTGATGAATAGTAACTACTGATGCATAGTTATCCTCTGATGTGTAATTTATGCCTTGAAACACATTATCCACTAAACCTTACTATTACCAACTGATGAGCAAATAACTCATCTGATGATAATAATACCTTACGAAAATTTACTTTTAACTATTATTCTATTGATGTTAGAAAACACACCAGTAGCTTCTATACAATAACAAGTTTAACAATTTCAAGTATATGCACCACCATCAGATGCATTCAAGAGTGATAATTATAAACTGAAAGTTTCATTACAGCCACTGCACACCAGTTGATAAATAATGAACATCTTACCATTCTAGGTTGAGTAGTGTTTTCCCAGTGAGATGGCCTAGAACTTGTAGAAGGGGGGTTGAATACAAGTTCTTACAACTTTTTCCGAATTCCTGTTCTTTAAGAAATTAACTTTCTGCGGAATATAAAGAACAAGATCAAAACTTTATAAACAATTGTTTTTATTGATTTAACAATTGATTACAAGTTTTCTAACAATCAAAACAAGCTTTTGATCGTCAGCTTCTATTCTGTATATATAGAAAAATATAACACTTTCAATTCTCTCTATCTATATAGACATACACAGCTTCGAATTACAATTCTGTAATTTATAATTACAGCTTCTAAAACTAAGTTTACAAAAACCTAGCTTCCTAATTCAAATCAAATACAATCTTTCCAATTGAAAGATTTCTAACAAGTTTCCTTGTCAGCTACGTCTTCAATAAAGTCTACGTGTTCATGGAAGACTTTCCTTCTTTGATTTGAACTCTAACTCCATCAGCGATTAAGTCCTCGACTAATCTCTGATAGCTTCTTTAATTAGTCCCTGATCACTTCGAGTAATCTCCGATGCTTTACAACGTGTAATCTCTGATGCTTTACTTCGTGTAATATCCGATGCTTTACTTCGAGTAATCTCCGATGCTTTGGCTTTAGTCTCTGGTGATGTCAGCATTTAATCTCCGAGGTATTGTTTTAATCTCTGATGACGTCAGCATTAATCTCTGACTCTTTATTACAATCCCCGATGACGTAAGCTTTAATCTCCGATGACCAATCCTTCAATCTCCGATGAACAAAACATTTTAATCTCCGATGAAGGATTCTTCAATCTCCGATGGGCAAAGTCCAATCTCTGATGAACAAAATTTTAATCTCTGATGGACTTTTCCCTTAATCTCCGACAAGCCAAAATCAATCTCCGAAGGACTAATTAACTTAAACAACTTGTTGAACAAACTCAACGAGTATTCCAGCAGTACATACAAAAGTAATGAACCTATCTCTTTATTATAATGACTAAATTACAAACAAGAGATACTACTGCTAGCTACAAAACTAAAGTGTTACAAACCAACACTTTTCTGTACATTTGTATTTCTAAGTATTCTAAAGACAATCATCATCAAATGTTAATAAAACCTAACAAGTAGCCTGAATTCAGTCATCCCTCGATATAGGAATACATAACAACTAAAATGAGGCACTCTTAATAAATTATATGTTACACAATCGGATAAACATTATAGAAAGAGTCGTGTTACTTAGACATATCTATAATTCTAACTTTTGATCATTTGTGGATCAAAAATAGATCTCGCAAGAACATTTGAACCAAATATAATTTATCACCCTGATCGAGGCAAGTGATAACCTTGGCCTGTTATTGTCAAATGGTAAGTGCTCTCATTAGGTCCTTGTGCTGAACAGAGTTAAGGTGATCTAGTAAGTCATGTATTGAAATACGTCAAATGCTTATGTGGAATTTCATTCTGAGGCATTAAATTGCCAACTTTCCTTTAATTGAGGAGAATATGGTTTCACCCCGTTCCTGAACTAGCTACAAAATTTTTGTTCTTCTCACTTGCCTTATAATATATTATTTGTTGAGCATTTATCGCTCATATTTGCTTTGATTTCCCTTTTAGTTAAACACGAGAAAGGTGAAAGTTCCAAAGGTAAGGAAAAGATGTACCACTAGGACTGGCTATTAGGGACTCTTAAATAAGATTTTTGGTTTTGATATTGTAGTAGAAAATTTATTTTGTTATCCGCTATTAGAATCTTTTGAAACAATAATTGTATTAGTGTTAGGCATACTCTAAGGATGTTCGTTAATTTTTCTCCCAGTGATGGCTCGATGTTCTGTCGAAAGCCGGAGTCGCCACAGTTGGTAACAAACGGATAACTCTAGTTTGCAGCCAGAAAACCAAGGCTGTCACAGCTTGGTATCAGAGCCTAAACACCAAAAAAAGTATTTATGAGTCAAATCAGAAAAGTTGGGATATATTAGAGATATGAAGAAGCCAGTCCTAAAAATTTTGGGAATAGAAACGTTAAGATTTAAGCATTAGGAATATCATAAGTGTACTTGATATTAGGAATTTTTTTTGACAAGTATATTGCAATTTATGCATATGTTATTTTACATAGTGATAACTAAATTAATAGTCGTTACATTGTCTAGTAATTTATTATCATGTTCGTTATGATCAGTCATCTAATTTCCTTGACTTAGAAAGACTGATTGAGTTTCATATGACTTTGTAGATATCTAACATACGCCAACCTGATAATACCCTGGAAGCCTTAACAGCTGCTAGGCCAGATAAATGGACCTCAGACGATGTCGTGTTATATAGACCTACACTTGTTAAGACTGAGATCTCTGAGCTTATTGTTGTTGACCTTATGTCTGAGGATAAAGATGATGCAGATGAAGATGTTAGTGATGATGACATGAATGAACAAGGGGTTGAAGATTCCCCTTTAGATCGTGAGAGTTTAGGAGACGTGACCTTAACTTAGGTTGCACTTTCTATCTCTCCACCCACTATTTTACCTGATGTTCCTTCGAGCTTGCGTCCAAGGTTTAGACACACTGCCAGGAAGTCTGTCCCCACAACCTTCCATACTTTCAGTTTCACCATGCCTGCTCCTGAGCCAGGTTATGCACCCCCACCTACACCAATTCCACTACCTGTGGCACCAGCTCCAGCTGTTGATGCACCAAGTACGGACCAGAGGCTCTGAAGTCAACTTAGATATTATGAAGTTGATTTACGTCATAGGGAGGTGGCGAATTTTTTCCATGTGAGGGAGGCTTGCAGTTGTAGACGGATGTCGGAGCACTAGGAATTTGCTAAATGTCGTGTTGCAGCTTGTTATAGAATGGGAATGTATGTTGTTAATTAACAAATGTCTGTGACAAGAGGACTTACTCCTGTTTTTGAGGCATTGATGGAGGCCTTGATGGCCTATTTGGACTAACAATTGAGGTTAGCCTGTGCCTTTGAAAATATCACTTTAACTTGGGTCTATTCAGGACTCAGTGAGGAAAACCTGATCTAAGGATCAGAAAGTAATTTTGGTTGATGCAGTGAATGTTCTGAGTATGTATATATATGTAATCAGTATCAACTATGATGACTTTTGGGAATGGTAAAGGAGGCTATTAGTAAGGTTATATGTTTTGTTAGTCAGGATGTTCTGGAAATATGGATCGATAGATGGTAGGGTCCTTTTTCATATAATATCATATGACGTGGTTGGGAATAGGTTTGTAAGCCTACCTGCGAAAGGGGACTTAGCATGTCTCCAATTTTGTATCATGTTGTAACATGATGACACATATATATAGTTCAATTTATTACCTTGTTTGTCAAGTTATGCTTTGAATTACCGAATAAACTTCATTTTTACATATAGATTGATTGTTAAAAATAAAAATAATTTCAAAATGAAGAACATGAAGGTTATTACAATGATATATGTTGTTTAACAGAAAATGGAGGGAGAAAATCATAGAGGTCATGGAAGGACTCATCAACAAGAAAATCATACTAGAGCTAACACTGCTGACCCTATGCAAGACCTCGTAAAGTTGATGAGAGAAGCATTTAGGAATGCACAGCCAAATCCCGAACCTAATAACCCAACACGCAGGGTTACCTTTAAGGATTTCAAGGATCAAAAACCACCTATTTTTATTGGAAAGGAAGGACCAATTGTAGCCCATGAATGGATCAAAGAGATCGAGAAAACCTTTAGGATTTGTGTGACGACCCGAAATTTTATTTTCTTACATAAATAGAAATAAATGTTTATGAGATGATTCCCTTTGAGGTATGAGTTTTAAATGTTTGAGTATTATATCCACGTGATGTCCAAAATTTAATGATCTCAATTTCCTTTGTAAAATCATCAAAGGAATTTGAATACATTAATCTCAAAATCTTGTATGAGGTTAATTTAATCAAGCATGAACAAAGATTGATGTTATGGAATATGAGTGTGGAGGTTAGTAAGTTTCATTCAAAACAATTTGAATGACTTACGTAAGGGAAATGATCTCATAAGTACGTATGCTGTTTGGGTTAATAAGCTGCTCGTGTGTCATTGGTTGATGAAGCTTATGTGCATGAGCGACAACAACTGCTTGTTACATATACTTAGCTGTTAAGAATCATGATGAGCAGCCGTTTTACTGTCCAGATTAACCAATCACTTTATTTCAAGGCTTAACCTCAGCCTGCTATAAATACCTCATTCGGAGGTAACGTTTCAATCTCTTTTCTAAAGATTTTCTCTCCTAAAGTTCTTTAAACTTACCATCTTCATACAATTTCAAGTTCTTTCTTTCGGACAATTACTTTCAGACAAGCTTTAATCCTTTCCGTCAAGTCAAGAGGTAAGAATCTTATATTCTTCTCTGTTTTCTTCTTGCATAGCATCCGAGAGTATGAGTTGTGTGTGCTAAGTCTTCAGGAAAGAATAAAGCTTTTAAAGAATATGTTGTTTTTATGAAAAGAAGCTTATGCCCCACAGAAAGGATGATTATGTATCCTAGGTTTGAGTTCGTTCATTCTGAGTATCATTCTTGTTCTTAAAAGATTTTTCCATCGTAGCAGAGACAAGCTCTAATGTTAGTCCCTGATGAGATACTTCAGTCTCTGATGAGATAATATTAGTCTCTAATGAGATGTTGTTAGTCTCTGATGAGATAATATTAGTCTCTGATGAGATGTTGTTAGTCTCTAATGAGATAATATTAGTCTCTGATGAGATGTTGTTAGTCTCTGATGAGATACTTTAGTCTCTGATGGGTTGAAGTTAGTCTCTGACGAGATAACACTAGTCTCTGACGAGATAACACTAGTCTCTGACGAGATAACACTAGTCTCTGATGAGTTAATTTTAGTCTCTGATGATGATGTCACCTTTAGTCTCCGATGAGTAAAGATGACGTCATCAGTCTCTTATGAGTTATTTAGTCTCTGATGACGTCAGTCTTAGTCTCCGACAGGCTAAGTCTAGTCCCTGATGACGTCATCCATAGTCTCTGATGGGCAAATTTTTTAGTTTCCGATGAAGGAAATTCTTAGTGTCCGATGGAGGAAATTCCTAGTCTCCGATGGGAAAAATATGTTAGTCTCTGATGGCTAAAGATATTATTTCCCGACGATCAGAACTCATTCTCCTGATGGATATGTAACGGTTTGAAAATCCCTCAGGGTTGTTTAAAATGGAAAGTCTCATTTTTCCAATGCAACAAATGATTGCATTAAAAGTCAAGAGAATAAAAATGCTCGGACATCACAGACATCACATTTGTACATACTCACATTTATATTCTAAGCATAGATTCTCATGCTATGTCAGCGTGTATGTTTTTCAGAGGTATTTCACCAAGCAAGTGAATTAGATTTAGCTCAGCTAAGGACGAAGGGAAGTATATTCTCATTCCTATGCTTATTTCAGTGCATGGTCAATTGATTCGACGTGCGTACATGGTTATGACTTTATGTTTAAATTTTCTTGTGAATCAGAATGCTATGCTTTAATTTCCGCTAGCATGATATGAATGAAAGTGCATGGATATAACGGAGCTTGATTTATCAGTTATTTTTCAATCTTATATCTGTGCAAATGTATGAGAATGTTCCCACTTGGGCATTGAGCAAGTGCTTATGTTAGTCTTGAGAGGGTAAGATGGTTATCGTACGTAGTTATGAGCCTCCTCTGAGCTAAATAAGACATGCAAGATGGTTAAGGAAGGAAGAAAGAGTGCAAAATCTGAAAATCAAGATATGTTTTTTAAAAGTGTTAGAGTGTATGCCCTAGTGGCCAATTATGTAATGATTGTGACACTATATTTTTTGATATGTTTTTGGTTAATGATAATTTATTATGTTTTATTTACTGCGTTATATAAATGTTAACATAATAAATGTCCTTAGAAGAATGATACTAATTATATGGATTCAAGTATGTGACTTGAGTATGAGATCATATAAGTATGTGATGTATCATTATTCTTAGATGTCCCTAGTCAAGTATCATTGTAAGTGGGACAACAATAATACATTGAGACTAGTATGTGATTAACTGATGGCCATATCTCATTGGTCATAAATATATACGAGATATATTAAGTTGATACATAGGTACATGTTAGAGAACATAGTACTGGACAGACCCACCATGAGAATTCTACATGGAGCGTTATGCTATGTGTCATAAGTAATTCTCATAGTGACAATGATGTAATGGTCCTTCGACCTGAAGTCATGACATTTCTACATAAGGAGTTATGCATTTTGACATTATCAAAAGTCACCTTTAACCGGGTGGACGATAAAGGTGATTGTTGGATGCATAATGAGTTATGTGAGAAATGAGAATGATGTAGATGGAATTTAGCCCTCCTATAAATTAGGGGTGATATCTATAGGCCTCTTGATTGAGTGAAACTATAAAATGCATGGCCATGCTCAAATAGAGATTTGTTTCATATAGTTTACTCATTGATCAAGAAAACTAAGATTAAATAATGAAGAGGATGACACATCCATGCCTTGAATTTAATCTTAGATATCATGGTTAAAAGGATTAAGTTACATTGAAACATTGGTCACGGAAGGTAACGTCGAATCTATGACTTTATTATTACTTGGGTAACAGTGATGTATTACTAGATGCCACTCACTGTTTATAATTTTATAATATGATTTAAAATTATTGCCAACGTAATAATAACCGACAGGGTCACACACAAAGAACATTCGTCAAGGAGATATAATTTAAATGTCTATGATTTTAATATATCAATAAGATTGATTTAATTAAATCATGGCTTTAAATTATATACATATATATTAATATATGTAATCTGTATAAAATAGAGTCCTTTGGAAGGAAATACGAATATATATATATATTTATTTGTACATATATATATATATTAATTAAGTGAGACTTGATTAAATATATATATATCTAATAAATATAAAAAATTCGGATTTTAAGTCTCCTAATTAGATTAGGTTTTGGAATTACTCTATGAAAGGCTATATATATGATATATCAGCTATTCTCTAACTATCCAACGTTTTTTTACGTATTCTAAGAATCTTAGTTGCTCACAAGAGAAAGACTAGAGTTCAGAGATATAGAGAGAAAAGAGAGATACAGATCATACAGCTAGTACTGTAACTTTTCTTGTTCGAATTGTGAGACGATTCGCGGGTGTTCGTGTGGATATCGTAGAGACGCTGTCCTGTTGGATTGCATTAAAGATTTGGAGACGATCAACACCTTCACCAAAGCTTCAGATTCGCACAATTAATCGGTAAAATCTTAAACTGTCTGTATTAAATAGTTTCGCATAGATCCTCGGGTTTGGGTTTCGTTTTGTTTTATTTTAAATTGTATTTCACCGCTGCGTTTTAGACCCAATGAAACCCAACAAAAAGTGCTAGAGGTTTTGACAATTGAATCCGTCATACCTCACAAATAGTTTGAACCATTGTTACCCACCATACATGATTATATACTTGTTGAGCGTAAATCGCTCATCCTTGCTATTGTTAAATGTTTTACAGGTGATAAAGGTAAGATGTACGTGTATAAGGTCATAGCGAGTTAATTGTGGATAGTGATGAGGAGAAGCAGAGGACTAAAGATGTAAGAGCATGATTGTAGTGCTAAGTTTGTTAGACCTACGGGTCTCAACTTCTTGTAAGGATGATGATTAAAGTTGTTGTAATAGCTTAGTTTCCGCTGCAAGTTTTGTACTCTGAATAATTGTAAGGATGTACTATTAATCACTTGAGTACATTAGGGTTGTATGGATGTGAGGTTGTTGTTTGTTTCCCTCCCCTAACGGCGCCTAGGTCCTGTGTGGGATTTTTGGGGTCATCACAATTTGTGAAGTCACAAACCCCTAAAAGACTACCTTTGCCACCTATTTACTGACAAGAGAAGCAAAGTTTTGGTGGGAGAATGTGAAATGTTTAGAGCTGACCCAACAGGTTGTGGTTGACAACAACAACCAAGAAATTGCTTGGGAGAGGTTCACAGAAATGTTCCTTGCTATGTACTTTCCATTGAGTCTATCTGATGAAATTGAGATTAACTTCCTTAATCTAAAATAAGGAAGTATGACTGTAACTAAGTATGAGGAAAAATTTATTGAACTGTCCCACTTTGCTCAACACCAAGTGGACACCAAGCGAAGGAGGGTAAGACATTTTAAGCAAGAATTGAATCCTTGGCTCTGTAATAAAGTGGTCGTTTTAGCACTAAACGATTTTTATGCTGTCGTTGTGAAGGCTAAGATAAAAGAATGAGGGACTGAAGCCCTTACAAAATATAATCGTGATAAGGGAAAGAATAGTGATACCACCTGGAACAAGAATAGGCCTCAAGGAGATCCAAAGGTTAAACAAGAACATGGAGTAAGAAGTACTACTAGCCCCAATTTTAATAAAAACAAACATCGTTGAATTGGAGATCCATCTCAGGGTAGTGGACTGAAGAAGGGGAGTGTTTGCCCCAAGTGTAATAGAAACCTTGGGAAGGAATCATGTTTGATAGGACAAAGGATATGTTATCAGTGTAGACAACTAGGGTATATGTCCCACAACTGCCCCAATCTTCCTACAATAAGCCAGAACAGACCTCAGAATTAGAATCTAGGAAGACTTGTCAACGCCACATGCTATACATGTAGCATGACAAGCCATATATCCCCAAATTGTCCTCAGAAAACCAGGAAGCACAATGAGGGAGAGGAGGCCACTGGCAAGATCTTATGCAAATGCAGTTTCTGCATACCCTATGGCACGCACATACAACATGACTGGCAATGATGCACTGCAATCCACTGATGTGGTGACAGGTATGCTTCCAGTTAATTCTGTACCAACATACATGTTATTTGATTCAGGAGCAATTAGATCTTTTATCTATATGCGCTTAGTGAAAAATTAAAGCTAGAACCGCATGAGTTGTTCCATCCATTAGAAGTTATGATTGCTAATCAAGAGAGGTATCACGTTACAAAGGTCCTTATCAATGTATCATTCAAGTGGGAAAACATAAGTTCCCAGCTGATTTGATACATTTTCCGTTGGGAGAATTTGATGTCAACTTAGGTGTAGATTGGTTAGGAAAGTATAAGGTTAAGATTAATTGTTTTAGGAAGCGTGTATCACTCAGTACACCACAAAATAGTAAGGTAACCTTTTATGGAAGCAAACTAACTACTTCTAGCCATATTCTTTCTAATATTCAAGGTAGGAGACTGATCAAGAAAGAATGTGAAACCTTCCTAGCTTATGTCCAAGACATCACTAAAGAGAAACCTCCAATAGATAACATTACAGTAATTCAAGAATATAAGGATGTTTTCCCCAAAGAACTACCTGGCTTACCTCCTGACTGAGTGATAGAGTTTAACATTGAATTAACTCCTGGTACAACACCAATATCAAAGGTACCATACTGTATGGCCCTAGTAGAATTGAAGGAATTGATGATACAATTACAAGAATTGTTGGATAAAGGTTTTATCAGTCCCAGTGTTTTATCGTGGGGAGCCCCTATCTTGCTTGTGATGAAGAAGGATGGATCAATGCGTTTATGCATTGATTATTGTGAATTAAATAAGGTAACCATTAAGAATATATACCCTTTACCAAGAATAGATGAAATTTTTGATTAATTAAAAGATACAACCTATTTTTCCAAAATTAACTTAAGGTCTGGATACCACCAATTAAGGGTGGAAGCTGATGTTATTTTGAAAACAACATTTCGCACCCGATATGGACATTATAAGTTTCTAGTAATTCCGTTTGGTTTGACGAATGCCCCCGCAACATTTATGGTCCTAATGAACCGAGTTTTTAAACATTATCTTGACAGGTTCATTATTGTGTTCATTGATGATAGTTTGGTTTATTCCAAGACAAAGGAAGAGCATGAAGAAGACCTTCGATTTACTATGAAAATTTTGAGGAAAGAGAAATTGCTTGCTAAATTGTCTAAGTGCAAATTTTGGTTACAGAAAGTAAAGTTTCTTGGACATGTCATTGGCAAAGATGGAATATCAATAGATCCAATAAAAATTGTTGTAGTGACTAAATGGCCTCAACTAACTACTCCAACTGAGGTAAGGAGTTTTCTCGGACTAGCTGGTTACTATCGACGATTTGTGAAAGATTTCTTGAAACTAGCAGTACCACTAACCAACCTTACCAAGAAGGTGGTAAAGTTCACATGGAACCCTAAGTGTGAAAGAAGTTTTAAGGAATTAAAGAAGAGATTGACAATGGCACCAATCCTAACTTTACCCGATGACACTGAAAATTTTATCATTTATAGTGATGCATCTCTACAAGGACTTGGGTGTGTGTTAATGCAACAAAGAAAGGTTATTACCTATGCTTCAAGGAAATTAAAGGAATACAAAAACTGATATCCAACTCATGATTAGGAGTTGGTAGCAATCATTTTTGGACTTAAGATTTAGAGACATTATTTATATGGAGAGAAATGTGAGATATACATAGATCACAAGTGTTTAAAGTATATCTTCACACAAAAAGAGTTGAATATGAGACAACGTAGATGGCTGGAATTAATCAAGGATTACGTTTGTACGATCAATTACCACCTTGGAAAAGCAAATGTGGTAGCAGATGTCCTGAGTAGGTGTGAACGTCTGAACATCATGATCACACAAACTGAGTTGTGGAAGGATTTAGAACGATTATAACTCAGCGTATTATTAGCAACAGACGATATAAAAATAGGAGAAATGACTCAGGTAAAGCCCTAACTATACAACCAAATCAAGAAAGCACAAGAGGACCATCAACAAGATAAAGAGAAACTTCTAGTAAATGAAAAAGGGAAATGTAAAATAGATGCCAAGGGTCTACTACAATTTGAAAATAAAATCTGGATACCCCCAATGGAAAAATTACGACATGAGATCCTACATGAGGCACATTAGTCAAAATTCTCATACATCCTGGGAGCACCAAGATATACCAAGATCTGCGTCTGATTTATTGGTCGCCCAACATAAAGAAGGAAGTTGCAAAATGGGTGAGTCATTGTTTGACTTGTCAAAGAGTGAAGGCTAAGCATCAGAAGCCAAGTGGATTGCTGCAACCTTTGGAAATTCCGGAATGGAAGTGGGAACTTGTTGCAATGGATTTTGTAGTTGGATTACCAACTACAGTAAGGGGAAGTAATGCCATTTGGATTGTTGTTGATAGACTGACCAAATCAACACATTTTCTGTCTATAAAAGATACCTCCAAGATGGATCAACTAGTAAAACTCTATGTGATGTAAGTAGACATGGAGTTCCTATGTCAATTGTATCAAATAGAGATCCCTATTTTACTTCACGATTTTGGAATAAGTTTTAGGAATATCTTGGTACTCATTTGTATATGAGTAATGAGTATCACCCCTAGATAGATGGGCAATCAGAAAGGACGATACCGACTTTAGAGGACATGTTACGAGCTTGCACATTGGATTTCAAGGGAAGTAGGATGAACACTTACCACTAATAGAGTTTGCTTACACTAATAGTTACCATGCCAGTATTGGTATGGCCCCTGTTGAAGCATTATATGGTAGAAAGTGTAGAACTCCATTACATTGGAATGAGATTGGAGAAAGAAAGTTAGAAGGACCAAAAATGATTCAACAAACAGAAAAAGCTATTACTATCATCCGACAAATAATGAAAGTCGTCCAAGATCGACAAAAGAGTTGTGCAGACCAACATCGCAAGGACCAATTAATGGATGTTGGAGATTTTGCTTTTGTTAAAGTATCCCCTTAGAAGGGAGTTATAAGATTTGGAAGAAGATGAAAACTAGAGCCACATTATGTTGGACCCTTTGAAATATTAAAGAAAATAGGACCTGTAGCATATGAGTTAATATTACTACCAATTTTAAGACACCTCCACAATGTGTTTCACGTGTCTGTCCTATGGCCTTGCAAACTTGATTTCAAAAGAGTTAGAAATTATCAACCCATTGAGATCAATGAAGATTTAACTTGTGAAGAAGTTTCCTCCGTAAAAGTTATTTGGAGGAACCACGATGTCGAATAGGCTACGTGGGAATTAGACAAAGACATGATTGAGAAGTATCCTGATCTATTTTATAAGTAAATTTTGGGGATGAAATTTTATTTTAAGGGAGGGAGGATGTGAAGCCCCAAACTTTCTGTAAATATTATTATAATATTAATGTGAAGCCCCAAACTTTTTGTAACCATTATTATAATATTAAATATTTTATTAAATAAACTTTAGTCAAAGTTTAGTTGTGATTGGGATAAAATATTCTGTTTTAAATACTGAAGGAAATAAATTTTAGCTCAAGATATTATCTTGAATAGTAACAGTTTATATATTAGTGTAGATTACGATTACGGTTACAATAAAAGTTAGTTAAATGATAACTTTGCCTAATGAGTAAGCATTTCAGTTGCAGAGTCATTAGTACTACGGAGTATTATCTTCTGACACCTGTGAGAAATTCACACTTATGTACGTACGTAATGATCAAGTAATTGTTTATCTTATCTTAGTGGTTTAGTTAATTTCACATCCGATGCTAATCTAAAGTGAGAGATACCCCACATCATATATATTTATTTATTTTTTCCTGGCTCTCCTATATAAAGAGGACCCTTGTTTTACTACTCTTCCTCTCTAAACACTCTCAAACTCACAAATAATATCTATACAACTTATGTTGTAGAATTGAAAGCTTACAAGGTAAATTTGAATGCTTTGATTAAGTTATTTATTTTAACTACTTGATCTCTTAACCTAAAGAGGATTCTGCATGAAACCTTGGTTAAACAAAGCGTATTCTTTTCCTTACAATTTTCTCATAGAGATAAACCACATGGATAATCTCTATTCAAGAAAGAATTCTTTACATATATTTAAGCTCTACCACTCTTTTTTCTTGAAAATTTTATTGTGATAAAAAGCTCCTATATACTTTTAAACCAAGACTTTTCATGATAGTTTGTCCTTTAGATGTCCACATTCAACTTAAACAATTGTTTAGAAAAGTTGAAGTAAATATATTTTAATTATGGGACAAATACACAAAGACTCGACTACTAGTCATCGGAGGATAAATATCCATCAATGAGTTGTCTTAGCTATCGGAGGATAATTTATCCACCGACGAAAAATTATTGTTAGTCATCCGATGAACAATTTTGTTCGTCTCTGATAGGTAAAGTTTCTTAGTCTCTGAGAAACAAAAATGCTAGTCTCCAATGAGTTTGGCGCTAGCTTATGAGTTTCACTGATTTGATGAGTTTGGCGATGAACAAATTACCCACCGATGAGTTCGGCGTTGAACAAATTAACCACCGATGAGTTTGCGGTAACTTGTTAAGTTTGGCGATGAGTTTGACAACAACCAAGAGAGTTTGGCGATAGTCAAATAGATTTTCGACGAGTTTAGCGATGAACAAACTTATCCCCTGATGGCCGAGAGTTATCCCCTAATGGGTAAATTGTCCCCTAACGGGTAGATATCCACTGATGAGTGAATTATCCCCTGACAAGTAGATATCCACTGATGAGTAAATTATCCCCTGATAGGTAGATATCCACTAATGAGTAAATTATTCCCTGAAGGGTAAATATTTCCCCTGATAACCAAAAGCTATTCCCTGATGCATAGTAATCAGTATAACCATTTCCAGATTATGCTACACCATCATGTGTATTCAAGAAGTAATAAATATAAGTTAAGCACAATCTAAACATTACATAAAGAACCTTGTGACTTAGACATAACTATAATCCTAACTTTTAATCATTTATGGATCATAAAACAGATCTTGCAAGAACAGTTAAACCCATCATACGTTATCACCTTGATCAAGGCAAGTAACGTGCTTGTTATTCTTCAAACTGGTATCTCAGATGTTCTATTATACTTGATTTTTCTTTAACATATAGTAGAGCTGTTTACACAGGCATCGATGTAGTATGATGCTTATTGCAATTAAATGCTTGATCCATTGAATCGATCAATGTTAACACATGTTACGAAAATACTCGAGCTTTTTCCTTACATATACATAATTTTTTTGTGTACATAATGATAGAGAATAAATGTTATTTATTCCAACTTGAGCTAAAACCATATTGTTAAATGTTGACTACTTATATCCAGTTTACAAGCATTCTATGTGACGACCTAGAAAATTTCTTTATCTATAAATAATTTATTCACTCATAATATTTTTTTATTAATATGTATAATTAATATATGATGTTTTTGAGTGTCTAAATATTTTTGGGTAATAATTTGTTCGGATGTTGGTTATAAGGACAATCAAATTATGTTATATGTTTGGTAACATTCGTAAATTGCTTGAAGAACCCACGCGTCCAGATTGGTAAGTCCCATGAAAAACTTAATAGCTTACGTAAGAATGACTACCTCATAAGTACGTAGGTTAAGTTGATTAGTAAGCTGCTTAAGTGACTAGCTTATGTGCATGAAGGACAACAACTGCTTATTACATGTACCAGCTGTTAAGAAATCATGATGAGTAGCCGTTTTATTAACCAATGATTTTATCTCAAAGCTAAATTTCAACATGCTATAAATACCTCATTTGGAGGTAAAATTTTAATCTCTTTTCTAAAAATTTATCTTCCAAAGTTCTTCTTTAAACCTACCATCTTCATACAATTTCAAGTTTTTTTCTTTTGGACGATTTCTTCCAGACAAGCTTTGAATCTATTCCATCAAAGTCAAGAGGTAAGAATCTTAAGTTCTCCTCTGTTTTTCCTTTTTGCATGGCATCCGAGAGTAGTAGCTGTGTGTGCTAAGTCTTTAGGAAAGAATAAAGCTTTTAAAAGAGTATGTTGTTTTGTGTTTATGAAAAGAAGTTTACACACAACGGGTAGGATTTTATTGCAACCTAGGTTTGAGTGTGTTCATTTCTAGGCATCATTCTTGTTCTTGAAAGATTTTCTTTTATAGCAGAGACAAGTTCTACGAACAGTCTCTTATGGGTTAATTAGTCTCCGATGATGACGCCAGCATTAGTCTCTTATGGGTTAAGATGACGTCATCAGTCTCTTATGGGTTAATTAGTCTCCGATGATGACGTCAACATTAGTCTCTTATGGGTTAAGATGACGTCATCAGTCTCCTATGGGTTAATTAGTCTCCAATGATGACGTCAGCATTAGTCTCTTATAGGTTAAGATGACGTCATCAGTCTCCTATGGGTTAAATAGTCTCTGATGATGTCATCCTTAGTCTCCGATGGGTTAAGATGACATCATCTGTCTTTGATGAGATATTTGTTAGTATCTGACAAATAAGTACCCACTGATGTTTGACTATTTCCCTGACGGATGATTAATCCCCTGATGGTTAATTCAGTCCCCTATGATCATCCCCTATTTTGCATACTCCCATATTTATCTTTC
>CM025783.1:32638344-32648779 GCA_014636745.2 Centella asiatica
CTCCGATGGGCAAAGTCCAATCTCTGATGAACAAAACTTTATTCTCTGATAGACTTTTCCCTTAATCTCCGACAAGCCAAAATTAATCTCCGAAGGACTAATTAATTTAAACAACTTGTTGAACAAACTCAACAAGTATTCCAGCAGTACATACAAAAGAAATGAACCTATCTCTTTATTATAATGACTAATTTACAAACAAGAGATACTACTGCTAGCTACAAAACTAAAGTGTCACAAACCAACACTTTTCTGTACATTTGTATTCCTAAGTATTCTAAAGACAATCATCATCAAATGTTCGTAAAACCTAACAATCTCCCCCTAATTATGAATATCAGAATGATAAGCATAATTTCAAGGTTGATGATGATGTCAAAACTCAACTATCAAAATTTACTTAGAAAAAGAATAAAGAATAATAAAATTACAAATGTACCTGAATTCAAGATCTTTGATCTATCATTCAGCTTCTCTCCCCCTGGATAATTTACCCAGCTTCTCCAAGATTTAAACAAACCTTGGCTACACTGAATAATACATTCAGCTTCTCCAAGAATAATTCCTGGCTACCCAAGACTATGTCTGGCTTCAAATCTTTTACTTCAATATTTACACAACAACTTTTATTTGTTCACTCCCTCCTTTTCAATTCCTTGAAATACTTCAACCTTTCCTCTAATAACCTCTTCAATTCCACCTCACTTGGTCCTTCTGCATTTCTTAATAGTCTTATAAAATCTTCAACATTTCTCTCTGTTAATCGATCTAGATCTCTATCATACTGAAAGAAGATTTTATGGTCATGAATATTTTCATACCATATCCCAAGTGGTTCAGATTCCACCATGTAGAGTTTTCCCTTGAAACTTAATGGTGGCTCTCTTACTGCAGACTTTTGACTTGAAGAACTGACCATATTGTCCTTTGCAGGAGGCTTCCTTGAAGAGATAGGTTGTGGTTTAAGAATTTCAGGTACAAGAATTATGGCACTTTCCTTATCCTCAATTTCCTTTGCAGGTTTCTGGACTAAGGGCTTCCTTCTTGACTTTCCTTCTGCCTCTTCCATCTCTTTATTTTTCTTTTTAGTAATGGCTACCTTCTGTGCACTTGATCTCCTTGTTGAAGTTTTCTTCTTCTTTGCCTCCTCCTCCTCCCTTGCTACTGCCATGTCCTCCTCCTCTTGAAGTTTCTGAGCTAATAATGCATCAGAATCTATTAATCTTTGATCACGAGGATTGACTAACTCAACTTTCCCTTCCACTTCAATTTCAATAGGAGTAGGAAAGTGAGCAGTCTTCATGGCATCCCCCAACAGCTTAGGTTGTCCTGGTTGAGTTGAAATCTTTTTCTTTGGTTCCTCAACCATGACTCCCTTGCCTTTGTCTTTTGATTTTGGGGCTTGTGCAAAAGAAGAAGGAAAAGTTGTTGCTGTTGTTGGAATTGTTGTTGTTGTTGTTGTTACTGCAAGATCAGAATGCTTCTTTAGGATACTGTACATTGCTTGCAATTCTGCATCAAGGACAAAACCAAACTTGTGTGAATGTACAGGAGCAGTTTTGAATGGACCACTCTCCCCCTTTTTGACATCAGCATCTTGGGGTTTAGAAGAGGTGGCTAGTGTTGGAATTGCCTGAAGCAAAAGTTGTTCCATTCGATCTTGCTTTTGGATCAGGAGTTGGATATTTGCTTCGAGGGCTTGAAGGCGACTGTCAGTCTTGGACTTATCTTTGACTAATGAATCAATTGCTGTGACAGTCCTCCTTGGCAAGTGTCCTTCATAGCACCTTCTAATCTTATCTGTCTCCAACTCCATCCTTTCCTTGATTTGCTGCACTACACCATTGATGCCAGTAACCAAGAAGTGGTGAAATTTTGTGTGTTTCTTATCCACCTTGGTTACTTCTTCAAGAATGTCCTTCACGGATGGTGCAGCAGCAGTTGACCCTATGTTGGTCACATAGTCCTGCCTCAACTGGGCGGCTGCTTCCTCCAGAGTGTTGGCATAAGAGTCATCAAGCCATTCATCAACATTATGCTCTGGAGCTTCTTCAGGCACAGGTTCATCTGCTAGACTTGTCTTCAATGCAGAAATATGATCTTGTCTCTGTTGTAGACCATATAACTCTTCAAAATCAGCATTGGACATCTCAGATATGACTTGTAAAGCTGCATCCCCTGTGCTTGATCTAATCTCTGGTTCTTCTGTTTCGATATTGATGGAGGGAGCAGAAGAAGCCTGAGCTTCTTTTGAGCTGGTTTCAGCAGGTTGTAAAAAGACACCTGCTGAAAATTTCTCTCGTTTATTTTGTTCAAGGATCTCATCCTTGCTCTCATCCTCTCTTTTTGCCTGGGGTTGGGCACCCAGCTTCTCATGCTCTCCTTCTTCCAAGCTTTCTAAAGCTTGACTCTCTTTTATGTGTATGTGCTCTCCTTTTTCCAGGTCAGGAGCCTGACTCTCACTATTTATTCTCACAGCCTCACTCATTTTGATGGTGTCACTCTTTCCTACAGAAGTGGGGGTTTGAGAAGTGCTTGTGACAGCATGGATAGGGGGTTCCCTTTGTTTATCTTGGGCTAGGGATCTATCCATGGAAAATGTGTGAGAGCTTGTCTCGATTATTGGCTCCCCTTGGGAAAAATCAAGAGAATCAATTATTTGTGTGACAAAAGAATCAAGGATGGGAGAAAAAGGAGAAGAATGTACAGTGGGGAGTGTTGGCTGTTCCTCAGAGATTAAAAATTGAGGAACATCAATTGGAGACTCTGTGTGTGCACTCCTTGTGTCACTCTTTTCTTTTGTATTCTCTCTATTTGGTTCCTCTTGGCTGTGACCAAGAGTTTGTGCAGACTCTGTAACAGGTGTCCCTGGTTGAGGACTATCTTCAATGTCAATATCCTTTTGGGAGGACAATGACAGATTACTGTCTTTCCTTATAACCTCCATTGCCTTTTGGGAAGCAATGGATTGCTTTTGTCTAAGGGTGACAAGTCTCTTCTTTCTCTGAGGTGCCACCTCAGCTTCTTGTTCTCCCTCAGCCTCACTTACTCCCTCAATTATTCTTCTTTTTATTGGGAGCTTTGTGGCTTTTCTGGTGTATGCAACCACAGTCTTTTGGGAGACTGTAGAGGGGGCTTTGGATTGTGATTGAGAAGTTGTTGGGAGATAAGTTGGTGTTTGTGTTGTATCCCCAAAGAATTGCAAAGAATATATGTTTGGAAGAGCGTCACTGAGAGAGTTTCGCATGACAGTAGGATAGTAAAGAGGTACATTTACCTTTGCTTCATTTTTCTTTAAGTCACTAACCACTCTTTTAGTCTGCAAAACTGTAGGAACAACTTGCATACTAGCAATATTAAGGTTAGGTATTAAATGATTTGCAATCATCATTAAAAACCTAGCATAATAAATTTTAGTTTTGTTGCCAGTTTTAAGTTTGTCCATCAAGTTTTGCAAAATCAAAAGCCCTAAGTTAATGTGCCTATCATACAACACACTATATGCAATTTGTTGTGAAATAGTGGTGATGGCATCATATCCACTGCATTTTGAAGTAAAAGCTTTTGTAATAATGTCAAAGAACAATGACCACTCTGACCTAAGATGGGGACGTGTGATGGTCCCAACAGAACTTATTTCAGTATTATAGTTTAATTCCTTAAACATACCTATAAGTTCTTCATCAGAGGCAAGGGGGTCATAGTTTTCCCTGATGGGTAAATGAAGTGCATTATTAACAATGGTATGAGTAATAGTATATTCTGTGTTTTCATACCTGAAACTTACCTGTGGAGATTCATCACTGTTGTCAGTGACTGTTGCAGTGCTCCACATGGTTGTAATTACTTCTGCAGCTTGAATGGGAGCTTCATAAATGGCGTATTGTAACGGAGAGTTCTTTAGAAAATCCACAAAGGGGTAGTATTTTGCTTCGAACTCGTATTTATCTGCCACCCCTGCATGGTTAGTCTTGATAAACTCAAACTCACCAAACTTGAAGCAAACTGTTTTGGTCGCCATTGAAGAGATCTGTAATCTTAATGAAGAAAACTCAAAGAAAGGTTAAATTGCAGAGTTTTTGAGAGAAATCAAATTGTAGAGTTTGATAATTATGAAAACAAACGTGTTTGAAGTTACTTTTATTAAGGTATGAGAGACGTTTGCTATTCAAGGATCATGGGTAACTACCAATTTACACTCTTTTAGAGATTGCCCTAATCTCTGATTGGTCCATGTGATAAGAGATTGACCCGATTAGTCTCTGATGTAGTAATTACTCATCGGGGACTAAAATAATCTCCGATGTTATAAATGTACGCATCGGGGATTAGGACATTCTCCGATGTTGTAATTTTGATCTATCGGGGATTAATTAAAATACACATCGGGGAATAATCGAGTCTCCGATGAAGTAATTTTAACTGATTGGGGATTAGTTAAACTACCCATCGGGGATTAATCCTTTAATCTCTTATCATACTTTTTCTCAGGGACTTAATCCCTACTTCAGTTTTATCTTTCAAAAATTTTTCCAACAATCATATTAATGATTATTGGCTACATTTTTCTGTTTTAAAACAGCTTCTTTTTCCAGAATTAATTATTCTAGCTTCATAAAAATCTGTTCACAGGAACAGCTGCATTTTAGAAATTTAATTCTAGCTTCATGCATCTGTTAAACAACTTGAAAGTTTAAAACTTAATTTTTAGAACCATAATTCAACATTCCTAGTTCAGAAACTAGTCTGTTGAATGTAGATTCATCCAATGGTTTTGTAAAAATATCTGCAAGTTGTTTATCAGTTGCAACCCAGTGCAATTCAATATTTCCTTCACTAACATGTTCCCTAATGAAGTGATATCGAATATCTATGTGTTTGGTTCTTGAATGTTGCACTGGATTTTCAGTTATGGCTATGGCACTAGTATTGTCACAATAAATTGGAATTTTGGTTAGTGTCATACCATAATCTAGGAGTTGATTTTTGATCCACAAAATCTGTGCACAGCAACTGCCAGCTGCGATATATTCAGCCTCTGCTGTTGATGTACAGACTGAATTTTGTTTCTTGCTAAACCAAGAAACAAGTCTGCCACCTAGGAACTGGCAGCTTCCACTTGTGCTTTTTCTATCAAGCTTGCAACCTGCATAGTCAGCATCTGAATAACCAATTAGTTTAAAGTCAGATTCTTTAGGATACCATAATCCAAGGTTTGGGGTACCCTTTAGATATCTGAGTATTCTTTTTACAGCAATCAAATGTGACTCTCTAGGATCAGCTTGAAATCTAGCACACAAGCATGTAGCAAACATTATATCAGGTCTACTTGCAGTTAGATATAAAAGAGAGCCTATAATTCCTCTATAACTAGTAATATCAATTTTCTTTCCTTTTAAGTCCTTACCTAGTTTAGTAGAAGTAGGCATGGGTGTTTTTGCAGATGCACAATCAACTAAGTCATATTTTCTCAATAAGTCCTTGACATACTTGGACTGACTAATAAATATTCCATCAGTTGATTGTTTTATTTGCAAACCTAAGAAAAATGTTAATTCTCCCATCATACTCATTTCATATCTAGACTACATAAGTTTTGAGAATTTTTCACAAAGCTTCTCATTTGTAGACCCAAATATAATATCATCTACATATATTTGCACCAAAATAATATCAGAGCCTTGCTTTCTATAAAATAAAGTTTTATCTATGATACCTCTAATAAATTTATTTTCAAGTAAAAACTGAGATAGAGTATCATACCAGGCTCTTGGTGCTTGTTTCAAGCCATAAAGTGCTTTGTCTAATTTGTAGACATGATTTGGAAATTTGGAGTCTATAAAACCTGGGGGTTGGCAAACATAGACTTCCTCTTCCAATTTTCCATTTAAGAAAGCACTTTTGACATCCATCTGGTACACCTTGAAGTTCTTGTAGGCTGCATATGCCAGGAAGATTCTGATTGCTTCAAGTCTTGCTACTGGTGCAAAAGTTTCATCATAATCTATTCCTTCTTCTTGAGAATATCCTTTTGCAACCAGTCTTGCTTTGTTCCTTGTAATTGTACCAGCTTCATCTAATTTGTTTCTGAAGACCCACTTGGCACCAATGATTGATCTATTCCTTGGTTTGGGTACCAGTCTCCAGACTTTGTTTCGAGTGAATTGGTTTAATTCCTCTTGCATGGCTAATATCCAATCAGGATCTTGAAGTGCTTCCTCAATTTTCTTTGGATCAATCTTTGAGAGAAAACTGAGATAAAGACATTCATTTTGAGTTGCACTTCTAGTCTTGACTCCTTCCTCTAAACTTCCAATTATCAAATCTGGTGTATGGTCTCTCAACCATGGTCTAGGTTTTGGTAGATTTGATCTTGAACTAGAGGCTTCATTTTCTAGATTGATAAGATTCAATCCAGCTTCATGAGCAGAGTTTGCTCCCCCTAAACTATTGATCTCTTCTTCATTAACTCCCCCTGAGTTAGATATCTCAATAGTCTCTGTGTGTGCATCAGGAATACTAGTCTCTGATGTATCATTAGTCTCCGATGGAGAAATAATGTCATCAGTGACTTGTGTTTCATTTTGTTTCAGTATTCTAGTCTCTGATGATACATCAGTCCTTGGTACTTCATGCACAATAGTCAACTCCCCCTCAATTAAAGAGGAATCATTGTTGTTTTGGGGATTTTCAGCATTCTCTGTTGGATATTCCCATGCATCCAATTCATTCTCAAAACTGAGAGGTTCATGCAATCCTTGACCAAGCATTCCTGGAATCTTTCCATCATCAAATGCAACTTGAATGGATTCCACAATGATCTTGGTTCTTAAGTTATAAACTCTGTATGCTTTGCTTGACAGAGAATAACCTAAGAAGATTGCTTCATCAGATTTATTGTCAAATTTTCCTCTTGTCTCTAATGAATCTCTCAGTACAAAACACTTACAACCAAACACATGTAAAAACTTGAGAGTTGGTTTCCTCCCAGTCATTAACTCATATGGTGTTTTGTTGTAGGTTTTGTTTATCAAGGACCTGTTTTGTGTAAAACATGCAGTGCTTATAGCTTCCTCCCAAAAATAGGTGGGAAGCTTAGCCTCTTGCAACATGGTCCTTGCTGCTTCAATGAGGGTCCTATTTTTCCTCTCAACAACTCCATTTTGTTGAGGAGTTCTAGGTGCAGAGAATTGATGAGTAATTCCTTTTTCAGTGCAGAATTCAATTACTTGGGAATTTTTGAATTCTGTTCCTCTGTCACTTCTTATTACCCTCACTGTTTTTCCTGACTCAGTTTCTATTTTCTTGACATGATCAATAATTAACTGAGCAGCTTCATTCTTTGCAAAGAGGTATTTTACCCAAGTATACCTTGTGTGATCATCAACAATTACCAGTGCATATCTATTCCTTAATATAGACATCACATTCACTTGACCAAACAAATCCATATGGAGAAGTTGTAAAGGGTCAGTGATTGATGTTGCTAGTTTGTTTTTGAATGACACACTTCTTTGCTTTCCTTTCTGGCATGCATCACACAATCCATCTTGTATAAATTCCAATTGTGGAATGCTAGCTACCAATCCTTTCCTCACAAGACTATTGATATTCTTGAAATTCAAGTGGGAAAGCTTCTTATGCCAAAGCCAACTCTCATCAGTTGAAGCTTTGCTATATAGACATGTGATTTGATCAGTTGGAGAAATGAGATTTGCAATGTACAAATTCCCTTTTCTTTTTCCTGTCAAAATCACAGTCCCTGATTCTTTGTCACTCACTAAGCATTGAACTTCTTTAAAAGTGACATTGAATCCTTTATCACATAGTTGACTCACACTTAGTAGATTGTGCTTTAAGCCGTCAACCAGTGCTACTTCTGTGAAGATGACATCTCCATGTTCAACAGATCCATATCCTCTTGTATGGCCTTTGCTGTCATCTCCAAAAGTGACTCTTGGGCCACTTCTCTCTTCATACTGTTTTAGCAGGGACTTATCTCCAGTCATGTGCCTTGAACAACCACTGTCCAAGTACCATGATTTCTTCTTTTTGCCCTGCACAGTAGAGAGAACTAGTTTGAGATTTTTGGGACCCAAATCTTCTTGAGTCCTTTCTCACTAGCTGCAGTTTCAAGACTTGACTCAGAATAAGTCGACTGCCTCTTTCCATGTTTGATTTTAATTGGGCAATTTACAGTCTTGCTTCCATTGTTTGTGAGACTACTTGACTTTGATTTATTATTTTCTATGCAAAGATTACTTGACCTTTTTACAGATGATTTATCTTTTATTGTCTTTGAGTTAGCAGTCTCAATCATAGGAATTTTATTTCTGCTCCTACAGTGCATAGCTATGTGGTTTGGATTACCACATACATGACATGTTTTTCTAGGAGCATCAGGCATTGAAGCATAGTTGGTATATTTGTTAATGCCTAACTTGCCATTCCTATATTTCTTGCTTCTGTTTGATTCCACAACTTTTTCAGCCTTTTGTATTGGAACAATTTCCAATTTCTTTATTAACTGTTTCTTTGTCATAAACCCAATATTTAAATGTTTGATATCATTCTTCTCAACAATATTCACTGTCTTTTGATTAAAACTTGTTTTTTCAGTGTTTTGTTGATCTTGAATGTTAATAAATCTGGGTTCATGAACAGGAGATACAAAGTTAATTTTTCTTGCAGCTTTAGGCTTTTCAGTTGTGGACTCAACAGCTTCAATATGATCAATTAAATCTGAACTACTATCAAGATTTTCATCATAACCTAGTCCAGATTTTTGACCTATAGTTTGATACTCTACCAAGTCTTTTAACTTTTTAGAGGAAGTATTCCACAATTTAATCTTAGCTTGAGCAATTTCAAGTTGCTCTACTAAGTAATATTCCCTCTTTTTCAAAGCATCAATCATGTGATGTGATTTGTTTAAATCAGACTTGATAGTATGAAACTGTGCCAATCTCTCTTCAAGAAAATTGTTTCTTTTTAAGAGATTGTCACGTGATTCTTTTACATTGGTATGCTCTATAGTTAAAGACCTAAAACTGACATGCAAATCAGATATATCTTTTTGCATGCTTTCAATGCTAGATGTATCAAGTAAATTAAGCACGTTAAAATTCTGATTTGCATTACATACCTTTGCAGAATCACTTGACTCGTCACTACGAGCCATTAGGGCAAAGTTGACAACTTCTTCATCAGAGTCGCTGTCAATCCAATCCTTTCCCTCAGTAATCAAGGCTTTGCTTTTGGATTTAGCTTTCTTGTCAGCAAAGTCCTTCCTTGATTTTTCATCCTTAGATCTATCATTAGATCTAGGCTTCTTGCACTCATTGGCAAAGTGCCCTAACCCATCGCAATTGTAGCATCTTATTTTCTTTAAGTCGAAGGTGACTTTTTGACCTTCTCGCTTAGGGTTAGGTTTTCTTGATGACTTCCTTCCTTTTCTGCTAGCCCTAAATTTCTTAAACTGTTTAACCATGAATGCCATGAATTCCTCCATGTCATCATCGGTATCCAGTTCATCCTCATTATCAGTCGAGCTAGCATCAGAGGATTCATCATCAAGCTTCTCTTGAGACTTGTTTGTCTCAACCATCAACGCAGCTCCTTTATCTCTTCCATGCATGCGTTGTCTTTGCTCTACTTCAAGTTCATATGTCTTTAAGTTTCCGTAGAGCCTATCCAGTGTGAGGGTTTCCATATCATGAGCCTCCCTAACTGCAGTAGTCTTTGGATCCCAGCTAGGAGGGAGGGCTCTCATGAACTTGGTATTAATATCTTCATTATCTTATGTCTTACCAAGTATGGTCAAGTCATTAAGCAAAGAATTGAACCTGTCATAGATTGACGTGATTGGTTCATTAGGCTTTGCTTGAAAGAACTCATATTTTGAGTCAGCAGTGAATGCCTGTTCTTCCTGACTTGATCAGTCCCCTCACATAGGACCTTGATGGTGTCCCAGACTTGTTTAGATGTTGTGCAATTGATGATGCTATTGAACATATGTTTATCTATTCCATTATAAAGTATGTTCATAACTTTAGCATCTTTCAACACTTGTAACTTGTCCTCGTTGGTATAATCACTTTCTGGTGCAAGTACAAAGTGTTCTGCCATAATAGATCCTTTTACGATTTTTGCAGGAATAAATTTCCTAGGTAGATAAAGACCCTTCTCAATCCTATCTATGTAATCTGGATCTGTTACTCTCAAGTGCATATATATCTTTTGTTTCCACATTGGATATTCATCCCTCTTCAGAATAGGGATCCTGGTTCCACCATCACGTCCTCCATTATACGCAATCATGTTAGAGCTGCTTGCTTCGTCGTTGTTGGCCATCTCAGAATCTTGTTAATTGAGTATTTTCAATTAAAGGCTCTGATACCAATTGTTTTCCCAGTGAGATGACCTAGAACTTGTA
>CM025783.1:32658174-32680784 GCA_014636745.2 Centella asiatica
TATCGGGGACTAAGGTAGTCTCTGATAGCATTAACTATCGGGGACTAGTTAGTCTCTGATAGTATTAACTATCGGGGACTAGTTAGTCTCTGATAGTAGATAGTTCAAATTTTTAATTTAGTCGGGGACTAATTAAAAACAACTATCAGGGACTAAAATAGTCTCTTACTCACTCTAGCTCATATTATTCAATAATAAATCATTTGATTATTTATTTTATCAAATTTTTCAGAAATAAAATTCTAGCTCCTAAAATTCTGCTTTAATAAAAGAAAACAGCTGCAATCCAGAAAATTAATTCTAGCTTCACAAATTCTGTTTAATTAAAAACAGCTGCAATCCAGAAAATTAATTCTAGCTTCTAAAAATCTGTTTTAATAAAATAAAACAGCTTATTTCCAGAAATTAAATTCTAGCTGCATACAACTAAACAACTTGTTAAAAAAATTAATCAATTTTTAGAGGCATAATTCAACATTCCTAATTCAGAAACTAATCTAGAAAAGGTAGATTCATCTAAAGGTTTTGTGAATATGTCTGCAAGTTGTTTATCAGTTGTTACCCAGTGTAATTCGATATTACCTTCACTTACATGTTCTCTTATGAAGTGATATCTAATATCTATGTGTTTTGTTCTTGAATGTTGCACTGGATTTTCTGTTATTGCTATGGCACTAGTATTATCACAATAAATAGGAATTTTGGATAATGACATACCATAGTCTAGGAGTTGATTCTTGATCCATGGGATTTGAGCACAGCAACTCCCAGCTGCGATGTATTCAGCTTCTGCTGTTGAGGTAGAAACTGAATTTTGTTTCTTGCTGAACCAAGAAACAAGTCTGCCTCCAAGAAGTTGGCAGCTTCCATTTGTGCTTTTCCTATCAAGCTTGCAACCTGCATAGTCAGCATCTGAATAACCTATTAGTTTAAATTTAGATTCTTTGGGATACCATAAACCAAGGTTTGGGGTACCCTTTAGATATCTGAGAATTCTTTTTACAACAATCAAATGTGACTCTCTAGGGTCAGCTTGAAATCTAGCACATAAATATGTAGCAAACATTATATCTGGTCTACTTGCAGTTAGATACAAAAGAGAGCCTATCATGCCTCTATAGCTAGTAATATCAATTTTCTTTCCTTTTAAATCTCTATCTAGCTTAGTGGCAGTAGGCATGGGTGTTTTTGCAGATGCACAATCAACCAAATCATATTTTCTCAATAAGTATTTGATATACTTGGACTAACTGATAAATATTCCATCAGTTGATTGTTTTATTTGCAAACCTAAAAAAAATGTTAATTCTCCCATCATACTCATCTCATATCTAGACTGCATAAGTTTTGAAAATTTTTCACAAAGTTTTTCATTTGTAGATCCAAATATAATATCTCTACATATATTTACACCAATATTATGTCTGAGCCTTGCTTTCTATAAAATAAGGTTTTATCTATGATACCTCTAACAAATTTATTTTCAAGCAAAAATTGAGATAGAGTATCATACCAGACTCTTGGTGCTTGTTTTAGGCCATAAAGTGCTTTATCTAACCTATAGACATAATTTGGAAATTTGGAGTCCACAAAACCTGGGGGTTGGCAGACATAGACTTCCTCTTCCAATTTTCCATTCAAGAAAGCACTTTTGACATCCATCTGGTACACCTTGAAGTTCTTGTAAGCTGCATATGCCAAGAAGATTCTTATAGCTTCAAGTCTTGCTACTAATGCAAAAGTCTCATCATAGTCTATTCCTTCTTCTTGAGAATATCCTTTTGCAACCAGTCTTGCTTTGTTCCTTGTAATTGTACCAGCTTCATCCAATTTATTTCTGAAGACCCACTGGGCACCGATTATTGATCTATTCCTTGGTTTGGGTACTAGTCTCCAGACTTTGTTTCGAGTGAATTGGTTTAACTCCTCTTGCATGGAAATTATCCAGTCAGGATCTTGAAGTGCTTCCTCAATTTTCTTTGGCTCAATCATTGAAAGAAAACTGAGATATAAACATTCATTTTGAGTTGCACTTCTAGTCTTGACTCCATCATCTAAACTTCCAATTATCAAATCTGGCATATGGTCTCTCAACCATGGAATTGCATGTGGCAGATTTGATCTTGAAGTTGAGGCTTCATTATCTAGATTGGTGTTATCCATTCTAGCTTCATGATCAGAGACTGCTCCCCCTAAACCATTGACTCCTGCATTATCAGCTCCCTCTGAGCTGTTTATTTCTATTTGCTCCGGTGTCACTGGAGTTTCAGATTGTGCATCAATGACTCTAGTCTCTGGTGAAACATTAGTCTCCGATGGATTACTAATGTCATCAGTCTCTTGAGTTTCATCTAATAATCTATTCTCTGATAAATTATTAGATCTTGGCACTTCATGCACAACTGTTAGCTCCCCCTCAACTAAGTAGGGATCATCACTATGTTGGAGTTGTTCAGTAGTCTCTGATGGATATTCCCATGCATCCAATTCATTCTCAAAACTGAGAGGTTCATGCAATCCTTGTCCAATCATTCCAGGAATTTTTTTATCATCAAACACGACTTGTATTGATTCCACGATGACTTTTGTTCTTAGATTATATACTCTGTATGCTTTACTTGACAGAGAATAACCTAAGAAGATTGTTTCATCAGATTTATTGTCAAACTTTCCTCTTGACTCTGATGAATCTCTCAGTACAAAGCATTTACAACCAAACACATGTAAGAACTTGAGAGTTGGTTTTCTCCCAGTCATTAACTCGTAAGGTGTTTTGTTGTATGCTTTGTTTATCAAGGATCTATTTTATGTAAAGCAAGCAGTGCTTATAGCTTCCTCCCAAAAATATGTGGGAAGCTTAGCCTCTTGTAACATAGTCCTTGCTGCCTCAATAAGGGTTCTATTTTTCCTCTCAACAACTCCATTTTGTTGAGGGGTTCTTGGTGCTGAGAATTGATGTGTTATTCCTTTTTCAGTGCAGAATTCAAGTACTTGGAAATTCTTGAATTCTGTTCCTCTATCGCTCCTTATAACCCTTACTGTTTTTCCTGACTCAATTTCTATCTTCTTGATATGATCAATTATCAACTGAGCAGCTTCATCTTTTGTAAAGAGGTATTTTACCCAAGTATACCTCGTGTGATCATCCACAATAACCAGTGCATATCTATTTCTTAAGATAGACATCACATTCACTTGACCAAATAAATCCATATGTAAAAATTATAGCAGGTCAGTGATTGATGTTGCTGGTTTACTCTTGAATGATACACTTTTTTGTTTTCCTTTCTGGCATGCATCACATAATCCTTCTTATGTAAATTCTAATTGTGGAATGCCAGCTACCAATCCTTTCCTCACAAGCTTGTTGATGTTCTTGAAATTCAAGTGGGAAAGCTTCTTATGCCAAAGCCAACTTTCATCAATTGAAGCTTTGCTATACAGACATGTGATTTGATTAGTAAAAGAAATAAGATTTGCAATATACAAATTTCCTTTTCTTTTTCCAGTCAATATCACATTCCCAGATTCCTTGTCACACACCTGGCATAGGTCTTCTTTAAAGATAACATGGAATCCTTTATCACATAGTTGACTCACACTAAGTAAATTGTGCTTTAAGCCGTCAACCAGTGCTACTTCTGTGAAAATGACATCTCCATGTTCAACACTTCCATATCCCCTTGTATGGCCTTTGCTGTCATCTCCAAAAGTGACTTTTGGGCCACTTTTCTCGTCATACTGTTTTAGCAGGGTCTTATCTCCGGTCATGTGCCTTGAACAGCCACTGTCCATGCACCATGATTTCTTCTTTTTGCCCTGCACAGTAGAGAGTAACTAGTTTGAGATTTTTGGAACCTAGACTTTCTTGGGTTCTTTCTCACTAGTTGTAGACTCAAGACTTGACTCAGATTGAATTGATTGTCTTTTAACAGTTATAACTTTAATGGGACAATCATTAGTCTTTCTACTTGTTTGTGAGAGATTGCCAAGCTTAGAATTTTCAGTTTTAATGCAAAGATGTTCTAACCTTTTTACTGGTGATTTATCTTTTATTCTCTTTGTAGGTGCAGTCTCAATTATAGGAATTTTATTTTTGCTCCTACAGTTTATAGCTATGTGGTTGGGGTTACCATATACATGACATGTCTTTCTAGGAGCATCAGGCATTCTAGCATAGTTTGTATGTTTATTAATGCCTATCTTTCCATTCCTATTTTTCTTCTTTCTGCTTAACTCCACCAATTTTTCAGCCTTTTTGTCTGGAAGATTCTCCAGTTTTTTATTTAGTTGTGTCTTTGTCATGAACCCAATATTTAATCTTTTTGTTTCACTCTTATCAACAACATTCACTGTCTTTTGATTACTTTCTGTTTTTGCAGTGAATTGTTGATCTTGAGTGTTAATAAATTTAGGTTCAAAAACAGGAGAGACAAAATTAATTCTTTTAAAATTTGGCTTGCTAATTGAGGAGTTTGCAGCTTCGAATAGATCATTTAAATCTGAACTCTTGTCTAGATTTTCATCATAACCTAGTCAAGATTTTTGACCTATTGTTTGACACTCGACCAAGTCTGTTAACTTTTTAGAGGAAGTGTTCCACTGTTTAATCTTAGCTTGAGCAATTTCAAGTTGCTCTACTAAGTAATATTCCCTCTTTTTCAAAGCATCAATCATGTGATGAGCTTTGTTTAAATCAGACTTGATAGTGTCAAATTGTGCCAATCTTTCTTCAAGAAACTTGTTTCTTTTCAAGAGATTGTCACGTGATTCTTTTACATTGGTATTTTCAATAGTTAAAGACCTAAAACTGACATGCAAATCAGACATATCTTTTTGTATGCTTTCAATGCTAGAAGTATCAAGTAAATTAAGCACATTAAATTTCTTATTTGCATCACATACCTTTGTAGAATCACTTGACTCGTCACTACGAGCCATTAGGGCAAAGTTGACAACTTCTTCATCAGAGTCGCTGTCAATCCAATCTTTTCCCTCAGTAATCAAGGCTTTGCTCTTGGATTTAGCTTTCTTGTCAGCAAAGTCTTTCCTTGATTTCTAATCCTTAGATCTATCACTAGATCTAGGCTTCCTGCACTCATTGGCAAAGTGCCCTAACCCATCACAGTTGTAGCATCTTATCTTTTTTAAGTCGAAGGTGACTTTTTGACCTTCACGTTTAGGGTTAGGTTTCCATGATGATTTTCTTCCTTTTCTGCTGGCCCTAAATTTCTTAGACTGTTTGACCATGAATGCCATGAATTCCTCTATGTCATCATCAGAATCCAGTTCATCTTCCTGATCAGTCGAGCTAGCATCAGAAGATTCCACATCAAGCTTCTCTTGAGACTTGCTTGTCTCAACCATCAACGCAGCTCCTCTATCCTTGCCATGCATGCGTTGTCGTTGCTCTACTTCAAGTTCATAGGTCTTTAAATTCCCGTAGAGCCTGTCCAGTGTGAGGATATCCAAGTTATGAGCCTCTCTTATTGCTGTTGTCTTTGGATCCCAATTTTGTGGGAGAGATCTCATGAACTTAGTATTGACATCCTCATTATCATAGGACTTCCCAAGTATTTTCAAGTCGTTGAGTAAAGTGTTGAACCTATCATATACTAACGTTATTGATTCACCAGGCTTTGCTTGAAAGAACTCATATTGTTGTGTTAACAATGATCTTTTGTTCTTTCGGACTTGGTCAGTCCCTTCACACAGGACTTTGATGGTGTCCCAGATTTGTTTTGATGTAGTGCAATTTATGATGCTTGTGAACATATTTTTATCAATTCCATTATAAAGTATGTTCATTACCTTAGCATCCTTTAACACTTGCAACTTGTCTTCATTCGTATAATCACTTTCTGGAGCAAGTTCAAAATGTTCTGCAACAACAGATCCTTTGACAGTTTTAGCAGGAATAAATTTCCTGGGTAGATAAGGACCCTTCTCAATCCTATCAATATAATCTGGATCTGTTGCTCTTAAGTGCATATACATCTTTTGCTTCCACATAGGATATTCTTCTCTTTTAAATATAGGAATTCTAGTACCACCATCACGACTTCCCGCATATGTCATTATGCTAGAGCTGCTTGCATCATCATTGGCCATCTCTTGGAACGTATTAATTGAATAAATTCAATTACAGGCTCTGATACCAATTTTTTTCCCAGTGAGACGCCGAGAACTTGTAGAAGGGGGGTTGAATACAAGTTCTTTGAAATCTTTTCATATTACTTGATCTTTAAGAAATTAACTTTTCTTGCGGAATATAAAGAACAAGAACACGAATCAATTTATAAACAATTGCTTTATTGATTTATAATTGAATACAAATCGTAAGAATTACAATAATGCAATCGTCAGCTTCTTTTCTATTATGTATAGGAAAAGATACAAAACTATGAAAAAACCTATACAGCTTCAAAGTTACAATTCTCTGTAAAAAAAAAACTAATTACAGCTTCTATTTCAACTGAATTATTATTAACTCAGTTCCTATTCTGAATAAAATTCAGCTTCCTTATTCGAATCAAATACAATCTTTCCTTTTTGATAGTAACAGATTTCTGGTTAGTTTCCTTACCAGCTACGTCTTCAATAATATCTTGCTTTACGTGGAAGACATTCCTTTTTAATTCGAACTCTGTATCTTTCAGGAAATAAATCACAATTAGTCCCTGATGCTTCATCTTTAGTCTCTGGTGCATTTAGTCCCTGATGACGTCAGCTTGTGTAGTCTCCGATAGAATTATTTAGTCTCTGACGTGTTAAGGCTTAGTCTCCGATGACATCAGCTTAGTCTTTGACGCTTTTAACTTTAGTCTCCGATGATGTAAGCTTTAGTCTCTGACTCCTTTAGACTTAATCTCTGATGACTTAAGTCTTAGTCTCCGATAGGCAAAACTAGTCTCCGACAGATAAAATCTTTTTAGTCTCTGACCAGTTCTCCTAGTCTCCGATAAGCCTTTTTGTAAATTGTAACGGATCAAATACACATCTTGACTTTCTGAAGCTTCGATACACTATTCCAGCAGTTACTTACAAATAAGAAATATTTATATCTCTTTACAAAGAATGAATGAATTACAAACAAAGAGATAACTGCTAGCTACAAAACTTCAGTGTTACTAATTAACACTTTCTATACATTTGTACTCTAAGTAATCTAAAGACAATCATCATCAAATGTTCTAAAACCTAACAATTGTTGTGTTGGAAGGTATGTTGTTTGTTGAAATAAGTTGTAATTTTATTTTTAAAACCAGACTTAAAGGATTTAAACCTGAGTTTTGGTGGAATCTAAACAAGAGATCAAAGATCTTAGTTCAGAATACATTTGTAGTTAGCAATTCTTTATTCTTTTTCTAAGTAATTGTAAATTGAGTTTTGACATCATCATCAACCTTGAAATTATGCTTATCATTTTGATATTCATAATTAGGGGGAGATTGTTAGGTTTTAGAACATTTGATGATGATTGTCTTTAGATTACTTAAAGTACAAATGTATAGAAAGTGTTAATTAGTAACATTGAAGTTTTGTAGCCATTAGTTATCTCTTTGTTTGTAATTCATTCATTCTTTGTAAAGAGATACGGTTATTCTTTATTTGTAAGTAGCTGCTGGAATGGAGTATCAAAGCTTCAGTAAGTCAAAGTGTGTATTTGGTCCGTTAGAGTTTATAAAAAGACTTGTCGGAGACTAGGAAAACTTGTCAGAGACTAAGGATTTTTTTTTCTATAAGAGACTAGTTTTGCCTATCGGAGACTAAGGCTTACATCGTCAGAGACTAAGTCTAAAAGAGTTGGAGACTAAAGCTGACGTCATCAAAGACTAAGTCTTAAAGCATCGGAGACTAAATAACTCTATCGGAGACTACACAATCTGACGTCATTAGGGACTAAAAGCACCAGAGACTAGTGATGACGTCACCAGAGACTAAAGATGAAGCGTCATGGACTAATCATGATTTATTTCCTGATGAGATACAGAGTTCGAATTGAATAAGGATTGTCTTCCACATAAATCAAGATATTATTGAAGACGTAGCTGGTAAGGAAACAAGCCAGAAATCTTTTCCTAATTAAAAAAAAGAAAGATTGTGTTTAATTCGAATAAGGAAGCTGACTCATTATTGATTTAGAATAGAAACTGAGATTTTCAGTTTTGAGAGAAGTTGTAATTAGGTTTATAGAGAATTGTAATTCGAAGTTGTATAGAATTCATAGTTTTGTATCTTTACTATACAGAAAAGAAAGAAGCTGACGATCACATTGTTGTGATTATTAGAATTTGTATTCAATTGTTAAAAACAATACAAGCAATTATTTATAAATTGATTCGAGTTCTTGTTCTTTGTATTCCGCAAGAAAAATTAATTTCTTAAAGAACAAGTAATCAAAAAGAATTCAAAGAACTTGTATTCAACAAAACCCGAAAAAAACTTCTCCCCCCCCCCCCCCCCCCCCCCCCCCCTCTACAAGTTCTTGGCTATCTCACTGGGAAAACATACCTTGATAAAAATAAGGAGGAAAATGCACATGTGATGTCCTTAAACCTTGAAAGTTTTAAGTCTGATATCATCAGGGACTAATTTAACCCATCGGAGATTGATGACATTATCTTAACTCATCGGAGACTAAGGCTGACATCATCCGAGACTAAATAACTCATCAGAGCCTGATGTCGTCATCTTAACTCATCGGAGACTAAGGCTGACGTCATCGAAGACTAAGACTTTTAAAGCATCGGAGACTAATATTTTTAAAACATCGGAGACTAAGATTTTTAAAGCATCGGAGACTAAGATCATCTCATTAGAGACTAATATCATCTCATCAGAGACTAACAACATCTCATCAGAGACTAATATTAACTCATTAGAGACTAATATTATCTTATTAGAGACTAACAACATCTCGTTAGAGACTAATACTGAACTTGTTTCTGCTATGATGGAAGACCTATCATAACAAGAATGATGCCCAGAAATGAACAAATTCAATTCTAGGATGCAAAATCATACTTTATATGCAAAAGAACATAATCTTTCAAAGCTTTCTTTTTCTTTCTTAAAGACTTAGCATACACAGCTAATACTCTTGGATGCTATACAAGGAAGAAATAACATAAAAGAGCATAAGCTTCTTACCTCTTGGTCTTGAAGGAAAAGATTTATAGCTTGTTTGTTGCAAGAAAACAATTGCTCGAGAGAAAGAACTAGAAATTTATGGATACGGTAGGTTTAAAAAGAAATTCTAAGAGAGAAATTTTGGTAAAGAAATTAGAATTTCATTTCGGATGAGGTATTTATAGAGTTCAAGAGCAGCAAGCTAAGGTTAAGCTTTAAGATAAGATGATTGGTTAATTTGGGCGGTAAAACGGCTATTCATCATAACCTCTTAACAGCAAGCAACTGTTGTCCTACATGCACAATGCCTTGATCAACTACTGCCACTTAAACAACTCTTTAGTCAACACGTAGGTATAAAACTTACGTAATCCTCTCACCCTCTTCCAAGCTGATCAATAATCTTATATGGGATTTACTAGTCCCCTTTTTAATACCTTTTTAGGGAACTTAACCTCATAATCATGGATATCACATCATCATAAAATTCCCATTGAATATATATGAATTCATTATTCATATCTAAAGAGATTAACCTTCATGCAAACAAAATAAAATTTAAAACAAAATGAATTATTTCCTATTATTCATTTACAATTTTCGGGTTCTCACATCCTCCCTCCCTTAAAAGAAGTTTCGTCCACGAAACTTAGCTAACAAATAAATGGGGGTATTTGCCCATCATAACGTTCTCAAGCTCCCATGTAGCTTCCTCGACACTGTGATTCCTCCATAACACTTTTACAGAAGGAATTTCTTTATTCCTAAGAATCTTAACCTGTTGATCTAAAATCTAAACAGGGATTTCTTCATAACTTAAATTTGGTTGCAGCTCTATTGGTTGATAGTCTACTATCCCTCTATGGTTGGCCTTATAAGGATGCAATACTGATATATGGAATACATCATGAATGTGACCTAAAACTGGTGGTAGTGCCAATTGATAGGCCATTTCACCAATTTTCCTCAATACCTCAAATGGTCCTACGTAGTGGGGACTCAACTTTCCTTTCTTACCAAAACGCATTACGCCCTTCCAGGGTGATACTTTCAATAAAGCATAACTCCCAATTTCCAAAATTTGATCCTTCCTATGTTGATCAGCATATTCTTTCTGTCGGTCTTGAGCTGCCTTCATTCTTATTCTGATAATCTTGATTGCTTCCTCAGTCCGTTGGATTATCTCTGGTCCAACTAACTTCCTTTCTCCTATTTCATTCCAGTAAAGTGGAGTTCTGCACTTTCGACCATACAATGCTTCGAATGGTGTCATGCCGATACTGGCATGATAACTATTATTGTATGAGAATTCGATTAATGGTAAATGGTTGTCCCAATGGCCTTTGAAATCGAGAACGCAAGCTCGTAGCATATCTTCTAGTGTCTGAATCGTACGTTCAGATTGACCATCTGTCTAGGGATGATAGGCTATGCTCATGTCTAGCCTTGTTCCTAGATATTCTTGGAAGCTTTTCCAAAATCTTGAGGTAAACCTCGGGTCTCGATCAGAAACAATGGAGACTGGCACTCCATGTCGACTCACAATTTCCTTAATATATAGTCTTACCATTTCGTCCATCTTATATGTGTATTAATGGCCAAAAAGTGTGCCGACTTAGTCAATCTATCGACTATGACCCAAATGGCATTCATCCCTCCAAGTGTGGTTGGTAACCCAACTACAAAGTCCATTGTGACAAACTCCCACTTCCACTCAGGAATTTCCAATGATTGAAGCAGTCCGCTTGGTTTTTGATGTTCTGTTTTAACCCTTTGACATGTTGAGCATCTACTCACCCAATTAGCTATTTCGCTCTTCATGTTGGGCCACCAAAAGCTTTGTTTCAAATCCTGGTACATCTTCGTGCCTCCAAGATGAATAGAAAATTTTGAGTTGTGGGCTTCATAGAGAAGTTCTTGTCTCAATTCAGCTTTCGCGGGAATCCAAATTCGACTGTCATATCATAACAGTCTGTCATTGTGCATAAGACACTTGCCTTTCTGTCGCTTAGTTATTCTGTCCTTTTCCTCCCAATGCTCTTCTTGTGAAACTTTAATAAAATCATGCAATTGAGGCCGAATTCGAATTTCTTCTTCCATATCCAACCTCTGGGCGATGGTAAGGGTAAGAAGTTGTAGGCACTCAAATTCCTTTCGAACATCTTCTTGGATGGTCATCACGTTCAGTCTTTCACGACGGCTAAGGGCATCGGCAACTACATTTGCCTTTTCAGGGTGGTAGTTGATAGCACAGTCATAGTCCTGTATTAACTCTAACCAACGCCTTTGTCGCATGTTGAGTTCTTTTTGCGTAAATATATACTGCAAACTTTTGTGGTCAATATATATCTCGCACTTCTCACCATACAGGTAGTGCCTCCAAATCTTCAACGCAAAAACGATAGCTACCAATTCTATGTCGTGCGTAGGGTATCTCCTTTCGCAATCTTTTAGTTGTCTAGAGGCATAAGCAATTATCTTGCCATGCTGCATCAAGACTGCTCCAAGTCCTTGTTTTGATGCGTTGCTGTAAATAACGAATTCACCTTTGTCATCCGGTAGTGACAAAATAGAGGCTGTAGTTAACCTTGTCTTTAATTTCTGGAAACTCTTCTCACATTCATAAGTCCAAACAAATTTTACAGTCTTCCTTGTCAAGTTCGTCAAAGGCGCAGCTAATTTCGAGAAGTCTTTAACAAACCTCCTATAGTAGCCTGCCAATCCTAAGAAACTCTTCATTTCTGTTGGGTTTGTTGGTCGAGGCCACTTCATGATTGCTTCTATCTTATTGGGGTCCACTGTAACCCTAGTTTTGTTGATCACGTGACCAAGAAACTTTACTTCCTTCCGCCAAAATTCACATTTGGAAAATTTGGCAAATAACTGCTCTTTTCTTAGAATTTCTAGTGTTATCCTTAGGTGTTACTCATGCTCTCTTGTCATCTTCGAATAGATGAGAATATCATCAATAAAAACAATGATAAACTCATCCAAAAATGATTTGAAGACACGATTCATCAACTCCATGAAAACTGCTAGTGCGTTTGTCAAACCAAATGGCATCACTAGGAATTCGTAGTGGCCATAACGAGTTCGAAATGTCGTTTTTGGTATGACTTTCTCTTTGATCTTCAATTGGTGGTACCCTGAGCGAAGATCAATCTTCGAGAAATATCTTCCTCCCTTGAGCTGGTCAAAAAGGTCATCTATCCTAGGCAAGGGGTACCTATTCTTGATTGTGACTTTGTTCAATTCTCGATAATCAATGCAGAGTCTCATCGATCCATCTTTCTTTCGAACAAAGAGCACTAGTACACCCCAGGGTGATACGCTTGGCTTAATCAATCCTCTTTCTTAGAGTTCTTGCAACTGCTTCATCAGCTCCTTCAGTTCGGATGGTGCCATGCGGTACGAGGCCTTGGAGATTGGCGCGGTATCGGGGACCAAATTAATTTCAAATTCCATTTCCCTATCCGGGGGTAGTCCAAGTAACTTTTCTGGAAATACGTCTGCAAACTCCCTTACCATAGGGACACCCTCAATCTTAATTTTATCCTTGCTAGTATCATGTACATAAGCCAAGAAAGCTTCACAACCTTTGCGAACCATCTTTTTTGCTTGGATCGTGGTCAAGAATGGCAATGATTTCACCATCTTGGTGCCTAGAACCAAACCTTCGCCTTCTGGGGATTTTGTAGGACAACTCACTTTTTACTAAAATCAATATTGGCCTAGTATTTGAATAACCAGTCCATTCCCAATATCACATCGAATTCTCCCAAAGGAAAAGGGATAAGATCAGCAAGAAACTCATGTTGATCTATTTTCAAAGTATAGTTAGGGTATACATGAGTAATGTCTACTATTTTGCGATTGGAAATGACTACCTCTAAGGACTTAGATAGTCGTTTAGGCAGAACTAACATGCTACTAGCTAATTGTTCGGATATAAAACTTCGAGTAGCGCCCGAATCAAACAATACATGAGCAGGTATGGAGTTTACTAGTAGTGTACCTGTCACAACGTCATCGGAAGCCACAACATCTTGTACTATCATGTTGTAAGTCCTTGCTTGTGGTAGCACAGGTACAGGGTTAGTTCCCGTCATCATTGATTTGCCACCTTTCTTTTGGGGGCAATATGAAGAGATGTGCCCTTCCATTCCGCACGTATAGCATATCCTTGTTATGGCGGGTGGTTTGTTAAACTACTGGGGTTGTGGTGTTCTTCCTTGGGGCAAGGCAGCGACGGGGTTCCATGTCAGACAATTTGAGGTGAAGCACCCTGGTTGACGACACTTAAACCATACATCCTTCCCTATCAAACATGGAGTTGTGCCATGGTTCTTCCCGCAATTTGCACATACAGTAACCCTCCTTACAATGCCATCAGATGATTGTTCCTTCCACTTCCTTTTTCCACTATCGATCATATTATTGTTGTTGCTCCTTTCTTCCTTCTTTATACTTACACCACCCAAGTTCTGATGGCTTCCCTTATCGGTTCCCTTCCCCCTGTCTCCCTTTTTGTTTTCCTGAGTGAACTCGTATACTGTCTTGTTGCTCAATTCTGCGATTCTTGCGTTTTCCACCACTGCGTCAAAGGTTTCCAGTTGGAAAATCGCTACTTGCCTTAGAATCCAAGGGTTCAACCCTTGCTCAAATCTTCGGGCCTTCCTCCCTTCATCGCTTACCTAATGAGGAGCATACCTCATCAGCACATTAAATTTTGCCCCGTATTCGTCCACTGTCATGGACCCTTGTTTTAGATTTAAGAACTTCAGTTCCATAACATTGGAGACACTAAGGGGGTAAAACTTTTCCCTAAACTTCTGGATGAACTGTTCTCAGGTTATCATAGTGTCAGTGTCCTCGCAGTTTCCCTTTTTGTTAGTTCCATCCTCTTGGCACCTTTCCACCAGTGATTGGCTTCCTCTTTCAGCATGAAAGCAGCATACTTAGTCTTACAATCCTCTGGCACGTCCACTAAGTCAAAGGCTTTCTCGATCTCCTCCAACCAATATTGTGCCACAGTGGGCCCTCCTTTCCCATCAAAAGTTGGCGGGTTAATGCTAGTGAACTCTCGGATATATAGTCCACGGGTAACAAGCCTTGGTGGTTGAGGTGGTGGTGGGGCTGGTTGGTTTGTGGCCACCGCATCTTGAATAATCTGCAGAAATTGAGCTAGCGGGTTATCAACTGCATTCCTGTAGCATTGTTATTGGCGGAGTTATCATCATTGACAGGGGGTGGTGGTGGAACATGTGGGGAATTACAATTTCTTCTTTCCACCTCCTCCGAGATGTCGTCCTCTATGACTATTTTGTTAATATCATCACCTTGATTTTCTTCCTCTAAACGTGCCGAATTTTCTAGCCTTAACATGTTGTCAGGGAGGTTCCTCCTCCTAGGCCTTCCTAGTCTCCTACCTCCGACCATCTACATAAAACGTTCTATGTCAATAAATCTAAACTTCTCAATAAACAATGTATGCAGCGATACATCTAAGAGGTGGTGCCTTCATTTTAGTCTTATCTTCCCTTAGCAATTTCTAACCTTAAGGTTTCAATAACCTTTGTTTTTAACATAAGCCTTAATCCTTAGCCTATTAACCTATCCTAGTACCTCAATTCTAGCGTCAAATCCTTAAATTTCTCTACTAGGGTAATCCTGGGACATACCACAGTATTCCCTACTCCTGGATGTAGTTTACGGGCGGTGTTTTCTTACGAATCACCTCCGGCCATAATTGTTGCTCTGATACCAACTGTGACAACCCCAAAATCCCTTACTAGACCAAGGCTTCGTCAAAAGAAGGAAAAGATAACAATACATCCATTCATAGTATAAATACTGATACAATGAAATAGTAAAGAGTTAATACAACCCAACATATTACATTCTCAGCGGAAGCTATTCTATCTCTATATTTAAGTACATAACATAACAACTTCAAAAACATTTTCCTTCCTTCCTCAGCGGCTAACTTAATAGCCAAACATCTTTGCTTTCCTCTTGTCAGAGGGTTCAGCCTTTGGCTCACGCCCTGCAAGACATTAAGTTCAACAAGAATGAGCGATTTACGCCCAGTAAGTATATAAACAACTCAGAGAAACAAATCTGGAAATGTTGATGGAAGTTCAATTCTGTTTATGAGGCTCAGTGAAACAATACTAATGCCTCAGAAATCTTTGAAAAATCCTTAGGATTACTGATGATAAACAACGTGTAATCCTCCTTGAAGAAAGGCAGGTATTCACCTGTGTACAAATTCCTCAAAATATCCATCGGAGGCTAAACCCGTTGGATCTGCAATCATACGGTATACAGCTGACCTAGCTGTGACCGTATGACCCCTCCTTGTGTGAACGTACGTAGTCACTTATAATTCCTTTAGGTCAGGTGAAGAACAAATCAGCACTTTTCTTTTCCTCTAGCCAACCATGTGGCATTACCCCTTTAAGGGGCATATCGTTCTCATTTAATAGCACGGATATAAGATTGAAAATAACTAATAAATCAAAGCTCAATCATATCCATGCACTATCATTCATATCATGCTAGCGAAATTTAAAGCATAGCATTCTCATTCACAAGAGCATTTGAAACAAATAAACAAAGCCTTGCACGCATATCGAATCAAATGATACTGCGTTAAATTTAAAATAAGTATCAGATTGAATGTATATACTTGCCTCGGTCCTTAGCAAAAAAAATAAACTCAACTTTAGTTTTGTTAGGTTTTAGAACATTTGATGATGATTGTATTTAGAATACTTATAGTACAAATGTATAGAAAGTGTTAATTAGTAACATTGAAGTTTTGTAACCAGTAGTTATCTCTTTGTTTGTAATTCATTTATTCTTTGTAAAGAGATACGATTATTGTTATTTGTAATTAACTGCTGGAATGGAGTATCAAAGCTTCAAGAAGTCAAGTTGTGTATTTGGTCTATTAAAGTTTGCAAAAAGGCTTATCGGAGACTAGAAGAACTGATCAGAGACTAAAATGGTTTAACTGTCAGAGACTAGTTTTTTATCGAAGACTAAGAGCTTACGTCATCAGAGATTAAAAGAAAAGGAATCAGAGACTAAGCTGATGTCATCGGAGACTAAGCCTTAACGTATCAGAGACTAAATAACATTATCGGAGACTACACAAGCTGACGTCATCAGAGACTAAAAGTCATCAGGGACTAAACGTACCAGGGACTAAAAGAGTCATCAGGGACTAAAGCCGTTAGAGACTAAAAGAAGCATCAGAGACTAATTGTGAATTAATCTCTGAAAGATACAGAGTTCGAATTGAAAAAGGAGTGTCTTCCACGTAAAGTTAAATGTTATTGAAGACGTAGCTGGTAAGGAAACTCACCAGATATCTTTACCTAATCAAAAAGGAAAGATTGTATTTGATTCGAATAAGGAAGCTGAATTTTATTTAGAATAGAAACTGAATTAATAATAATTCAGTAATTGTAGAAGCTGTAATTTTTTTTTACAGAGGATTGTAATTTGAAGCTGTATAGGTTTTCATTGTTTTGTATCTTTACTATACATTTTAGAATTAGGAGAAGCTGACGATCAAATTGATTGTTAGAATTTGTAATCAGTTGTTTAATCAATAAAAGCAATTGTTTATAAATTGATTTGGTCTTATTCTTTTTATTCCGCAAGAAAATTTTAGTTTCTTTAAGAACAAGTAATCGAAGAATTTTTAAAGAACTTGTATTCAACCCCTCCCCCCCCCCCTTCTACAAGTTCTCGGCATCTCACTGGGAAAACAATTGGTATCAGAGCCTGTAATTGAATTTATTCAATTAAAACGTTCCGAGAGATGGCCAACGACGAAGCAAGCAACTCTAACATCATGGTGTATGCGGGAATTAGAGATGGTGGTACCAAAATCCCTATTCTTAAAAGAGAAGAATATCCAATGTGGAAACAAAAAATGTATATGCACTTGAGAGCAACAGATCCAGATTACATAGATAGGATTGAGAAGGGTCCTTATCTACCCAGGAAATTCATTCCTGCAAAAACTGTCGAAGGATCTGTTGTTCCAGAACACTTTGAACTTGCGCCAGAATGTGATTATACAAACGAAGACAAGTTGCAAGTGTTAAAGGATGCTAAGGTGATGAACATACTTTATAATGGAATTGATAAAAATATGTTCACAAGCATCATAAACTGCACTACATCAAAGCAAATCTGGGACACCATCAAAGTCCTGTGTGAAGGGACGGACCAAGTTCGAAAGAACAAAAGATCACTGTTGACTCAACAGTATGAGTTCTTTCAAGCAAAGCCTGGTGAACCTATAACATCTGTTTATGACAGATTTAACACCTTGCTTAATGACTTGAAGATACTTGGTAAATCCTATAACAATGAAGATGTCAATACCAAGTTTATGAGATCTCTCCCACCAAGTTGGGATCCAAAGACCACTGCAGTAAGAGAGGCTCATGACTTGGAAACACTCACACTGGACAGGCTCTATGGGAACTTAAAGACATATGAACTTGAAGTAGAGCAAAGACAGCGCATGCATGGCAGGGACAAAGGAGCTGCGTTGATGGTTGAGACAAACAAGTCTCAAGAGAAGCTTGATGATGAGTCTTCCAATGTTAGCTCGACTGATCAAGAAGATGAACTGGAATCTGATGATGACATGGAGGAATTCATGGTGTTTATGGTCAAACAGTTTAAGAAATTTAGAGCAAGCAGGAAAGGAAGAAAATCGTCAAGAAAGCCTAACCCAAAACGTGAAGGTCAAAAAGTCACCTTCGACTTAAAGAAAATAAGATGCTACAACTGTGATGGGTTAGGGCACTTTGCCAATGAGTGCAGGAAGCCTAGATCTAGTGATAGATCTAAGGATGAGAAATCAAGGAAAGACTTTGTAGACAAGAAAGCTAAAACAAAAAGCAAAGCCTTGATAACTGAGGGAAAAGATTGGATTGATAGCGACTCTGATGAAGAAGTTGTCAACTTTGCCCTAATAGCTCGAAGTGACGAGTCAAGTGATTCTACAAAGGTATGTGATGCAAATCATAACTTTAATGTGCTCGATTTACTTGATACATCTAGCATTGAAAGCATACAAAAGGATATGTCTGATTTGCATGTTAGTTTTAGATCATTAACTATTGAACATACAAATGTAAAAGAATCACGTGACATTCTCTTGAAAAGAAACAAATTTCTTGAAGAGAAATTGTCACAGTTTGATACCATCAAGTCGGACTTAAACAAAGCTCATCACATGATTGATGCTTTGAAAAAGAGGGAATACTACTTAGTAGAGCAACTTGAAATTGCTCAAGCTAAGATTAAACAATGGAATACTTCCTCTAAAAAGTTATCTGACTTGGTAGGGTATCAAACAATAGGTCAAAAATCTGGACTAGGTTATGATGAAAATCTAGATAACAGTTCAGATTTAAATGATCTATTTGAAGCTGCAAACTCCTCAACTAGTAAGCCAAGTTTTAAAAGAATTAATTTTGTATCTCCTGTTAGTGAACCTAAATTTATAAACACTCTAGATCAACATATTACTGCAAAATCAGAAATTGATCAAAAGACAGTTAATGTTGTTGATAAGAGTGAATCAAAAAGATTAAACATTGGGTTCATGACAAAGACACAATTAAATAAAAGACTGGAAGCTCTTCTAGACAAAAAGGCTGAAAAGTTAGTGGAGTTAAGCAGAAAGAAGAAAATAGGAATGGAAAAATAGGCATTAACAAACATACGAATTATGCTAGAATGCCTGATGCTCCTAGAAAGACATGTCATGTATGTGGTAACCCCAACCACATAGCTGTTAATTGTAGGAGCAAAAATAAAATTCCTATAATAGAGACTGCCTTGTCAAAGAATATAAAAGATAAATTACCTGTAAAAAGGTTAGATCTTCTTTGCATTAAAAATGAAAATACTAAACTTGGCAGTCTCTCACAAAAAGGTAGCAGTGCTAATGATTGTCCGGTTAAAGTCAAAACTGCTAAAAGACAATCAACTCAATCTGAGTCAAGTCTTGAATCTACAGCTAGTGAGAAAGGATCCAAGAAAGTCTGGTTTCCAAAAATCTCAAACTAGTTACTCTCTACTGTGCAGGGCAAAAAGAAGAGATCATGGTACTTGGACAGTGGCTGTTCAAGGGACATGATAGGAGATAAGTCCCTGCTAAAATAGTATGAAGAGAAAAGTGGCCCAAAAGTCACTTTTGGAGATGACAGCAAAGGCCATACAAGGGGATATGGCAATGTTGAACATGGAGATGTCATCTTCACAGAAGTAGCACTGGTTGACGGACTAAAGCACAATCTACTAAGTGTGAGTCAACTATGTGATAAAGGATTCAATGTCATTTTTAAAGAAGATAAATGCGTAGTGAGTGACAAAGAATCTGAGAATGTGATTTTGACAGGAAAATGAAAAGGAAATTTGTATGTCACAAATCTTATTTCTTCATCTGATCAAATCACATGTCTCTATAGCAAAGCTTCAACTGATGAAAGTTGGCTTTGGCACAAGAAACTTTCCCACTTGAATTTTAAGAACATTAACAAGCTTGTGAGGAAAGGGTTAGTAGCTGGCATTCCACAGTTGGAATTTACACAAGATGGATTGTGTGATGCATGCCAGAAAGGGAAACAAAAAAGTGTGTCATTCAAAAGCAAACCAGCAACATCCATCACTGATCCACTCCAATTGTTACATATGGATTTATTTGGTTAAGTGAATGTGATGTCTATCTTAAGAAATAGATATGCACTGGTTATAGTGGATGACCACACGAGGTACACTTGGGTAAAATACCTTTTTACAAAAGATGAAGCTGCTCAGTTAATAATTGATCATATCAAAAAGATAGAAATTGAGTCAGGAAAAATAGTAAGGGTAATAAGGAGCGATAGGGGAACAGAATTCAAAAATTCCCAAGTGATTGAATTCTGCACGGAAAAAGGAATAACCCATCAATTCTGAGCTACAAGAACCCCTCAACAAAATGGAGTTGTTGAGAGGAAAAATAGAACCCTTATTGAAGCAGCAAGGACTATGTTACAAGAGGCTAAGCTTCCCACCTATTTTTGGGAGGAAGCTATAAGCACTGCTTGCTTTACACAGAATAGATCCTTGATAAACAAAGCATACAACAAAACACCCTATGAGTTAATGACTGGGAAAAAACCAACTCTCAAGTTTTTACACGTGTTTGGTTGTAAGTGCTTTGTACTGAGAGATTCATCAGAGTCAAGAGGAAAGTTTGACAATAAATCTGATGAAGCAATCTTCTTAGGTTATTCTCTGTCAAGTAAAGCATACAGAGTATATAATCTAAGGACAAAAGTCATTGTGGAATCAATACAAGTCGTGTTCGATGATAAAAACATTCCAGGAATGATTGGGCAAGGATTGCATGAACCTCTCAGTTTTGAGAATGAATTGGATGCATGGGAATATCCATCAGAGACCACTGAACAACCCCAAGATAGCAATGATCCCTACATAATTGAGGGGGAGTTAACTGTTGTGCATGAAGTACCAAGATCTAATATTCTATCAGAGACTAGAATATTAGAAGAAACTCAAGAGACTGGTGACATTAGTATTACATCAGAGACTAATGGTTCACCAGAGACTAGAGTCACTAATGCACAATCAGAAACAATATTGACACCAGAGACTATAGAAATAAATAGCTCAGGGGGAGCTAATAATGAAGGAGTCAATGGTTTAGGGGGAGCAGTCTCTGATCATGAAGCTAGAATGGATAACACCAATCTAGAAAATGAAGCCTCGACTTCAAGATCAAATCTGCCACGTGCAATTCCATGGTTGAGAGACCACACACCAGATTTGATAATTGGAAGTCTAGAGGATGGAGTCAAGACTAGAAGTGCAACTCAAAATGAATGCTTATATCTCAGTTTTCTCTCAAAGATTGAGCCAAAGAAAATTGAGGAAGCACTTCAAAATCCTGACTAGATAATTGCCATGCAAGAAGAATTAAACCAATTCACTCGAAACAAAGTCTGGAGACTGGTACCTAAACCAAGGAATAGATCAATTATTGGTGCCAAATGGGTCTTCAGAAACAAATTGGATGAAGCTGGTACAATTACAAGGAACAAAGCAAGACTGGTTGCAAAAGGATATTCTCAAGAAGAAGGAATAGACTATGATGAAACTTTTGCACCAGTAGCAAGACTTGAAGCAATACGAATCTTCATGGCATATGCAGCCTACAAGAACTTCAAGGTGTACCAGATGGATGTCAAAAGTGCCTTCTTAAATGGAAAGAAAATTGATATTACTAGCTATAGAGGCATGATAGGCTCTCTTTTATATCTAACTGCAAGCAGACCAGATATAATGTTTGCTACATGTTTATGTGCTAGATTTCAAGCTGACCCTAGAGAGTCACATTTGATTGCTGTAAAAAGGATACTCAGATATCTAAAGGGTACCCTAAACCTTGGTTTATGGTATCCCAAAGAATCTGATTTTAAACTAATTGGTTATTCAGATGCTGACTATGCAGGTTGCAAGCTTGATAAAAAAAGCACAAGTGGAAGCTGCCAACTTCTTGGAGGCAGACTTGTTTCTTGGTTCAGCAAGAAACAAAATTCAGTTTCTACTTCAACAGCAGAAGCTGAATACATCGCAGCTGGGAGTTGCTGTGCTCAAATCCTTTGGATCAAGAATCAACTCCTAGACTATTGTATGTCATTATCCAAAATACCTATTTATTGTGATAATACTAGTGTCATAGCAATAACAGAAAATCCAGTGCAACATTCAAGAACAAAATACATAGATATTCGATATCACTTCATAAGAGAACATGTAAGTGAAGGTAATATCGAATTACACTGGGTAACAACTGATAAACAACTTGCAGACATATTCACAAAACCTTTAGATGAATCTACCTTTTCTAGATTAGTTTCTGAATTAGGAATGTTGAATTATGCCTCTAAAAATTGATTAAAACAAGTTGTTTAGTTTTATGAAGCTAGAATTTAATTTCTGGAATGTAGCTGTTTTTTTATTAAACAGAATTTTAGAAGCTAGAATTAATTTTCTGGATTGCAGCTGTTTTTAATTAAACAGAATTTATGAAGCTAGAATTTAATTCCTGGAATGTAGCTGTTTTTTATTAAACAAAATTTTAGAAGCTAGACTTAATTTTCTGGATTGCAACTGTTTTTAATTAAACAGAATTTGTGAAGCTAGAATTAATTTTCTGGATAGAAACTGTCTTATTTTATTAAAGCAGAATTTTAGGAGCTAGAATTTTCATTCTGGAAAAATTTGATAAAATGAATAATCAAATAGTTGCTTATTAAATAAAATGAGCTAGAGTGTATAAGAGACTACCTTAGTCCCCAATAGTTACTACTATCAGAGACTAACTAGTCCCCGATAGTTAATACTATCAGAGACTACCTTAGTCCCCGATA
>CM025783.1:32680884-32691079 GCA_014636745.2 Centella asiatica
TCACTTAATTATGGAATTAAGAGACTCTAATATCATAATTTAATCTAACTTCTATTCATAAAAATTTCAACCACGTAGAAAATTTATTTACGTGTCAAAATAATTATTTAAAAGCCGACTATTAACAATTTAAATTTAGGTACGGATTGGGCCAAAAATAAGATGAAGCGGACTAAAAAATTAATCAAGTTGGCTGAAAAATAATTGGTCCAAAAGTCCGAAATAGGTGGCTAAAAAAATATTGGATCAAAACTAGGTCAAAATTGGGTCAACTCGGATCAAAATCGGACAGAGTCAACTCACTTCCGAGTCAACTCGGACCGGACCCGAGTTCATGCAAATCTGCAGAATCCGGCAAAGCCCATTGCCGCCGGCGAGCACCCGAAGCTCGGTTTCTTGGATTCACGCATCAAAACCTCACGGATCGGAGGGAAGAGCAAGCTGGTGATGTTCTACATAGGTTATTATGGCCTTAGCGACCTTAACGTCGTAGGAAAAACGAGGAAAACAGCCGTTGAAGGCTGCCGGAGTAAGCTTAGCCATTATCGCCGGCGAGCTTACGCGTGTGGCCGTTCATGGCCATTTTGAGTCCATTTAGATCGATCTATACATGGAAATGAATCTAGAGATCTCAAGGAACTCATACATGCAATCGGTTTCAATTTTCATCAACTATAACTCAAGAAAAATGGATTTGAAACTTTCGGATTTTATAGATATTTCGGATGAACATGAAGATCCGAAATACTCAACCATTTTTCGATTTGATTGAGTCAAAATGAAGATATGATTACCAGGAATCTAATGGTATAATCTATTTGAATTAACATCAAGAATCGGGCCTCGAATCGAAGAGTCAAAGTTCGGCCGTTCATGTGTTCTTGAATTTCATATGAATTTTGATTTAAATTTTGATTAAACTTCAAAAATCAATATCTCACAATCCATAAATGCTATGAACATGTATGATATATGAAAATCATACTGAAAATTATTCTCTACGCAATGGTATAATCAGAATAATTTATTGAAGCAAGAATAAAAGTGCAGAAAATTACCTCTTAAAGCTTTAAATGGAAAAATTGTCCAAAACATGAATGATTTCTCAAAATCCGAATTTTGTTTATTTGAGAGTGTTTGCTGAAGGATTTTGCAGCAATGGAGGCTAGGGTTTCATCAAAATGATATATTTATAAAACCCTTAATTTAATTTTGACCATTGGATGAGTTTTAAAAAAAATTTACTTAGATAGGAAAAAAAAAATTTCTTGTTTTTGCCATTTAGGGATGTTTTCCCAGTGAGATGACCTAGAACTGGGAGGGGGGGGGGGGGGGGGGGGGGGGTTGATACAAGTTCTTGAATTCTTTTCGAATGACTGTTCTTTAAGAAATTTAAACTTTTTTGCGGAATATAAAGAACACAATCAAAACTCTATAAACAATTGCCTTTATTTGACTTAACAATTGATTACAAGTTTTCTAACAATCAAGACAAGCTTTGATCGTCAGCTTCTATTCTGTATATAAAGAAAATACAATTCTTCTAATTCTATACAGCTTCGTATTGTTATTCTATAATTTTTTAATTACAGCTTCTAAAAACTAAGTTACCAAAAACCTAGCTTCCTAATTCAAATCAAATACAATCTTTCCAATTGAAAGATTTCTAACAAGTTTCCTTGTCAGCTACGTCTTCAATAAAGTCTACGTGTGCATGGAAGACTTTCCTTCTTTGATTTGAACTCTAACTCCATCAGTGATTAAGTCCTCGACTAATCTCCGATGGCTTCTTTCATTAGTCCCTGATCACTTTGAGTAATCTCCGATGCTTTACTTCGAGTAATCTCTGATGCTTTAGCTTTAGTCGCTGATGACGTCAGCTTTTAATCTCCGAGGTATTGTGTTAGTCACTGATGACGTCAGCATTAATCTCTGACTCTTTAGTTCCAATCCCCGATGACGTAAGCTTTAATCTCCGATGAACAATCCTTCAATCTCTGATGAACAAAACTTTAATCTCCAATGAAGGATTCTTCAATCTCCGATGGACAAAACTTTAATCTCCGATGGGCAAAGTCCAATCTCTGATGAACAGAAACTTAGTCTCTGGTGAACTTTTCTCTTAGTCTCCGACAAGCCAAATTCAATCTCCGAAGGACTAATAAATTTAAAATAACTTGTTGAACAAACTCAACAAGTATTCCAGCAGTACATACAAATGAAATAAACCTATCTCTTTATTATAATGACTAATTTACAAACAAGAGATACTACTGCTAGCTACAATACTAAAGTGTTACAAACCAACACTTTACTGTACATTTGTATTCCTAAGTATTCTAAGAACAATCATCATCAAATGTTTATAAAACCTAACAATCTCCCCCTAATTATGAATATCAGAATGATAAGCATAATTTCAAGGTTGATGATGATGTCAAAACTAATCTATTACAAATACTTAGTAAAAGAATAAAGAATTAAAAAAATTACAAATGTACCTGAACTTTAGATCTTTGATCTATCATTCAGCTTCTCTCCCTGGATAATTGACCCAGCTTCTCCAAGGTTTAAAAAATTACTTCAATATTCACACAACAACTTTTATTTGTTCACTTCCTCCTTTTCAATTCTTTGAAATACTTCAACCTCTCCTCAAATAGCCTCTTCAATTCCACCTCACTTGGTCCTTTTGCATTTCTTAACAGTCTTATAAAGTCTTCAACATTCCTCTCTGTTAATCGATCTAGATCTCTGTCATATTGAAAGAAGATCTTATGGTCATGAATATTTTCATACCATATTCCAAGTGGTTCAGATTCCACCATGTAGAGTTTTCCCTTGAAACTTAATGGTGGCTCTCTCACTGCAAACTTTTGACTTGAAGAACTGACCATATTGTCCTTTGCAGGAGGTTTCCTTGAAGAAATAGATTGCAGTTTAAGAATTTCAGGTACAGTAATTATAGCAGTTTCCTTAGCCTCAGATTTCTTTGCAGGTTTCTAGACTAAGGGCTTCCTTCTCGAGTATTTTTCATCCTTATCCATATCCTTATTTCTCTTCCTTGTCAATGTTGCCTTCTTTGCAGGAGTCAACTTGACAGTTGATTTCTTTACTACAGCCCTTTTCTTTGCCTCATCCTCTTTCTCCTCTTTAGCTAAAGCCTCCTTTTCTTCTTTGTTAATCTGTTCTTGAAGTTGTTGGGCAACCAAGAAATCAAATTCTTCAATCCTTGGATCTTGAGGAGCAACTAGAATGACTCCCCCTTCAACTTCCAATTCAACAGGCTTGAAGATCCTCCCAGCTCTTATTACATCCCCCATTAGTCTAGGCTGTTCAGGCTGTGATGGTTCTTCAATCATAATGCCTTTGCCTTTATCTCTGAATGTGCTTGGGGCTATTTTAGGCTGTTTTGTAGAGGAAGGAGTTTGCTCTGTTGGAGGTTGGCTTTCTGTTGGAATTTGAGGAAGACTCTGGCTTGATGGCTTGGATGATATTGGCAGTTTTTTAACTTTGGATTCAAGCCTTGTCAGTTTTGCCTGAATTTCTTCATCAATGTTAGCATATGTTGGCTGTAATGAAGATGGTGTTGTTGTTGGTGTAGGTAATGGATTGTTGGTGTAGGTAATGGACCACTCTCCCCCTTTTTGACATCAGCATCCTTAAAGGGGGCAGAGTTGGGTAGTCGGGCAGCAATGTCTTTCAGGAGGTTATGTATTTGATCCATTTTGACTTCAAGAAGGCACATTTTACTGTCAGATTTAGCCTTATCCTTGATCAAGGTTTGAATCTGCATGACAATTTGCCTTGAGAAGTGACCTTCATAGTGCCTCCTGATGTTGTCAGTCGCCAACTCCAGTTGTTGTTTCATGTTCTCCATTGCTGTCTTCATGCCAGTGGCCAAGTAGTGAGTGAATTTTGCATTAAGCTTCACTGCCTTAGTCACTTCATCTGCAACATCTTGAAAGGATTTTGCAGCTGCAAGGGACCCCACATTGGTCAAGTATTCCTGTCTGTATAGGGCAGCTGCATCCTCCAGGGTGTTTGTAAATTCTGAATCTAGCCATGCATCAACATTCTCTGGCTCTGGAGTTTCCTCAGCAGTAGATTCAAATACAAGTCTAGTCTTCAAAGCAGAAATATGATCTTCTCTTTGTTGAAGATTTAGAAGTTCTTCATAGGCTGCATTTGACATTTCTGAAATGACTTGCAAATGTGCAGCCACTGCACTGGAGCTAGCTCCAACTTCCTCTTCAGTTGGAGCTTCTGTTTGGATTTGAGTGGAGGGAGCCACAGGTTTGAAGAACTCACCTATAGAAAATTTCTCTATGTTCTTTTCTCCAAGGATCTCATCCTTGCTCACACACTCTCTTTTTTCCTGGGGTTGGGCACCCAACTTCTCAGTCTCTCCTTTTTCCAAGCTCTCTAAGGCTTGACTCTCTGATTGTATTTCCTCTCCTTTTTCCAGGTTAGGAGCCTAACTCTCACTAATTATTCTCTCATCCTCACTCTTTTGGGAAAGTGCACTCATTCCTACAGAAATGGGGGGTTGAGAAGTACTTGTAACAGCATGGATAGGGGGTTCCCTGTGTTTATCTTGGGCTAGGGATCTATCCATGGAAGATATGTGAGAGCTAGTCTCGATTATTGGCTCCTCTTGGGAAAAGTCAAGAGAATCAATTATTTGTATCAAAAGAATCAAGAATGGGAGAAAAAGGAGAAGAATGGACAGTAGTGAGTGTTGGCTGTTCCTCAAGGGCAAAAGATTGAGGAACATCAATTGGAGACTCTGTGTGTGCACTCCTTGTATCACTCTTTTCTTGTATTTGATTTCTCTCAGTCGTTTCTTGTGCAGACTCTGTAACAGGTGTCCCTGGTTGAGGACTATCTTCAATGACAACATCCTTTTGGGAGGACATTGTCAGATTGCTGCTTTTCCTTATATCCTCCATGGTCTTTTGGGAAGCCATGGATTCCTTTTGTCTTAGGGTTACAAGGGTTCTCTTCTTACTCTGAGGTGCCACCTCAGCTTCTTGTTCTCCCTCAGCCTCACTAGCACCCTCTGATGTTTTTCTCTTTATTGGGAGCTTTTTGGCTGTTCTGGTATATGCAACCACAGTCTGTTGGGAGACTGTGGAGGGGGCTTTGGATTGTGATTGAGAAGTTGTTGGGGGATTAGTTGGTGTTTGTGTGGTATCCCCAAAGAATTCCAAAGAATATGAGGTTGGAAGAGTATCAATGAGAAAGTTTCTCATGACAGTAGGATAGAATAGAGGTACATTTACCTTTGTCTCATACTTCTTCAAATCCCTTACCACTCTTTTAGTCTGCAAAACTGTAGGCACAACTTGCATACTAGCAATATTAAGGTTAGGTATTAAATGATTTGCAATCATCATTAAAAACCTAGCATAATAAATTTTAGTTTTGTTGCTAGTTTTAAGTTTTTCAATCAGATTGTGCAAAATCAAAAGCCCTAAATTAATATGCCTATCATACAACACACTATATGCAATTTGTTGTGAAATAGTGGTGATGACATCATATCCACTGCATTTTGAAGTAAATGATTTGGTTATAATGTCAAAAAACAATGACCACTCTGGTCTAAGATGGGGACGTGTGATGGTCCCAACAGAACTTATCTCAGTATTATAGTTTAAGTCTTTAAACATACCTATAAGTTCTTCATCAGAGGCAAGGGGGTCATAGTTTTCCCTTATGGGTAAGTGAAGTGCATTATTAACCGTGGTATGAGTAATAGTATAGTCTGTGTTTTCATACCTGAAACTTACTTGTGGAGAGTCATCACTTTCATCAGTGATTGTTGCAGTGCTCCACATGGTTGATATTACTTCTGCAGCTTGGATGGGAGCTTCATAAATGTCGTATTGTAGTGGGGAGTTCTTGAGGAAATCCACAAAGGGGTAGTATTTTGCTTCGAAATCATATTTATCAGCCACCCCTGCATGGTTAGTTTTGATAAAATCGAACTCACCAAACTTGAAGCACACTGTTTTTGCCGCCATTGAAGAGATTTGTAAACTTTGTGAAGAAAGCTCAAAGAGAGATTAAATTGCAGAGTATTTGAGAGATAAATCAAATTGCAGAGTTTGATACTTGTGATTACAAACGTTTTTGAAATTACTTTTATTAAAGTATAAGAGACGTTTGCTATTCAAGGATCATGGGTAACTACCAATTTACCCTTTTTCAGATATTGCCCTAATCTCTGATTGACCCGTGTGATAAGAGATTGACCCGATTAGTCTCCGATGAAGTAATTACTCATCGGGGACTAAGGTAATCTCCGATGAAGTAAATGTACTCATCGGGGATTAATGTAATCTCCGATGCAGTAACTCATCGGGGATTAATGTAATCTCTGATGATGTAAATGTACTCATCGGGGATTAGGGTCAATCTCCAATGTTGTAATTTTGATTAGTCAGGGACTAATCATTTTGCTTATCAGAGATCAAATAGCCATTTTCCAACAACCATATTGATGATTATTAGCTTCATTTTTCTATTTTATCAAATTTAAAACAGCTTATTGCAACTGTCAAACAACTTGAAAGTTTAAAACTTAATTTTTAGAACCATAATTTAACATTCCTAGTTCAAAAACTAGTCTGTTAAATGTAGATTCATCCAAAGGTTTTGTAAAAATATCTGCAAGTTATTTATCAGTTGCAACCCAGTGCAATTCTATATTCCCTTCACTAACATGTTCCCTAATGAAGTGATATCTTATATCTATATGTTTAGTTCTTGAATGTTGCACTGGATTTTCAGTTATGGCTATGGCACTAGTGTTATCACAATAAATTGGGATTTTGGATAGTGTCATACCATAGTCTAGGAGTTGATTTTTGATCCACAAGATCTATGCACAGCAACTCCCAGCTGCAATATATTCAGCTTCTGCTGTTGAAGTAGAAACTGAATTTTGTTTCTTGCTAAACCAAGAAACTAGTCTGCCTCCAAGAAGTTGGCAGCTTCCACTTGTGCTTTTCCTGTCAAGCTTACACCCTGCATAATCAGCATCTGAATAACCAATTAGTTTAAAATCAGATTCTTTGGGATACCATAATCCAAGATTTGGGGTACCCTTTAGATATCTGAGTATTCTTTTTACAGCAATCAAATGTGACTCTCTAGGGTCAGCTTGAAATCTAGCACATAGACATGTAGAAAACATTATATCAGGTCTACTTGCAGTTAGATACAATAGTGAGCTTATCATGCCTCTATAGCTAGTAATATCTACTTTCTTTCCTTTTAAATCCTTATCTAGCTTAGTGGCTGTGGGGATAGGTGTTTTTGCAGAAGTACAATCAACCAAGTCATATTTTCTCAGTAAGTCCTTAATGTACTTAGACTGACTAATGAAAATTTCCTCAGTTGACTGTTTAATTTGCAATCCTAAGAAAAATGTTAATTCACCCATCATGCTCATTTCATATCTAGATTGCATAAGTTTTGAAAATTTTGCACACAGTTTTTCATTAGTAGACCCAAAAATAATATCATCAACATATATTTGCACAAGTATAACATCAGAGCCTTGAATTCTATAAAACAATGTTTTATCTATGATACCTCTTACAAATTTATTTTCAATTAAAAACTGAGAAAGAGTATCATACCAGGCTCTTGGTGCTTGTTTTAAGCCATAGAGTGCTTTGTCTAACCTGTAAACATGATTAGGGAATTTGGAGTACAAAACCTGGGGGTTGTTGAACATAGACTTCTTCTTCCAATTTTCCATTAAGGAAAGCACTCTTGACATCCATCTGGTACACTTTGAAGTTCTTGTAGGATGCAAACGCAAGAAAAATTCTGATTGCTTCAAGTCTAGCCACTGGTGCAAAGGTCTCATCATAGTCAATTCCTTCCTCTTGAGAGTATCCCTTTGCAACCAGTCTTGCCTTATTCCTTGTAATTGTACCAGTTTCATCCAATTTGTTTCTGAAGACCCACTTGGCACCTATTATAGATCTGTTCCTTGGTTTGGGTACCAGTCTCCAGACTTTATTTCTAACAAATTGGTTTAATTCTTCTTGCATGGCAATAATCCAATCAGGATCTTGAAGTGCTTCCTCAATTTTCTTTGGTTCAATCTTTGATAGAAAACTGAGGTACAAACATTCATTTTGTGTTGCACTTCTAGTCCTAACTCCATCCTCAATATTTCCAATGATCAGATCTGTTGTGTGGTCTCTCAACCATGGTCTGGTTTTTGGCAGATTTGATCTTGAACTAGAGGCTTCATTTTCTAGATTGATAAAATTCAATCCAGCTTCATTAACAGAGTTTGCTCCCCCTAAACTATTGATCTCTTCTTCATTAACTCCCCCTGAGTTAGATATCTCAATAGTCTCTGTGTGTGCATCAGGGATACTAGTCTCTGATGTATCATTAGTCTCCGATGGAGAATTAATGTCATCAGTGACTTGTGTTCCATTTTGTTCCAGTACTCTAGTCTCTGATAATACATCAGTCCTTGGTACTTCATGCACAACAGTCAACTCCCCCTCAATTAAAGAGGAATCACTGTTATTTTGGGGATTTTCAGCATTCTCTGTTGGATATTCCCATGCATCCAATTCATTCTCAAAACTGAGAGGTTCATGCAATCCTTGACCAGGCATTCCTGGAATCTTTCTATCATCAAATGCAACTTGAATGGATTCCACAATGACCTTGGTTCTTAAGTTATAAACTCTGTATGCTTTGCTTAACAGAGAATAACCTAAGAAGATTGCTTCATCAGACTTATTGTCAAATTTTCCTCTTGTCTCTGATGAATCTCTTAGTACAAAGCACTTACAACCAAACACATGTAAAAACTTGAGAGTTGGTTTTCTCCCAGTCATCAATTCATAAGGTGTTTTGTTGTATGCTTTGTTTATCAAGGACCTGTTTTGTGTAAAACATGCAGTGCTTATAGCTTCCTCCCAAAAGTAGGTGGGAAGCTTAGCCTCTTGCAACATGGTCCTTGCTGCTTCAATGAGGGTTCTATTTTTCCTCTCAACAACTCCATTTTGTTGAGGAGTTCTAGGTGCAGAGAATTGATGAGTAATTCCTTTCTCAGTACAGAATTCAATTACTTGGGAATTTTTGAATTCTGTTCCTCTGTCACTTCTTATTACCCTCACTGTTTTTCCTGACTCAGTTTCTAGTTTCTTGACATGATCAATAATTAACTGAGCAGCTTCATTCTTTGCAAAGAGGTATTTTACCCAAGTATACCTTGTGTAATCATCAACAATTACCAGTGCATATCTATTCCTTAATATAGACATCACATTCACTTGACCAAATAAATCCATATGGAGAAGTTGTAAAGGATCAGTGATTGATGTTGCTGGTTTGTTTTTGAATGATACACTTCTTTGCTTTCCTTTCTGGCATGCATCACACAATCCATCTTGTATAAATTCCAATTGTGGAATGCCAGCTACCAATCCTTTCCTCACAAGACTATTGATATTCTTGAAATTCAAGTGGGAAAGCTTCTTATGCCAAAGCCAACTTTCATCAGTTGAAGCTTTGCTATAAAGACATGTGATTTGATCAGTTGAAGAAATGAGATTTGCAATGTACAAATTTCTTTTTCTTTTTCCTGTCAAAATCACAGTCCCTGATTCTTTGTCACTTACTAAACATTGATCTTCTTTAAAAGTGACATTAAATCCCTTATCACACAGTTGACTCACACTAAGTAAATTGTGCTTTAAGCCATCAACTAGTGATACCTCAGTGAAGATGACATCTCCATGTTCAACAGATCCATATCCTCTAGTATGGCCTTTGCTGTCATCTCCAAAAGTGACTCTTGGGCCACTTCTCTCTTCATACTGTTTTAGCAGGGACTTATCTCCAGTCATGTGCCTTGAACAACCACTGTCCAAGTACCATGATTTCTTCTTTTTGCCCTGCACAGTCATGTGCCATGATTTTTGGGACCCAATTCTTCTTGAGTCCTTTCTCACTAGCTGCAGATTCAAGACTTGACTCAGAATGAGTCGATTGCCTCTTTCCATGTTTGATTTTAATTGGGCAATTTACAGTCTTGCTTCCATTGTTGTTGGCCATCTCAGAATCTTGTTAATTTAGTATTTTCAATTAGTGGCTCTGATACCAATTGTTTTCCCAGTGAGATGACCTAGAACTTGTAGAAGGGGGG
>CM025783.1:32691179-32714058 GCA_014636745.2 Centella asiatica
ATATTTGCGGCTAAGTTGAGAAAAGCAGCACGTCTCAAGCACGTGATTTCATCCCACTGATTTAACATATAAGCAATGGAGTTCTCATAACAAGAACACCGATTTTTGAATCCATACAACAGATCAAACAAACAAAGAAGCACACAACACTAGGAAGCTCTGTAATATATTTCTTGAGAAATTTATTTTTCAGAGAAAAGTTTTTGTAGCTAGTTAGTGTGAGAAGCTGTGAATTTTATTTACAGAATTTGTAGCTGTAAATCACATTTGTGATTATACAGATTTCCAGAAAAACCCCAAGTTTTAATATAACTATTTTAACTTGAATCTGTGTGTTTATTTTTCATAGTTTTTCTGTTTATTTCAATTGTTTTCCAGTAAGCACTTTTAAGTTTAAAAGAGCGAAAAGTTTCAGGTGTTTGTATTCATCCCCCCCCCCCCTTCTACAAACACTTGTGCTTATATTGCACTAACAATTGGTATCAGAGCCTCTTAGCAGATTTCACTTGCTAAAAACGATCATTATCTATGGCCAACAAAGCTGGAAACAGTAAAGTCCCCATGTTGGAAAGGGGCAAATACTTCTTCTGGAGACAAAGAATGATAGTTCATCTTAGAGCTATTGATGATGAATATTTGCAGATTCTAGAAGAAGGACCTCACGTTCCCAAGAAGCTCATTCCTATAGAAGTCGTTAATGGAGTCAGTATTCCTGAAAAGCTTGTCCCAAAGACAACTGACGAAATGACGATAGAGGAAAGAAAAAAGGTGAAAAAGGATCTTAAAGTTACTGGGATCCTGTATAATGGTTTAGACGATGATATGCTGAATAGTATCATGAATCTTACCACGTCTAAATCTATATGGGATACCATACAAATCCTTTGTGATGGTACTGAGGAAGTGAGGGAAAATAAATTGCAGCTGTTGACACAACAGTATGAGTGGTTCACGATGAGGAATGGTGAAACACTCACTGAAATGTTCGACAGATTTAACATGTTGGTAAATGACCTGAGATTATATGGGAAGGCATATGCTAACAAGGATGTGAACAGAAAGTTCATGAGAGCCCTTCCCATATCATGGGATCCTAAGACAACAACCATCAGGGAATCCAAGGACATGAATCTTCTAGACTTGGATAGGCTTTATGGCACCCTAAAGACATATGAACTTGAGGTTCAACAAAGATCTGAAATGTCAGGGGATGCCAGAAAGCTTAAATCTGTAGCCCTGATGGCTGCCACGAAGGACAAACAAGAAGCAAGGCCAAGTGTCTTGATGAAGCAGCAACTAGAAGATGCTGACATAGAAGGGGACAAAGAAGCTGACTTCAAGGAGGAAGAATATACTCCGGAAGAGTTAGGGGAGCTGGATGAAACCATGGTCTTTCTTGCAAAAAGGTTCTCCAAGCTGAAATTCCAAAAGCCTTCGGGATCTAAAAGATTTTCAGCAAAGAAACTCAGTAGCACGAAAAACTTTATTGACAAATCAAGAATAAAGTGCTAGAAATGCAATGAGCTGGGCCACTTTGCAAATGAGTGCCGCAAGGCTACAAAAGATGGTGAATCCAGAAACAAAGAAGCTGTTGTGGACTACAACAAGAAATACTTTGACCTTCTTAATGCAAACAAGAAGGGAAAAACATATATAGCAGAGGGAAAGGACTAGGCTGACTCTGATGAAGAAGAAAATGAAGAATATGTCAACCTAGCCCTGATGGCCTCATCCACTGACAGTAGCAGCTCACAGGTAATCCTCGAAATTTATTCTAACATGTCTAAAACTGATTGTGTTAAAACTGTTAAGGAAATGGCTTGTGAGATAAAGGATCTCTATGACACCCTGAGGAGTGTTGTACCTGAAACTGAGAGAGTGCAGAAAATAAATGAACAGTTATCTGCCAGGATTTATCTTTTAGAATCAGTAAACTCCAGAGTTGAGAGTCTTGAAAAAGAACTCTCAAGGACTAAAAATCTCCTTGACTGTGCTATCAAAAGAGAGGAATGGACCTCGAATCTTCTCAGTTAAGAAAGGGAAGTCATTAAGAGATGGAATGAGTCTAGCAGGAAACTGGAGGATCGTTTGAAAAATCAGAAATCTGATCCAAAATCTGGTTTGGGCTATGAAGAGACTCAAGTGCAGCAACCTCCTATTGAGGTTGAGATGGCAGCTAGCTTTGGAAAAAGGCCAACACAACCTATCAAGTTTGTTAAGGCAGCAGCAAAGCTAGAATCAGGGAATGTTTTCCCAGTTAGTGAAGCTTCCACTAGTGGTGGGAGAGGCAAGAAACTTACTCTTGCCAAAGCACTCAACCCTCCAGTTATGAAAGAACTAGACTGTGCATCAGTGGATACACAGTCGTCAGGGGGAAATAGTGCATCAGGCCGTTGTAGCCCATCAAGGGAAAAAGGCCTGTCAGGGGAAAGCAGGAAGAATAGAAATGGTAAGCTAGGTGTTAATAAAACTAGCAATTATTCTTCTATTCATGAAGCCCCTAGAAAAGTGTGCTGGAATTGTGGTAATTGTAATCATTTATCTTTTTAATGCAAAGAAAAACCACAAATTTTAACTGGCACAATTTTGTATGCTGATGATTTACCAACTGTACTGTTGAGAAATCAAAAGCATATGTTGAAGCTCCTAAAAAGGAGAAAGTTTTAAATTTGCCAAAACCAAAAGTCACCAATAAAGAAAAAGCTGTTTTACTTATTACTGTGACTAAACCTAGAGGACCCAAATCAAATTGGGTACCAAAAACAATTTAAATGTTTTCTTGTGTGCAGGGAAAGGTCAAAAGCAGTCAAATCTGGTTTCTAGATAGTGGCTGCTCAAGGCACATGACAGGAAACAAAGCCCTGCTCACAGAATTCCAAGAAAAGGCTGGTCCAGTAATTTCATTTGGTGATAACAGCAAAGGACTAACTCTTGGTTATGGCAAAGCAACAAATGGGAATGTCTCATTTGAAAATGTAGCACTGGTTGATGGGCTCAAGCATAATTTGCTAAGCATAAGTCAACTAAGTGACAAAGGATTCATCACTTCCTTCAAAGGAGATCAGTGCCTAATCTCAAATGAAAGTGATGGGAAGCTAGTTTTGTCAGGGATAAGAAAAGGAGATCTCTATGTTGCTGATTTTAATTCAGTAAATGGAGAATCATGTTTCTACAGCAAGGCATCTCCTGATGAAAGCAGGCTATGGCACAAGAAGCTCTCTCACCTGAACTTTAAGTCAATTAATGATCTAGTGAAGAGAGAGTTAGTAATTGGACTACCCCAAATAGAGTTTATCCAAGAAGGATTATGTTCAGCATGTCAACAAGGGAAGCAAAGGAAATCATCCTTTTTCAGCAAGGAAGCCACCATAATCAAAGATCCAATTCAATTGTTACATATGGATCTCTTTGGCCCTGTCAACATTATGTCAGTGTCAAAGAAAAGATTTGCAATGGTCATTGTGGATGACTACACCAGATACACTTGGGTAAAGTTTCAAAATGATAAATCAGAAGTATCTCAACAAATTATTGACCATATCAAGAAGGTGGAAACAGAATCAGGGTCAGTGGTTAGAATGTTGAGAACAGATAATGGAACTGAATTTAAGAATGCAGCTGTTGAGGGATTTTGTGTGGAGAAAGGCATAAATCATACATTTTTTGCTCCAAGGACTCCTCAACAGAATGGTGTAGTGGAAAAGAAAAATAGAACCCTGATAGAAGCTGCTAGGTCAATGCTAGCAGAGGCAAAGATTCGCACCTATTTTTGGGCTGAAGCAATTTCCACTACATGCTTTACTCAGAATAGATCACTAATCAACAAGGCTCACAACAAGACACCATATGAGCTAATGACAGGGAGAAAGCCAAGTATCAAGTTCCTCCATGTTTTTGGATGCAAATTTTTTGTTCTGAGGAATTTTGGTGAGAACTTAGGAAAATTTGATCCAAAAGCTGATGAAGCAATATTCCTAGGTTATTCTCTGTCATCCAAAGCCTTCAGGGTTTACAACAAAAGACTTCAAGTGGTGATGGAGTCTATAAATGTAGCTTTTGATGATCAAGAAATTTCTGGGCTTGAAGACCCTGGTTTTCGTGAAGAACTCAGGTTTGAAAATGAAGATGATATTGATTATCAAGAGAATGAAGCCGATGAGTGCAGACAAATGGAGAATTTATCCATTCCTGATGTCAATCCAAACAATGTAGAACCCCCTTCATCAGATAGAGTTAATTTCCTGGACAACAGATCAGGGGACACTTCATCAGGGGATCATTCATTAGGACATGCACCATCAGGGGATAACTTGAACCTTGAATTATCCACTAATTCAGGGGGAGAGTTTTCAGAAGCTGGGAGCACAGGCTTAGGGGGAGGAGATGATAGTCAAGCAAGCTCATCAAGACACATCTCTAATCCCAAATGGGCCAGAAGTCACACAACAGATCTGATTATTGGTGACCCAAGCAAAAGAGTGTAGACCAGGAAAGCAACATCTAATGAATGCCTATATGCGTGCTTTCTTTCTCAAATTGAGCCAAAGAAGTTTGAAGAAGCTGTTCAAGATGCAGACTGGATCTTGGCAATGTAGGAAGAGCTAAATCAATTTGAAAGGAATCAAGTATGGAAGCTTGTACCTAAGCCCAAAGATAGGATCATAATAGGTACTAAGTGGGTATTCAGAAATAAGATGGATGAAGCTGGCATTGTTGTAAGAAACAAAGCAAGACTGGTTGCAAAAGGATATCTTCAAGAAGAAGGGATTGACTTTGATGAGACCTTTGCACCAGTAGCCATACTTGAGGTTATAAGAATTTTCTTAGCCTATGCAGCACATTCAAATTTTAAAGTATATCAAATGGATGTGAAAAGTGCTTTTCTAAATGGGAAATTGGAACAGGAGGTGTATGTCCAACAACCTCCAGGTTTTGAATGCTCAAAATTTCCAAATCATGTCTAGAAACTGGAAAAGGCACTTTATGGACTGAAGCAAGCACCTAAAGCTTAGTATGATACACTGTCAAAGTTTCTGATGGAAAACAAATTTTCAAGAGGCATCATTGACAAAACCTTGTTCTTCAGACAACACCAAGGTCATCTGATTTTGGTTCAAATTTATGTTAATGATATTATTTTGGGATCCACTGACACAAGACTGTGTGAAAAGTTCTCCAAACTCATGCAAAACAAATATGAAATGAGCTTGATGGGTGAGTTATCTTACTTCTTGGGATTGCAAGTTAAACAAGACTTTGATGGATTCTACATTCATCAGACAAAATATGCCAAAGAACTTCTCAAGAAATTTGATATGGAGGACTCAAAAGTAGCAAAGACACCTATGGCCACTGCAACCAAGATTGACCCTGATAAGAATGGAAAGAAAGTTGATTTGAAGACTTACAGGGGAATGATTGGATCTTTGCTATATCTGACAGCAAGCAGGCCAGACATAATGTTTGCAACATGTCTTTGTGCAAGATATCAAGCTGACCCAAAGGAATCTCATCTCATTGCAGTGAAAAGGATCTTGAGATATATCAAGGGCACTACAGAGTTGGGACTTTGGTATCCAAAGGAGTCTGGATTTGAATTGCTAGGATATTCTGATGCTGACTTTGGAGGATGCAGGATTGACAGAAAGAGTACAACAGAAAGCTGTCAATTTCTAGGAGGAAGGCTTGTATCTTGGTTCAGCAAAAAGCAGCATTCTATTTCTACATCTACTACTAAAACTAAATATATTGCAGCTGGAAGTTGTTGTGCACAAATTCTATGGATGAAAAATCAGCTGATGGATTATGGTCTGAACTATTCCAAGATTCCAATAAGGTGTGATAACACTAGTGCCATTGCCATTGCTGAAAATCCTGTACAACATTCCAGAACTAAACATATAGAAATCAGATATCATTTTATCAGGGAACATGTTATGAATGGGAATATTGAATTACAGTTTGTACCTTCAAATCAGCAGCTGGCAGACATATTCACCAAAGCTCTTGATGAAGCCACATTTTCAAATCTTGTGGGAGAGCTGGGAATGGTGAATTATGTGTCAGGGTCAGAGTCAAACTCCTAAAATTTGGTATTTCTAACTCATTTCATAAGTTCTTGAAAAAATTAATTAATATGTGGTCATATATGTTCAAATTGTAAATATGTATATACTTGTATTTTCTGCATTTTGTTGTTTTTTTTTGTTTTGTCTGATGCATTAGGATCAGGGCTTCCTTAAGGACGCATCAGGGTCAGGGTGTCCGGCTCATTCGTCAGGGTCAGGGTATCCGACCTGTGCGTCAGGGTCAGGGAGTTCGGATCTCTCGTCAGGGTCAGGTTATTCGACTCGTTCGTCAGGATCAGGGTGTCCGTCTTGTGCATCAGGGTCAGGGTATGTACATACAGTAAATCGTCAGGGTAAGTTTGAATTTTTTTTTACTGCATCGGGTTTCTAGGTCAGTTAAGTGATGACAACTTATCATTAAGTTCTTCTCTCACTGATGACGTGTCATCACAGAAACTGAACTGACTCCCTGATAGCGTGTTTTCAGGAGAAGTTTTCAAACGTCAATAGGCGGGTATTAATACTCTATCTCTCCTACTTTTTGAAACTCCCCAAAACGTTTAATCTATACCTGATATTTGCAAGAGTTTTTTTTCTCTCATCTTTACAGAAACCCTAGAACTTCAAAACTTCAAAGCATCCATGGCACGTCAACAAATTCAAAAGAACTTGACAGTCCCACCCACAAACTACGTGGACTTCTCTGACATTGATGAGGTAAGTGATTGCTTTAAACCGATAATGAACTATCTGCTCAACTCTGAGCATAGTAAAGCCATCTTTACCGATGAAGAAATGTCGGGGGAGGCACTGTCACAACTTTGGACAAGTGCCAAGTTCATGTACTCCACCACCAAGCCTGATGTGGTCAAGGGTATCTCATTCAAAGTTTCATCTAAGAAAGGGAAAAGAACTCATTCCAGACTTAACTCTGTTTTGGGGCTACCCACTCAAGATCTGGTGGATGTACCCAGTGATGCAGATCTACTAGATTTCTTGAGGGAATTGGGCTATAACGCTGCTCCCAACGTAGTGTTAAAGTTCAAGGATCTCAAGAGGGTGAACGTGAAGAGGGAGATTTCTTATCTCTTCGACACCATCACCAAGGTGTTCTCAGGTAAGTGTTCTAACTTTGAGGTCATTACCTCTTTAACTTTAAAAATAGCATACGCAATAATTAAAAATGTAAATATAAATATAGGTAAAATTATTTTTGATGATCTTGTAAATAAATTAGGCAATTTTAATAATAGGAAATCTGAAATATATTATGCTAGATTTTTGTACATGATTATTAAAGATCAGATTACTAATTTTTCTTTTGAGAATGATATACCTGTACAGACATACAAGCAAACAAAGAAACTATTTGTAGAAATAATAAAGAAATCTTTTTCAGCCGAACCATTTGCACTTCCATCGCATTTGGTACAGGTAGTAAATTCTACACCTTCTACTTCTCAAACTGTACATTCTTCACCTTCATCTACTATGGCAGAGAAATCAACCACCTCTCTGCCTACCCAAGTAGAACAACCAATTTCTTCACAACCACTCTCAACAACCCAACCCACAGTCTCCCAAAAGACTGTTGGGATTAAAAGAAAACCTAGTGAAGTTACCACAACAACTGAGGGGGAGCAAGGAGAGAGAGTGATTGGCTACAGGCGTAAGAAGAAGAAGGGAGCCACAAGTGTTACCCAACAGCCTGACCTGGCAGTATCCTCTCAAAAGGATGCTGCTTTTGATAAGGAATTAAACATATTTCTAACTAGTTCCTCTCAAAAGGAATTAGTTATTGAAAACAGTCCCCAACCAAGGACACAATTGAGTGAGGCACATACACTGACCATAGACACTGATGAACCTACCATCAGGGTCTCTGAGAGCCACTTGCAGATATCCTCCACAGTGAGTGCACACACCACTCAAGATGTTGTAGCTCAGAAGCTTCTCAATAAGATCGACATGAGTCATAAGCATTCTTCTACAGCATCTTTTGATGAATCACCTCCTCGTTCAGTGATTCAGCCAACACTCCCCTCTACTCCACTTCCTTCTTTCTCTATTCCTCAAATTTCTTCAGATGTAATGACACAAACATTAAGTGTCATACAATCAGATTCTCCACATTCTCAATTCGTGGAGGAGTCAACACTCTCTGACACAGTGTTTGATAGTCACTACTCTCACATGGTTGACTCATTTTTACTTGATACAAACACTAGTGATCAAGCAGGGGACATAAACTTCACTGTACATATTACAGCTATAACTCTTTATGTACCCCCAATTGTATATACTTCCTCTATAGAAACATATACATCTCCAATTATACATACTCACTTTACTTCTTCTCCTTCTCCTATCACAACTGTCGAACCAGAATCTGTAAATACATCTCTTGAACTAGTCACAGTTGATGATTTCCAAGCCCATAGGAGCCCCTCTAAGACAATTTTGAGTGAGACTGAGAAAATACTTAGTGTAGAGAGGCAAAGTCAAACCATTGAGAGGACTTTGGCAAAAGGAGAGCAAGAGAGTACTGCCTTAGTAGGCAAAGAAAAAGGAGAGAATACGAGTGATGCCTTAGACGACAAAGAAAAAGGAGAGGATGAGAGAGATAAGGATGAGATCCTTGTAAATAAAGAACAGAGAGAAAGCACAGATACTGTAAATATTACTTCTACCTCTGAAAGTGATGAACATGATGTTCCACAAGATGATTTTTCCCAGTTCATCAGAGTTGATTTATACTTTCGACAGAACCAGATGTCTGATACTGTACAGTTATTGAAGCAAGAGTTAGCTAGGACTACTGATCCAATCTTGATCAAAGTGTTAAAGTCACAGATCATGATTGGTCAGTCAATAGATATAGAAAACCAAAAATTGTATACACATTTTTCTACAAAGTTACAAAATGTACAGCAAGTTGTCGACTCTTTGGTCACCAGCCAGACTCTACTCCGGATGAAGAAACAAGTTGACAATGTAGACCACAAGCTTGCTGATCTTTCTACTCAAATGAACAGCATGGAAGCTTTGCAAAAATCCATGGCTGACACCATGACACAAGTTCTTCAAGTCACATCCCGTCTCTCAACTCCCACTGATGATGCTGTCAAAAAGGGGGAGAAATCAACCAAGCGGTCGTCAGGGGATGTTGCTGAGAATACAAATCAACAATCAGGGGATGTGACTGCTCCTGTTCCTGCTTCAAAATCCAAGGATAAAGGCAAGGGTATCCTGATTGAGGAACCAGAGAAGAAATCCAACACTCAATCAGGGCCTAAGCTACTTGGAAATGCCATGAAGACAGCCCATTTTCCAACACCCATTGAAGTTGTAATTGATGGGAAAATGGAGTTGGTCTACCCTCAAGATAAAAAGTTAGTAGAAGCTGATGCAATCTTTGCACAGCAACTTCAAGAAGAAGAAGAGAGGGAAATGGCAAAGGAACAGGAGGAAGAAGCACAGAAGAAAAAGAATGTCAGGCCCAGGACCTCCAGGATACCTCAGACAAGAAGATTACAGAACCCTAAAAGTGCATCAGGGGATAAAAATCAAGATAAAACTGAAGACCCTGGTGTCACTACAAAGACGTCATCTGAAACTAAGAATAAAGCACTTTCTCGTGTTACCAAAGAATATGGTCCACCCACTCTAGCTGAATTTCTCAAAAAAGAAAGGCGTAAAAATATGACATTTATGTTCTCCATAAAAAGCATAGATGTCAGGTTCAACAATAGAAGGGATCAGCTAATAACAGTTCAACTGAAGAGTGGGTCAGAATTCAATGTAGCAATGGACTGGTTCAGGAGAATGGATGCTGAGCAATTAGGACTGGTCCTAAATCTGATTCCAAAGTCCTCACAGGCTAATAAAGACTTAAGGGGGATAATCGACAGTCTAAGGAGAGCCATCAACAATGAAAGGAGTCTGCCCACAGCATTGGAAAGTCCACTGAAATTATTCTATAGATCCACTGATGGGCAGGAGAAAAGTATAAGGATCAAAGAAGTTGATGGCCTAAACCTGGAGGTAGCGATGCATGTTCTAAGCCAAATAGCCAATCACAAAAATGAACATGTCATCCAGTTCAGAGTCCTGCTGATTCAAAGAGTACTGAAAGAGATCGAAGAAACCAGAGCTGATGATGGGAACACTGTAGTAAGGGATGTGCCACCAGTAAAGGGATTCAAAGTCTATCCTAAAATGATCACAACCCCATGGGAGTTCAATTCAAAAACAAAAAGGGGGAGATCATTACCTTTTACTGGTCACAACTTGTTGCAGCCAACATTCAAGAAATCAAGACAGTCCTTGAAGCTTTGGAAACAAGAAACAATGTCAACATAGTCAATTTCAGAAAGCTTCTTAAGAGGGAACTAGAGCAGCTGGAGACTGGAGGAGAAGACAACAGACTCAGAATTCCTGATCAAAACCCAAAACAAAGAAGACAAGGCCTTGGAAGTGACTACCAACTGATTGAATCAAGTCATCCATTGCCCTTTGTCTCAGCTAAAAGGAAAAGGGATTCTGATGTCTAAATACAACATTCTTTTTATAATAGATGTAGGTTATACTTGTACAAAAATTCTTTTGTTAATTCATTCAAAATTCTTTCATGTATTTAGTATTGGTTTTGACATCATCATCAGTGCATCTAGGGATTTATGGTTATCAAATTGATAAACATAAATAGGGGGAGATTGTTAGAGATAAATGATGATGATGATTATGTAATAAATTGTGCAACTGTAAATACTTGAGGTATTTTATAAACCTTAAGATCAGCACAAGTTTTGCACCCACTGATGATACACTTATTCATCAGTGGATGGTTAATAACTTCACAAGGCAAGTCAGAAAACAGAAACATTCAAAGGACTTGACAAAGTGAAGAAGAATGTTTGATGCTACTTGTACACAGTCAAAGTATTCCGCACATCTGAAATTCTAATCAAAGTTACGTTGATTAAGTTCCATCAGGGGGAACCCATCAGGGGAACCCATCAGGGGGAACTCATCAGGGGAAACTCATCAGGGGGAACTCATCAGGGGAACTCATCAGGATATGACGAAGGCAGACCAACCTGTCAGGGAAACACTTCAAGACATGCCAGTGTTAGACCAACCCATTAGGGTAACCCGTCAGGGGGAATGACCAACATGACATTAGTGGAAGCCATCAGTCATAACCATCAGGATCAAGAAGCACTGAGTAAAACTCAAGTGAAGGTTGAAGCCCTGATCCAGTCAATAAGCATCAGGGGATCTAGAAGCACTGATCAAAGTCCATTAGGGCTGGCAGTCAGTGGATCGTTGTTACAGCATGCACCCGTCATCAGTTCTTACACAGAAATCAACGTAACGTGTTATAGAAGCAAGAAATATCAACTGGAATGATATTTCTTGAAGTTTGTTTTTGATCCAATGAGAACTCTCTCGCATTAAATGCACACAGATCAGGGGAAGAAAAAGAAGCAACAAAGCATGTAGCAGTCTGACACATAAAGTTTCGATGTGACATACTTGCGGCTAAGTTGAGAAAAGCAGCACGTCTCAAGCACGTTATTTCATCCCACTGATTTAACATATAAGCAATGGAGTTCTCATAACAAGAACATCGATTTTTGAATCCATACAACAGATCAAACAAACAAAGAAGCACACAACACTAGGAAGCTCTGTAATATATTTCTTGAGAGATTTATTTTTCAGAGAAAAGTTTTTGTAGCTAGTGAGTGTGAGAAGCTGTGAATTTTATTTACAGAATTTGTAGCTGTAAATCACATTTGTGATTATACAGATTTCCAGAAAAACCCCAAGTTTTAATATAACTATTTTAACTTGAATCTGTGTGTTTATTTCTCATAGTTTTTCTGTTTATTTCAACTGTTTTCCAGTAAGCAGTTTTAAGTTTAAAAGAGCGAAAAGTTTTAGGTGTTTGTATTCATCCCCCCCCCCTTCTACAAGCACTTGTGCTTATATTGCAATAACAAGCTATGTGTTATTGGGTGTTTGCTAGTTGTTTAAAGTCCCTAGCACACCTAAAGATGATAAAGATGATGTAAGGGTGTTGCAAGTCATGAACTTGTATGCACACCCGAGTAGCTTCCATATGGATATATAGTTGCGCTATTGGTTGTCACTATTTTTATTTGTTGAGCATGCCAACGTTGTTGGTAGTTGCTACTTTTAATTTTGAAGCACGCCAAGGCTATTCAAAATGAGAAAATGTTTTCAGGAAGATATATCCATATGGGAAGTTAAGGGGCTGTTGAATGCTTTCGCCTGGTATTCTGGCTAATGATGATAGGGGATGAGAAACCGAGGCATCGGTAATCAAACCCTCGCAGATTAATTGGTTCCTGCAAGTGACTACGTATGTCAAATGGTGGAATCAAACAACCAGGCTGACAGAGCTGGGATGAAAGTTGATTGTTAAAGGAAGTCAGATAATGATCAGTCTGGTCAGGTGATGCATTATCTGACGAAGAGAGGGCGAATCATGATTTATTGTAAGAGGGTTAACCTTTGATATCACTCAGGAACCCTAAATGATACATGCTTATTGACTTATCAGGAGGTGTTGGCATTGCTTCGCCCAACCTCAATGAATATTAAAGCTTTTGAAATATCTGTTCTTGGTTATGAATATATACTTGCTGAGTGTAAACGCTCATGTGAAATGTTATGAAATGTTTTACAGGTTATGTCATGAAGGCCGAGTCCCCTAAAAAAGGAAAAGAGAAAATGGCATAGTGAAAGCTTCTTGATTTCTCTCCTATGGTTGGCCTTTAGAGGGAAAGTGAAAGGGAAGGTCGTCATAGAAATGTTTAGGTTGAAAGGCTAGATGGGCCATCTAAAGTTTTGTTTCCGCTGCAGTCTGTTTATTAAACTTTGAGGTTTTTGTAAGAGGTTGTAAACTTCTAAGTTTTGTATATGGTGTATTTGAGAATATATTCTCATATGTTTTTTTTAAATGCTTGGCTATGATGTATCTGTCGCTTTTGAGTTGTTGTTTTGTGTTTCCTGGCGGAGCCCGGGATTCCAGTTTGGGGACCTTGGGGGTCTGTCACCCATATTGCTGAGAGTGCCCGAGGCCCGGCTTTGGGGGATTTCTGGGGCCGCCACATTCTACCTATTCCATGTCAAGATATGACATATTGTATAATTAAGTTTAACTCTTGTAATGCTTTTTACAAGGTTATTTAAGGGTGTTCGATATAAATGATGATGATGATGTTTAAGGGAATAAATGTGCATCTGTAAATACTCAAGGTATTCTATAAATCTTAGTATATCTGCACAAGTTTGGCATCCATTAATGGATGACTTAGTCATCAAGGGATGGACTTCACTGCAACTAGGCGAGTCATCAGTGTTAACTTGAACGAACTCGACAGTGTCAAGGAATAGCTGTAGTTACTTAAAAGAAGATAAGTATTCCGCACAACAGACATTTTAGGCAAAGCCAATGAACTATCGATGATCAAAAGAACAAGTATTTTTAAGGGTATCAGTGAAAAGAACCCATCATGGGAAGCCTAAAAATATTGTGTCAGGGGATGACATCCATTAGGGGAAGCCATCAGTGGAAGCTATCAGGCGATGACTTCATCGGGGGAAGCCATCAGGGGAAACCCTCAGGGGATGACTTCGTCAGGCGAAGCCATCAGGGCAACCCATCAGGCGATGACCTCATCAGGGGAAGCTATCAAGGGAACCCGTCAGGCGATGACCTCATCAGGGGAAGCTGTCAGGGGAACTCATCAGGGGATGACCTAGTCAGGGGAAGCCATCAGGGAAAGGCATCAGGGGATGACCTCGTCAGGGGAACCCATCAGGGGAAACACTCTAATGTCCAGACTTTGGCGACAACATACCTTTCGATGAGTTTGGCGATGTCTATCAATCACTTTGGCGATAGTTTATCTCGCGACGAGTTTGGCGATGGGTAAAAGTGACTTTGGCAATAGTCATTTTTATCCACTTACGATGAGTTTGACGATGGCTAACAATGATTTTGGCGATAGTCATTTTTATCCACTAACGACGAGTTTGGCGATGACTTAAATTGCCCGACGAGTTTGGCGATGACTTAAATTGCCCGACGAGTTTGGCGATGACTTAAATTGCCCCGACGAGTTTGGCGAGGACTTAGATTGCTCGACAAGTTTGGCGACGACAAAAGATCAACTCGTCAGTGGAATCCTTCGATGGATAACAAGCACGACATAACATCAGTTGATAACTGAAGCACTGATCAAGCCTCTCCATCAGGGGTTGACATCAGTGGAAAATGAAGCACTGATCAAGTTGTCACCAGTAACTTGCCATAAGTGGATCCAGAAGCACTGATCAAGTCTTTATAAGGGTTTGACATCAGTGGAACATTATGACCTAATCCACACGTCATTAGGACTTACATGCAAATCATTGATACTTGGCATGGAAGCAAGGGGTATAACTAAAAAGATATTCCTTGAAGTTTGGTTATCCAACAACAACTCTCAACCATTAAATACATGCAGATCAGGGGATGAAAAAGAAGAAACAAAAGCAAACAGCAGTCTAACACACCACTCGTTAAAGACCTTGATGTGACATACTACGACTGTGTTGAAACTTGAAGCATGTCTAGCACGTGGGTTCACAAACTAATTTGCTATACATACAGAAAGAGTTGTTCCATGGAAAACGAAGCAAGCAAGCCACAACACTTAAACACTAAAAAGAAGCTTTGTAATAGATCTTGAGAGATTTATTCAAAGAAAAAACGTAGCTAGTGAGTGAGAAAGTGAAGCTGTAATTTATTACAAAGAAGCTGTAACTTATTACAGATTTGTAATTGTTAATCACAATTGTGATTCAACAGAGTTCCAGAAAAACACCAAGTTTTAATACAACTATTTTAACTTGAATGCTTGTCTATTCATCTTAATTTTGTTAAAGTTTTTCTGGTTGGGGTAGCTATTCCAGCCCGTGCTAAACAAGTTTTAAAAGAGCAAAAAGTTTGTAGTATTTGTATTCAACCCCCCTCCCTCTACAAACACTTGAGCTTATTTTGTTCTAACAATGGGCGTACCTTGTGACCCTCATTGAGGTGTCAAGATGTATCCACTGTATAAGCTAAGAAGGGAAACAACCCGAATTTGAGAATGAGTTACTCTATTTTTTGGGGCCCTAGAGTTTGTAGATGTAATTATATCTACTAAGTGTCATACGTATGTACATAGCATACTATATTGAGATAGCTCTGCCCTGCTATTGTTAAGTGGTAAGAAGTATTCTCAGTAAGCCCTAGTGCTAAACCGAGTTAAGGTGATCAAGTAAGTCAAAGTACTGAAAGACGTCAAGTGCTTATGTGAATTTTCCTTTATTCATTTTATTATTCATTCAGAGGTGTTAAATTGTGACTTTTCCTCTATTTGAGAAGGTGGATTTACCTCATCTGCGATGGGAATCCAACAATTTGAATTCTTTATGTTGTTCATACACTTTAACATTTCCTTGGAAATTGTATTTCAGAACTAACTGCAAAAATTCTTATTCCTTTCAACTATTCTATATCACAATACTTGTTGGGCTTTTGTCGCTCATACTTGCTTGATTCTCTTTCAGTTAAACAGGAGAGAAAGGAGAAACTTTCAAGGGTAAGGAAAGGATGTATCTGTATCAGTAGCACTGGCTATTAAGGGCTCGTGAATATGATTTATGGTTTTGGTTTTATAAGAGAAAGTTATGTTTATCCGCAGCTAGAATCTTCAAGACATTATTTGTAATAATTACTGAACATATCTTGTTCTAATTAATGATATGAAAGAATAAGTACTTGTTTATTTGTCCTTTTATCCCTTTGACGGCCCAGTTTTTTCGCTGAAAGCTGGTGTTACAATAGTTGATAATAAATTGACGACTCTAGCCTATGATTGGGAAATTGGGGCCGTCATAGTTAAAGCATTTATTAAATGAATTTTAGTTGGGTTTATTTACGATTGTGATCAAATATTCTTTTATGAATAGTAATATTATATGTAGTAGTGTAGTAGTAATAGTAGTGTGAGTTATCATTATTACTGTTACAAACGAAGGAGAATTAATTAACAATTTTGCCAATATGACTCCCACAAATGAGAAAGCATTTCAGCCACTGAGTCATTAGTAATGCAAAGTACTACTATATGACACATGTGAGGAGTACACACATACGTGTAAATAAAATGATCAAGTAATTGTGTTAGAGATAAATAATGATGATGATGTTTAGAGAATAAGTTGTGCATCTATAAATACTTAAGGTATTCAATAAACCTAAGTATCTGCACATGTTTTGCATTCACTGATGATCAATTTGGTCATCAGGGGATGAATTGTTCTACACTATACAAGTCATCAGTTAAAACTTATAAAGGACTTGATAGTGAAGAGGAATGTCTGTTGTTACTCAAAGTCACTTAAGTTATTCCGCACATCAGACATTCCAGATAAGATCAACAAAGCTTCAGGGATTAAAGACCATCAGAGGAATCCGTAAGGGGAACCCATTAAGGGATGACGTAGGCAGGACAACCCGTCAGGCGAATGCTTCAGGGTATGCCAGTGGCATGCCAAACTCATCAGGGGGGAACGCGTCAGGGCATGACAGTGACATGCTAACTTGTCAGAGGAAATCATCAGGGTATGATAGTGTCAAGCTAACCCGTCAGGGGGAATGCTCAGCACTGCCTAAGTGGAAGCCATCAGACTATGCCTTAAGTCTTAACATCATGGGATCAAGAAGCATTTGGATAGATCAAGTGAAGTTTGAAGCACTGATCGAGTTCTTAGACATGACTTATCATCAGGAGATCCAGAAGCACTGATCAAGTTCATATCAGGGCTTGTCGTCAGTGGATAGTTATGACTGCATACACTAGTCATCAGGTCTTACACGTAATTCGATGAAGCTTCTTATAGAAGCAAGAGATATAATCGGGAAAGATATCTCTTGAAGTTTGGTGGTCTAATGACAACTCTCGATCATTAAATGCAGGCAGATCAGGGGAAAAAAAAAGAAGAAACAAAAGCAATAGCAGTCTGACACATCATTCCAGAAAGGACATCGATGTGACATATATGCGGCTAGGTTGAAAAGAGAAGCACGTCCAAGTATGTGGGTTCAACTACTGATCATCTATATATGCAAAAGAGTTCTCATTACACAAAATATCAATCCAACGGATCAACCAACATTTGAAGCACACAAACACTAGAGAGAAGCTTTGTAATATGTCAACCTAGCCCTGATGGCCTCATCCACTGACAGTAGCAACTCACAAGTAAGTCTTCAAATTTCCTCTAACTTGTCTAAAAATGATTGTGTTAAAACTGTTAAGGAAATGACTTGTGAGATAAAGGATCTTTATGAGACCCTAAGGAGTGTTGTAGCTGAGACTGAGATAGTGCATAAAATAAATGAACATTTGATTGCAAGAAACACTCTTTTAGAATCAGAACTTTCTAGCCTTGAGAGTTGTTTGTACCACAAGATGGTTTGTAGAAGGGGGGGGGGGATTGAATACAAACCACAAAATTTGAATTTTGTGAGTTTAGTGAATATACTGTATAATAAGTTGTGGAAATGAAAGAATACAATATATCACAAGTGTTTCTGAAATTTTATAAAAGAATGAAATATTACAAAAGCTCACTGGTTTGAATGACCAGTTTCTAACAATTCTGTTGAAAACAATAGCTGCTTACTAGAATATGATTTCTAGCTTCTCTTTCTGTAAACCTAATTACAGTTGCTAACTCTCTAAATATGTATGAAAGTGTTGTTCTGAGAGATATGTGATCTGAGATAAGATGTATTCTTGTTGTTAAACTTAAAGTTCTCAGATATCTTACCTCAGCTGTTCTATGTCTATTTATAGACACAACTTCCATATACTCCAAGCTTCTATTCTGAACTGTTTACCAAAAATATCTCTGTAGTTTATTAGTACTTATAGCTCTGTCACACAACTTTCTTCATTATTCAGCCTCCCTTAGATGCCAACCTGTTTATGTGACTTTTCTGGTGTATATTCACTGCACCAGCTTCCATTTTTCTTCTTGGAATTCCCAAGATAAGATATCAGCAATATATATCTTATCTTTGTGGGCTTCTCTGGACATAATTAGTCCAGCTTCAATGAACTTCTTGCTTCAAGTTGTTATAAGTTGTTTCTGCAGTATTTCAACTTGCTGTTTTGTAGGTTTCATGCTTGCGGCTTTGCAGGTTTCATACTTGCAACTTGATGTGTGTGTGTGTATAACTTATTTCCTTGAAGCTTCCTTGGTAGCCAATCTCTCCTTATTGGACAACCACCCTTATCTTATTTCCACCATCTTTAGCCATATGTCATCCCTTATGTCAGTGAAAATTTATTCTCTGATGGATAATCTCTGGTTGCTTCAATATTAGTCTCTGATGAACAAACACTTAGTCTCCGATAGACCGAAACTTAGTCTTTGATAGACAGAAACTTAGTCTCCGATAGTTCAAAAACTTAGTCTCTGACAGTTCAAAAACTTAGTCTCCGACAGTCAAAAGCTTAGTCTCTGACAGTTCAAAAACTTAGTCTCCGACAGTTCAAAAACTTAGTCTCCGACAGTTCAAAAACTTAGTCTCCGACAGTTCAAAAACTTAGTCTCCGCCAGTTCAAAACTTAGTCTCCGATAGGCTCTTAGTCTCCCGATAGACAAAAGCTTAGTCTCTGATGGGCTAATTTTGCTTGATCAACTTTGACATTTGTTGAACTCTCCAAGTGTTTTCATTGTAGTTTCTGATGCTTTCCTATAGTTTCTTGATAGTAGATTCTCATAGTGCATTATTGCAGGTACTTGTACATTTACAAAATTTTAACAATTCTAAGTGTTATACATCATCATCAAATGTTATAATTCCTAACAAGAGTCTTGAAAAATAACTCTCAAGGACTAAAAATCTCCTTGATTGTGTTGTTAAAAGAGAGGAATGGACCTCCAATTTGCTGAGTCAAGAAAGGGAAGTCATAAAGAAATGGAATGAGTCTAGCAAAAAATTGGATGATCAATTAAACTGTCAGAAATCTGATTCTAAGTCTGGTTTAGGTTATGCAGAGACTCTAGTGAAGCAACCTCCTATTGAGGTTGCAAATGCAGCTAGCTTTGGAAAAAGGCCAATACAACCTATCAAATTTGTAAAGGCTGTAACAAAGTTAGAAAAAGGGAATGTTTTCCTAATGAGTGAAGCTTCCACAAGTGGTGAGAGAGGCAAGAAACCTGTTCCTGCCAAAACACTCAAACCCCTAGTCAAGAAAGAACTAGATTGTGCATCAGTGGATACACAATTATTAGGGGATATGAGTGCATCAGGCCATCATAGCCCATCAAGGTATAAAGGCCTATCAGGGGAAAATAAAAAGAATAGAAATGGTAATTTAGGCGTAAACAAAGCTAGTAATCACACCTCCATTCATGAAGCCCCTAGAAAAGTGTGCTGGAATTGTGGTAGCAATAATCATTTATCTTTTCAATGTAAAGGAAAACCACAGATTCTTTCTGGCACAATATTATATACTGATGATTTACCAACTGCTCAAGCATGCACCCCTAAGGGTAAAAATAAGAAAATTGTTGTTAAATCAGACATGTATGGTGCAACTCCTAAAAAGGAGAAAATCTTTAATTTGCCAAAACCAATAGTCACAATTAAAGAAAAAGTTGTTTTACCATTAATTGTGACTAAACCTAGAGGACCCAAAGCCACTTGGGTACCAAAAACAAATTAAATGTTCTTTGCGTGCAGGGAAAAATCAAAAGCAGTCAAATCTGGTTTCTAGATAGCGGCTGCTCAAGACACATGACAGGAAACAAAACCCTACTTACAGAGTTCTAGGAAAAGGTTGGTCCAGTGATATCTTTCGGTGACAACAGTAAAGGACTAACTCTTGGTTATGGCAAAGCAGCAAATGGGCATGTCTCATTTGAAAATGTAGCACTAGTTGATGGGCTTAAGCACAACTTGTTAAGCATAAGTAAACTATGTGACAAAGGATACATCATTTCTTTCAAAGGGGATCAGTGCTTGATCTCAAATGAAGATGATGGGAAGCTGGTTTTGTCAGGAAAAAGAAAAGGAGATCTCTATATTTCTGATTTCAACTCAGTAAGTGGAGAATCATGCTTCTACAGCAAGACGACCCATGATGAAAGTAGATTGTGGCATAAGAAGCTCTCTCACCTGAACTATAAAGCTATCAATGATTTGGTGAAGAGAGAGTTGGTAATTGGACTACCTCAAATGGAATTCTTTCAAAAAGGATTATGTTCAGCTTGTCAACAAGGGAAGCAAAGGAAATCATCCTTTGTTAGCAAGGAAGCCACAATGATCAAGGATCCAATTCAATTGCTTCATATGGATCTCTTTGGCCCCGTCAATATAATGTCAGTGTCAAAGAAAAGATTTGCAATGGTTATTGTGGATGACTACACCAGATACACTTGGGTTAAGTTTCAAAATTCTAAAATAGAAGTACCTCAACAAATCATTGACCATATAAAGAAAGTGAAAACTGAGTCAGGGTCAGTGGTTAGAATGTTGAGGACAGATAATGGAACTGAATTCAAGAATGCTGCTGTTGATGGATTTTGTGTGGAGAAAAGCATCAATCATACATTTTCTGCTCCAAGGACTACTCAACAGAATGGTGTAGTGGAAAGGAAGAACAGAACCCTAATAGAAGCTGCTTGGACAATGCTAAGAGAGGCAAGGATTCCTACTTATTTTTGGGTTGATGCAATTTCCACTGCTTGCTTCACTCAAAATAGGTCTTTAATCAACAAGGCTCGCAACAGGACTCTATATGAGCTAATGACAGGGAGAAAGCCAAGCATCAAGTTCCTACATGTTTTTGGATGCAAATGCTTTGTTTTAAAGAACTTTGGTGAGATCTTAGGAAAATTTGATTCAAAGGCTGATGAAGCAATTTTCGTGGGTTACTCCCTGACATCTAAAGCCTTCAGAGTTTACAACAAGAGATTCCAGGTAGTGATGGAGTCTCTAAATGTAGATTTTGATGATCAAGAAATTTCTGGACTTGAAGACCCAAGTTTTCATAAAGAACTCAGATTTGAAAATGAAGATGATTCTGATTATTAAGAGTATGAAGCTGATGAGTGCAGACAGATGGAGAATATAACCATCCATGATGTCAATCCAATCATAATAGAAGCCCCTTCATCAGATAGAGTTAATATCCTGGACAACAGGTCAGGGAATACTACATCAAGGGATCATCCATCAGGGCATGCACCATCAGGGGATAACTTTAACCCTGATTTAAGCATAAACTTAGGGGGAGTTGTCTCAGAAACTGGGAGCACAGACTTAGGGGGAGGAGATGATAATCAAGCATGCTCATCAAGATACATCTCTAATCCCAAATGGTCCAGAAGTCATACAACAGATTTGATTATTGGTGATCCAAACAAGAAAGTGCAGACCATAAAAGAAACATCTAATGAATGCCTATATGCTTGTTTTCTTTCACATGTAGAGCCAAAGAAGTTTTAAGAAGCCATTCAAGATGCAGATTGGATAATGGCTATGCAAGAAGAGCTGAATCAGTTTGAAAGAAATCAAGTATGGAACTTGGTACCTAAACCCAAAGATAGAATTATAATAGGTACCAAATGGGTATTTAGAAACAAGATAGATGAAGCTGACATTGTTATCAGAAACAAAGCAAGACTGGTTGCAAAGGGTTATCTTCAAGAGGAAGGGATTGACATTGATGGAACTTTTGCAGTAGTAGCCAGACTTGAGGCTATAAGAATCTTCTTAGCCTATGCAGCATATTCAAACTTCAAAGTTTATCAAATGGATGTGAAAAGTGTCTTTCTCAATGGGAAATTGGAACAGGAGGTGTATGTCCAACAACCTCCAGGGTTTGAAAGTTCAAAATTCCCAAATCATGTATTCAAATTAGAAAAGGCACTTTATGGACTGAAGCAAGCTTCCAGAGCTTGGTACGACACATTATTTAAGTTTCTGGTGGAAAACAAGTTCACAAGAGGTATCATTGACAAGACATTGTTCTTTAGACAACACCAAGGTCATCTGATCCTGGTTCAGATATATATTAATGATATTATCTTTGGATCCACTGATACTAGACTGTGTGAAAAGTTCTCCAAGCTCATGCAAAACAAGTATGAAATGAGTTTGATGGGTGAATTATCTTATTTCTTGGGACTACAAATCAAACAAGTCTCTGATGGAATTTACATCCATCATACAAAGTATGACAAAGAACTTCTCAATAAATTTGACATGGAGGACTCAAAGATAGCAAAGACACCAATGGCCACAGCAACCAAGATTGACCATCATAAGAATGGAAAGAAAGTTGATCTGAAGACTTATAGGGGAATGATTGGATCATTGTTGTATCTAGCAACAAGTAGGCCTGACATAATGTTTGCAACATGTCTTTGTGGAAGATATCAAGCTGATCCAACGGAGTCTCATCTCATTGCAGTGAAAAGAATCTTGATATATATCAAGGGCACTATAGAGTTGGGGCTTTGGTATCCAAAAGAGCTAGGATTTGAATTACTGGGGTATTCTGATGCTGACTTTGGAGCATGCAGAATTGACAGAAAAAGTACAACAGGTAGCTATCAGTTTCTAGGAGGAAGGCTTGTATCTTGGTTCAGCAAAAAGCAGCACTCAATTTTAACATCTGTTGTTGCACCCCTGCTTATATTATCTTTGCTTATGTGTTTGATTT
>CM025783.1:32735113-32811813 GCA_014636745.2 Centella asiatica
TGGGCGTAAAACGCTCACCCATGTTGAATGTTAATGATTTGCAGGACAGAAAGCTAAAGCTGAACCCTCTGACAAGGGGAAAGCAAAGATGATAAACTACTAAGTGTTTATCCTTTTGATAGAACTGATGAAGGAAAGAAAGGAATGAAGGAAGGAAAGAAGGAAGACATTTGAAGTGTTAATGAAATTTGTTTTGTTATTAAGAAATGATGTAATAGCTTCCGCTGTAATTACTTAATTCTTGGGTTGTAATTACTCTTAAATGCTGTTTTATTCAGTATTTATTTATGAATGGATGAATGGTTATCTTTACCTTCTTATGATGATGCCCTAGTCCGGTATGGGATTATGGGGTCGTCACAGTGCATCAGGGGGTCAAGACAAAGATAAACCTAAATCCCCTGATGCCACAAAACCCAAGTCATCTGAAGCCAAGGATCAAGCACATTCTCCTATAACAATTGGACCACCCACATTGGTTGAATCCCTAAAAGATGAAAGGTGCAAGAATCTGACATTTATGTTCTCCATAAATAGAATAAATGTCAGGACTAATAATAAAAGGAAAAAGCTAATTAGCGTTCAACTAAAAAATGGGTTGCAGTTCACAGTCACTCTGGACTAGTTTAGGAGAATGGATGCTGAGCAACTAGGATTGATCCTGAACTTAGTTTCAAAGACTTCAATGCTAAACAAAGACTTGAGGGGGATAATCGAGAGGCTGAGGAAAGTCATCAACGATGAAAGAAACTTGCCCACAACATTAGAGAGACCTTTAAAATTGTTCTACAAATCAACTGATGGGCAGGAGAAGAGTATAAGAATCAAAGATGTTGACGGGCTTGACCTGGAGGAAGCGATGCATGTTCTAAGGCAAATTACTTATCACAAGAATGAACATGTTATCAAGTTCAGAATCCTACTAATACAGAGAGTGTTGAAGGAGATTGAAGAAACTAGAGCTGATGATAGGAATACAACAGCAGTAAGGGATGTGCTCCCAGTAAAAGGATTCAAAGAATATCCTAAGATGATCACAAACCCCATGGGTGTAGAATTCAAAAATTCAGAAGGGGAGATCATCATCTTTTACTGGTCACAACTTGCTGCAGCCAACTTTCCAGAGATCAGATCAGTCCTTGAAGCTCTGTAATCAAGCACAAATGTCAACATTGTCAACTTTAGAAGACTTCTTCAAAAGGAGCTGGAACAAATTATAGCAAGAGGAGAAGACAATAGGCTCAGGATTCCAGATCAAAACCCAGATCAAAGGAGACAAGGCCTTGGAAGTGATTCACAGCCTATTGAATCAAATCATCCATTGCCCTTTGTTTCAACTCAAAAGAGAAGGGGATCCTGATGTCTAAGAGTGTATATTTCTGTAATAGTTATCGGAAATATTTGTACAATTATTCTTTTTGTTCATACAAATACAATAGATTAGATAGATACAATTTTATTAAACTCATGTTTGTATAAGTATAGTTTTTGGTTTTGACATCATCATCAGTGCATCATGTAAATTTATGGTTATCGAATTGATAATCATAAATAGGGGGAGATTATTAGAGATAAATAATGATGATGTTTAGAGAATAAGTTGTGCATCTGTAAATACTTAAGGTATTCAATAAACCTAAGTATCTGCACATGTTTTGCATCCACTAATGATCAATTTGGTCATCAGGGGATGAATTCCTCTATCTATACAAGTCATCAATGAAAACTTATAAAGGACTTGATAGTGAAGAGGAATGTCTATTGTTACACAAAGTCACTTAAGTTATTCCGCACATAAGATATTCCAAATATGATCAACAAAGCTTCAGGGGTTAAAGACCATCAAGGGAATCCGTCAGGGAAACCCATTAGGGGATGACGTGGGCAGGACAACCCGTTAGGGGAACGAGTCAGGGTATGACAGTGGCATGCCAAACTTATCAGGGGGAACGCGTTAGGGCATGACAGTGACATGCTAACCTGTCAGAGGAAATCATCAGGGTATGACAGTGTCAAGCTAACCCGTCAGGGGGAATGCTTAGCACTGCATCAGTGGAATCCATCAGAGTATGCCTTAACTGTTAACGTCAGGGGATCAAGAAGCACTTGGATAGATCAAGTGAAGTTTGAAGCACTGATCGAGTTCTTAGATAGGACTTGTCATTAGGGGATCCAGAAGCACTGATCAAGTTCATATCAAGGCTTGTCGTCAGTGGATAATTATGACTGCATACACTAGTCATCAGGTCTTACACACAATTTGATGAAACTTGTTATAGAAAAGATATCTCTTGAAGTTTGGTGGTGCAATGAAAACTCTCGATCATTAAATGCACGCAAATCAGGGGGGAAGAAAAAGAAGAAACGAAAGCAATAGCAGTCTGACACATCATTCCAAAAAGGACATCGATGTGACATATATGTGGCTAGGTTGAAAAGAGAAGCACGTTCAAGCATGTGGGTTCAACTACTGATCTTCTATATATGCAAAAGAGTTCTCATTACACAAAATATCAATCCAACGGATCAACCAACATTTGAAGCACACAAACACTAGAGAGAAGCTTTGTAATATATCTTGAGAGAAATATTTCAAAGAAAATGAGAAGCTAGTGAGTGTGAATTTGAAGCTGTAATCATTTACAGAAGTTGTAGCTAATTAATCACATTTGTGATTAACTAGATTTCCAGAAAAACCTCAAGTTTTAATATAAATATTTTAACTTGAATGTGCGTGTACTTATCTTTATTTCTTTAAGTTTTTCTGATATTCCTGCTTGTGCGAAAAGATTTAGAAAGAACGAAAAGTTTGTAGTGTTTGTATTCATCCCCCCCTTCTACAAATACTTAAGCCCATTTAGTTCTAACAAATTGTTTATTATATTTAATGAGTTAGTGGTTTAATTAATTCCACATGCTATGCTAATTTGAGGAGTGAAATGCCCCACGTCAGACATATTTGTTCCCCAACTCTCCTATATAAATAAGTCTCTTGTCTCACAACTCTTCCTTTCTAAACACTCTTAAACTACTTTCAAACTCAAAATAATATCCATACAGTGTGTGCGGCAGAATTAAAAGCTTTGCAAGGTAATTTTAAAGTCTTAACTAGTTATTTAATTTGACTGAGAAAACATGAGAGATAGACTCTGTATTTGCCTAATCATTTAACTAGAGTGGGAACCTATGCAATATATTGGTTAATCAAAATGTATTCCCTTCATCATAATCTTCCCATATAAATAAACTACATGGCTAGTCTCTATCCTTTCAAAATACTCAAAGAGATTTTCTATATGTTCAGCATGGATATATTGTACTCTAGTATTCGTTATTCTTTATAGCTTCCAACAGTTAAAAGGGCGATTAATCAACTATAAAATTAAGAAGGGAATCAATTTCTAACCAATTTTAACTACTGCTGCAAACTGAATTTTCTTCTTTCTTTTTGAAAACTCTGTTATGTTGAAAAGTTTCAGCGTACCTTTGAATCATGACTTTTCACTATATCAGAGAATAGCCTTATATTAGTCTCTAATAAGATAGTTATATCCCCTGATGATATCCACGTACAACATAAACAACTATTTATAAAGCTGAAACAAACATATTTCAATCGGAGAACAAATGCACAGAAAGACTAAACTGTTTGTCATCGGAGGATAATTATCCACTGATGGGTTAATTTAGTCATCGGAGGATAATTATCCATTGATGAGTAAAATCATTCATTGACGAGTAAATTATCCCCTAATGGGCTATACTTTGGCATTAGCCAAGTAACTTTGGCAATGACATTGGTGCTATTATCCAAGAGTTAGGAGTTAAGGTGTTACCGAAGACTTTGGCGATGAGTTTAGCACTTTGTAAAATTTGGAGTTTAGCATTGGCTTGTTGAGTTTGGCGACGAAAAAAAATCTAACCCCCGATGGCCGAGAGCTATCCCTTGACGAACCAATTTATCCACTAACAGCCAATTTATCCCCTAATGCATTTTTTTCACCCTGATGAACAGTAACCATTGATACATAGTTTATCCTCTGATGTATAATGTATCCCCTGAAACACATTATCCACGAACAAGTAAATAACTCATCAGATGATAATAATACTTGAAAAAAAATTTCTTTTAACTATTATTCTATTGATGTTAGAAAACACACCAGTAGATGCTATACAATAACAAGTTTAACAATTTCAAGTATATGCACCACCATTAGATGCATTCAAGAGTGATAGTTATAAACTGAAAGTTTAATTATAGCCAATGCACACCAGTTGATAAATAATGAACATCTTATCATTCTAAGTTGAGCAGCCTGAATTCAGTCATCCCTCGATATAGGAAGACATAACAACTAAAATGAGGCACTCTTAATGAATTATATGTTACACAATCAGATAGACATTACATAAAGAGTCGTGTTACTTAGACATAGCTATAATTCTAACTTTTGATCGTTTGTGGTCAAAAACAGATCTCGCAAGAACATTTGGACCAAATATAATTTATCACCCTGATTAAGGTAAGTGATATATTTATTATTCTTTATATATATTGCACAACTATTTGTGCAGGCATATATGGAGTTCGATGCTTATTGCAATTAAATGCTTGATCAATTGATTCGATCTCCGTTATGATATGATATGCTAATGCTCAAACCTTTCTTCTTACATTTACATAATTGTTTTGTATACGTATTGATAAAGAATAAAAGTCAATTATTCAACTTGAGCTAAGATCTTATTGTTAATTGCTCGACTACTTGTATCTAGTTTACAAGCATCATATTTGTTCCATGTCAATACCTGATATTTTGAATTATTTAATTCAGTTCAATCCTTTTAAATGCTATGCTTTTGCATTCTTGAGAAATCATTTATGTTTCTATTCAATGACCCTTGTTGAGGTGTCAGTATTAATCCATTATATAAGTTGATGAGGGAACACCACAGAATGGAGAATGGTTTATTCTATTGTGTCGGATCCTGTAGATGTAATAATATCTAGCTTAACTGTCATACGTATGTACACCGTAGACCATATTTAGATAAGCTTGGTCTGCTATTGTCAAATGGTAAGAAGTACTCTCATTACGTCCTTGTGCTGAACAAAGTTAAGGCAATCTAGTAAGTCATGTACTGAAAGACGTCAAATGCTTATGTGAAATTTCATTCAAATGTATTAAATTGCCAACTTTTCCTTAACTGCGGACAATATGGTTTCACCCCCATCTACGACGAAAATTCATTCATTTGAGTTATTTATGTTATTCATATTCATTGACGTTGTCTTGGAAATAGTATTCGTGAACTTTCTGCAAAATTTTTGTTCTTCTCACTTGCCTTATAATATATTATTTGTTGAACATTTATTGCTCATATTCGCTCTGATTTTCCTTTCAGTTAAATGCGAAAAAAGTGAAACTTCCAATGGTAAAGAAAAGACGTACCACTAAGACTGGCTGTTAGGTACTCTTAAATATGATTTTTGCTTTTGATATTGTAGTAGAGAATTTATTATTTTATCCGCTGTTAAAATTTTTTGAAATAATGATTGTATTAGTACTAGACATACTCTGCTCTACCTCATGTTATGAATGGAAGTTGGTTATTTTTGTCCCAGTTATGGCTCAGTATTCCTCTGGAAGCTGGAATCGTCACAGTTGGTAACAAACTGACAATTCCAGTGTGCAACTGAAAAATCGGGACTGTCACAATATATATATATATAGAGAGAGAGAGAGTTACTGCTCCCTCCCTTTTTTATTGTTGTTTTTTCGTGACATATTCTTTTTTTGTTTTTAATTGTCATTTTTTCAATTCTTTATGTGAATTAATTATTTGAGTTTCAAAGATGCCTCTTTAATTGTTCTTTCATTCTTGAACAACTAAATATCACATAATAAATATAAGGATAATATTAGTATAGTATTGTTATAGTAAGTGATTCAATGTACATTAAATATATTCTTTGGTTTATATGAAAAGGATGAAAACAAAAAAAAAAAAGGAGGGAGTAATAAATTTCCAAATACCTTTCTCAACAGTTTTCAAAATTGGAGAAAATTCGCTTAAAGTTTTTAAAAATTGAGTATTTGGATTATAAAGTAATTATAGATTTGATGAACCTTTTGGATCTTCTTATGGGCTAAAGACTATTGAAAAGAAAAAAAATATGCATAAGATATAAATTATCTCAAGAGGACACATAATATAGTTTATTGTGGAATTTTTGAAAATATGTCAAAGTGCTAATTCCTAAAAGTCATAAGATTATTGAGTATATCGAGAATATTTATTGATGCAATAATACAATCTCACTCGCTAAAATTTTAAAGTAACATAAATTATGGTCTATGCAATATTAATATGACTGTAAAAATACGAGTAGATATTATATCAAATATGTAACATTAATGTCTATCAAAAATTTAAATATAACTATATTTTTTCATCAAGAGATTAACAAATTAAATTTAATTGGTACAAAACAAAAAAGTTATCACTAAAATAAAAGGACAAAGTCATAAAATTAATTAGTAATATATAAGTTCAGGCAAAAATGCTTTAAATGGATAGTGAGCGACGTGTATTAAAGAACAAAAAGAGAGTATGGGTGGTTCCTATAGCACAGACACCAAAAATTTTTTGAACTTGAGACCTAAAAGAAGAGGAAGTGTTGAGAGCCAGCTTGACCAGATCCAAACCCTAAGGCTCGTGAGCTCATCTCTCTCTCTCTCTCTCTCTCTCTATATATATATATGTATATATATAAGCTCGTCAAATCACTTTCATTTTCAACCCTACCCTAATTCCTCCTGATCGATTTACAAATTATCATGCCCATGATCATACGTACACCCGCACTTTCTTAGTGCATATATATATATATATATATATATATATATGCTTCGTTACTCATTTCCTCCGATTTTTCTCATTGCATTTTATCATTTTAAATATAATTACTTTTATATAATTTTAACCTTTCGAATTAATGGAACATAAAAAGATATGAGTGTGGGTTAAGTTTCATACAATTTAACAATTTAATAATGTAAATTTTTTTTAATATAATTTAAATGGTTGAGATTTGATAAATTTTCAAGTATTAAAATTATGTGTTTTACTTTGGTAGATTGTATGAAACTTGACACACTTTCATATTTTTTTTTTATCTTTTATCCATCCGTACGATTAAAATTACATAAAATTAATTCTTTTTAAAATTATAATGTACATTGAGAGAAATCGGAGGGATGTCCATCCATATGCTTCTTGTCCCTCTATCGTCATCTATATAATTAGAATAAGATTTTTTATTCTGATTGACTTAATGACAAAATTTTTTTTATAAAATTTCATTTATAACACTATAATCACTAATATATTTTTCTAGTACAAAAATCTTTAAATTTTTCATAAATATGTTAAAATGACTCGCACATAATGTAGACACCCGAAAAATTCAAAACCTAAGGATATAAATCAATTATGTGTTTTAAGTTTGCCCTATTCATTATTAGTTAATGTTATTTAATGATTCAAGAGCCACTAACCTAGGGTGTGGCATTTAGTGTGAGAACCCAAAAATTGTAAATGTATTTTATGATAAGAAATAATTCATTTTGTGTTAAATGTCATTTTTGTGTTATTTGTATTTTGCATGGAGGTTAATCTCTTTAGTTATGAATGATGAATTCATATCTTTAATGAATTTTTTTTTATGTTGATGTGATATCCGTGATTATGAGGTTAAACTCCTTAAAAGGTATTAAAAGGGAGATTAGCAAATCCCATATAAGATTATATTGATCAGCTTGGAAGAGGATGAGAGGATTACGTAGTTTATAACTACGTGTTTGATTAGGAACTGTTTAGGTTGTTGGCAAGTCTTTGTGCATGTAGGACAATAGTTGTTTGTTGTCAAGAGGTTATGATGAACAGCCGTTTTACCGTCCAGATTAGCCAATCATCTTATCTCAAGTCTCAATCTCAGCTTGTTATAAATACCTCATTCGGAGGTAACATTTCAGTTTCTTTTCTAAAGATTTTCTCTTCCAAAGTTCTTCTTTAAACTTACCATCTTCATACAATTTCAAGTTCTTTCTTTTGGACAATTACTTTTAGACAAGATTTGATCCTTTCCGTCAAGTCAAGAGGTAAGAATCTTATGTTCTTCTCTGTTTTCTTCTTGCATAGCATCCGAGAGTATGAGTTGTGTGTGCTAAGTCTTCAGGAAAGAATAAAGCTTTTAAAGAATATGTTGTTTTATGGAAAGAAGCTTATGCACCACAGAAAGGATGATTATGCATCCTAAATTTGAGTTTGTACATTCTGTTCATCAGTTTTAAAATACCATGCTTAAGCCTTGTCAACTTGAGTTTTGAAGCCTAAACTGTGTCTGCGAGTTTTAGTAGACCCCAAGAAATGTTGTGTCGTGTCACTGAAAAGATGATGAGAGTTGACCTAAGTGTGGTTATGGTTGAGAACACCACCCATGTAGGAGTGAGGAAGACGACCCTGCATCTGAGACGAGTTCCAACTTGGTCTCTGATGGGTTGGAGTTAGTCTCTGATGAAGAAAATTTCTTAGTCTCTGATGGGTTGGAGTTAGTCTCCGATGAAGGAATTCTTAGTCTCTGATGAGATAAAGTTAGTCTCTAACGAGATAACATTAGTCTCTAATGAGTTAATGTTAGTCTCCGATGAGTAAATATTAGTCTCTGAAGGTGTTAGTCTCTGACGAGTTAACATTAGTCTCTGATGAGTTAATGTTAGTCTCCGACGAGTAAATGTTAGTCTCTGATGTAGGAGATTTAAAGTTAGTCTCTGATGACGTCACCCTTAGTCTCCGATGAGTTAAGATGACGTCATCAGTCTCTTATGAGTTAATTAGTCTTCGAAGAGGACGCCATCCTTAGTCTTCGACAGGCTAAGTTTAGTCTTAGATGACGTCAGCCTTAGTCTCCGATGAGTTAATATAACGTCATCAGTCTCTGATGAGTTATTTAGTCTCAGATGACGTCAGCCTTAGTCTCCGATGAGTTAAGATGACATCATCAATCTCTGATGGGTTAAATTAGTCCCTGATGGCATCAGACTTAACACTTTCAAGGTTTAAAGACATCACATGTTCATTTTTCCTCCTTATTTTTATCAAGGTATTAATTTCTCATATTAATTGTACAGAAGTTTATTTTGCTAAGGACTAAGGCAAGTATATCTATATTCAATCTGATGTTTATTCAAGTTAACGCAAGATTATTTGATTCGATATGCGAGCAAGGCTGCAATTTATATATTTCAATTGCTTTATTAATTGAGAATGCTATGCTTTAAATTCCGTTAGCATGATATAACTAAAAGTACATGGATATAAGTAAACATTGATGTAGCAATTGTTCTTAAATGATTATATCCGTGTAAGTACACGAAATGAGGTGTCTCGTAAAAGGGGCTAAGCCACATGGTTGGCTAGAGGAAAGGGAAGGTACTGATTTGTTCTTTTACTTGACCTCGAGGAATGATATGTGACTACGTATGTTCACACAATGAGGGATCATACGGGCACAGTTAGGCCAGCTGTATACCGTATGGTTAGCAGATCCAACGAGTTTAGCCCCCGATGGATATTCTACTTCAAGGAAGTTATACATTGTTTCAAGAAGGATTACACAATTGTTATCATCAGTAATCCTCAAGATTTTTCAAGGATTTTCGAGGCATTAGTATTACTCCACTGAACCTCATAAACAGAATTAAACTCCCATTAATATTTCAGTTTTATTTTTTGATCTATTTATATACTTGCTGAGCGTAAACCGCTCATTCTTGTTGAATTTAATATTTTGCAGGACGTAGTACAAAGGTTGAACCCTCTGATTAGGGGAAAGCAAGGATGTATAGATGCTAAGTCATGTTGACCCCTTTGGGTGGCCACTAAGGAAAGGAAGGAAACAAGGAAGGAAGATGATAAAAGCTAAATTGTATATAGACTGAAAGCTGAGAATAGTTTAGCTTCCGCTGTGTAATATTATGGATTGTAATAACTCACTGTTATCTCTCCTTAAATATTATTAAATTCCATGAATGAAGAGATGTAGTTTTATTTCCCTTTGACGGAACCCTAATTCGATAAGGGTTTTGGGGCCGTCACAGTTTGGTATCAGAGCCCTATTTACGGCCAGAGGTGATTCATAGGAAACACTGCCTGTAGATCTTATCCAGAAGTAGGGAATACTGTAGTACATTTCAGAAGTATTTAAGTAAAGAATTTAAGAATATGACTATAAAATGGAGGCAATAGAATGCAAGTAAGGGTTAAGGCTTGTGCTAGGATCAGATGTTTTAAAACCTTTAAGGTTAGAAATTTTTAAGGGAAGTTAAGATTTTCTTTAATGCACCACATTATAGACTTAACGTTGTATGCTTGGTTCATGGGAAAGTCTAAAATTCTGACTTAGAATGTTTTATGTAGATGGATGGAGATCATTCTAGATCCCCTGTGCGTTCTGTTAGGGTAAACATTCCAGTCTACAATAGTTTATCTGATGAGGAAGAAGAGCCTAGTGTGGAGTCTCCATTGTTCACCCCCACACCACCAAGTGGACATACATCATCTCCAATACAAAGGGACCCCATCCGTGCCCCAATGCTGATGCGAAAGGCTGGATCCTCTAATGTCCATCACAGTCCGTTGATTCACTGCACAGCGCGGAAGAGCACGACACGTTACCATTCTATCCGCAACCGTGATATGACGCAAGATGTTTATACAACAGAACACGACACTTCGAAACCTGTCTCGCCTATACCCCAAATATTAGTGCCCTCCCATGACGAGATGGTACGAGAATACGATGCAGAAGTTTACCATCAATTAGCAGCTCGCACTATGACCACACGACGACAGGCTACTACTATTTCTAGATTTTGCACAGCTGCATCAGCATGGCGATCCTCTTTCTGGCTGACTCAGAGCCTGTACCACCGTTTAGCATTAGAGATGCATGCGCAGATGATCGTAGCAGCAAAAGCCAATCCAATGATGACATGTTTGGAATAGATGAGCACTTACTGTACACGCCGTATTAAGGAGACGTGTGTACAGTCTCGGTAGTGGGAACAATAGGCAGACCTAGAGGGACGGTTGGACACGGAAGACGAGGAGGATTAAGTGAAAGAGACTAATGTGGAGTTTTAGAAATAGTCTATTTTATTTTTATTCTAGTAAACCTCTAAGGGTAACTATGATTACTACTGATGTTTTCCTCTAGTTAGTTTGTGTTTGGCCTATGATTAGCTAGTTTTGAGAATGATAGAGGATGATGTTATGATATCCTCTTATGTATAAGGGTGATGATTATGAGGACTCATCTAAATATTTATGTTTTGCATAGTGCTCTTCATTCTATAAATTTTCATTATTGGCTTCATTAATTTCTTGAACCACATAAGTAATGGAATGTTTTGTAAAAGATGTATAACTTTATACTTATAATATATCAGATCATGGCTGGAGGCAGGAAACCAGGAATGCCTAGAAAGATAACCTCCCGAAAGAACATTTCGAGGCCCGAAAATTTCGTACACCTGGAAAGGAAAAACCAAGGTGATAATACTGATAAAGTTGTCGTAGAAGACGATAGCTTAGAGGAGGTGGAAGGAATTAACCGCAATTCCCCACACGTTCCACCACCAACCAATGACAATAATGTTGCCAACCACAACAATACTACCAGGAACACAAATGATAATCCATTAGCTCAATTTCTTCAGATCATTTGAGAGGCCGTGGCCACAAACCAACCAGCTCCACCAACGCCACAACCACTTAGGCCTATTGCCCGTGGACCTTGTATCTGAGAATTCACTGGCATTAACCCGCTGACCTTTGACGGAATAGGAGGACCTACAATAGCACAGTATTGGTTAGAAGAGATCGAGAAAGCCTTCGATTTAGTGGATGTACCAAAAGATTGTAAGACTAAGTATGCGGCTTTCATGTTAAAAGAAGAAGCCAACTACTGGTGGAAAGGAGCTAAGAGGATGGAGCTAGCAAAGAGGGAGATTGCAGGAAGTACCGATACAATAATAACTTGGGAACAGTTCACCTAGAGATTCAGAGAAAAGTTCTATCCTGTAAGTGTCTCCAATGCAATGGAATTAAAATTTCTAAACCTAAAGCAAGGGTCCATGACGGTGGACGAGTATGAGGTAAAATTTAATGAGCTAATGAGATACGCTCCCCATCAGGTGAGTGATGAAGGGAGGAAGTCCCGAAGATTTGAACAAGGATTACACTTGTGGATCTTGAGATAGGTAGTAATTTTTCAGTTAGAGACTTTTGATGTGATTGTTGAGAAAGCAAGAATTGCGGAATAGAGTAACAAGACAGTGTACGATTTTAATCGAGAAAATAAGAAAGGAGACAGAAGGAAGGGAAACGATAAAGGAAATCATCAAAACTTTGGTGGTGCAAGTATAAAGAAAGAAGAAGGGAGTAGTAACAATAACAATCTGATCAGCAGCAGAAAAAGGAAGTAGAAGGAGCAATCATCGGATGATAATGCCAAGAAGATTGTCGTATGCACAAATTGCGGAAAGAACCATGGAAAAAATCCGCGTATGAAAGGAAGAGATGTTTGCTTCAAGTGCCACCAACCAGGGCACTTCTCTCCAAACTGTTCGACCTTGAACCCCGCCAGTACCTTATTCCAAGGGAGACCTCAACAACAACCCCGTCAGTTTAACTGGCCATTAGCCCCAGTAAGAATCTATTACACGTGCGGAGCAGAAGGGTACATCTCTCCCAATTGCCCTAAAAAGAAAGGAGGCAGACCAATGCTGATAAGAGCCAACACAGTACCAGCACATCCACAACCAAGGACCTACAATATGACAGTACAAGATGCAGTGGCTTCTGATGATGTTGTGATAGGTACAGTACTAGTAAACTCTATACCTACTCATGTATTGTTTGATTTAGGCGCTACTCATAGTTTTATATCTGAACGGCTAGCTAGAATCATGCTAATCTTGCCTGAGCATCTATCTAAACCTTTAGAGGTAGTCATTGCCAATTGCGAGGTAGTAAGCAATGATTGCATTTACCTTAATTGCACTTTGAAGATAAACCAGCACGAATTTGTCGCCGATCTTATTCCTTTCCTTTTGGGAGAATTCGATGTTATATTAGGAATGGACTGGTTATGCAAATACCAAGCCAACATTAACTGTAAGAAGAAGAGAGTCATTTTACGATCTCCCAAGAAAGCAAAGGTTTGGTTCCATGGCACCAAAATGGTAAAATCATCACCATTCTTGACCATGATCCAAGCAAGAAAGATGATTCGCAAAGGTTACGAAGCCTTCTTAGCACATGTGCATGACACTAACAAGAATAAGATAGGAATTGAGGGTGTTCCTGTTGTAAAGGAATTTTCAGACGTATTTCCAGAAAAGTTGCCCGGTTTATCCCTGGACAGAGATGTAAATTTCGAAATCAACTTAATTTCAGGTACTGCACCAATCTCCAAAGGCCCATATCGAATGGCACCATCTGAAATGAAGGAGCTGATGGTGCAATTGCAGGAGCTTCTAGATCAAGGATTTATCAGACCAAGTGTATCACCATGGGGTGCGCCAGTACTGTTTGTTCAAAAGAAAGATGGATCAATGAGACTCTGCATAGATTATCGAGAATTAAACAAGGTCACAATCAAGAATAGGTACCCCCTGCCGAGGATAGACGATCTTTTTGATCAACTTAAAGGAGGGAGGTACTTCTTGAAAATTGATCTTCGCTCAGGGTACAACCAATTAAAGATCAAGGAGGAGGACATATCAAAGACGGCATTTCGAACTCGTTATGGCCACTATGAATTCTTAGTGATGCCATTTGGACTGACAAATGGCCCAGCGATTTTCATGGAATTGATGAATCGTGTTTTCAAACCATTTTTGGATAGGTTCATTATCGTTTTCATTAATGATATTCTTATCTATTCTAAGATAACAAAAGAACACGAGGATCACCTGAGAACAACATTGGAAATTCTATGAAAGGAGCAATTATTTGCCAAAATTTTCAAATGTGAGTTTTGGCAGAAAGAAGTGAAGTTTCTAGGTCATGTGATTAACAAAACTGGTGTTGCAGTGGACCCTAGTAAGATTAAAGCAATCACGAAATGGCCTCAACCATCAAACTCAACCGAAATAAAGAGTTTCTTAGGTTTAGCAGGCTACTACCGGAGATTTGTTAAGGATTTTTCAAAACTAGCAATGCCCTTGACGAGATTAACAAGGAAAACTAAAAAATTTGTTTGGACTCTGGACTGTGAGAAAAGCTTTCAGGAGTTAAAAACAAGGTTGACTACTACTCCTAGCTTGGCTTCACCTGATGACAAGGGTGAGTTCGTCATTTACAGTGATGTGTCAAAGCAAGGACTTGGAGCAATTTTAATGCATCATGGCAAAGTGATTGCTTATGCCTCAAGGCAGTTAAAGGATTGCGAAAAATTATACCCTACCATGACATAGAATTGGCAGCTATCGTTTTTGCGCTAAAAATTTGGAGGCACTATCTTTACAGTGAGAAGAACGAGATATATACTGATCACAAAAGTTTGAAGTATATATTTACGCAAAAAGAACTTAACATGCGGCAAAGGCAATGGTTGGAATTGATTCAAGACTACGACTGCTCTATTAACTATCATCCAGGGAAGGCAAATGTGGTTGCCGACGCGCTCAGTCGTCGTGAAAGACTGAATGTAATGACCCTCCAAGAAGAAATCAGAAAGGAATTTGAGCGTCTTCAATTAAATGCTCTTACTACTGCCCAGAAAATAAATATGGAAGAAGAAATCCGAGCTCGACCTCGATTGCACGATCTCATTAAAATCGCACAAACAGAGCACTGCAAAGAAATGGACAAATTAATTAAAGGAGGAAAAAGCAGGTGTTGTATGCATAATGATGGATTGTTACGATATGATGGTCGAATCTGGATTCCTGCAAAGACCGAATTGAAGCAAGAACTTCTACATGAAGCTCACAATTCCAAGCTTTCTATTCATCCTGGAGGCACAAAAATGTACCAAGATTTGAAGCAAAACTTTTGTTGGCCCAACATGAAGAGGGAAATAGCTGATTGGGTAAATAGATGCTTGTCATGCCAAAGAATTAAAGCAGAGCATCAAAAACCAAGTGGACTGCTTCAACCATTGGAGATTCCCGAGTGGAAATGGGAGTTTATCACAATGGATTTCGTAGTTGGTTTACCAACCACACTTGGTGGAGTGAACGCCATTTGGGTCATAGTTGATAGATTGACCAAGTCGGCACACTTTATAGCCATCAAGTATACATATAAGATGGAACAGATGCTAAGATTATATGTTATGGAAATTGTGAGCCGGCATGGAGTGCCAGTCTCCATCATTTCTGACCGGGACCTGAGGTTTACCTCAAGATTTTGGAAAAGTTTCCAAGAATATTTGGGGACAAGATTGGACATGAGCACAGCTTATCATCCCCAAACAGATGGTCAATATGAACGAACAATCCAAACGGTGGAGGATATGTTACGCGCTTGTGTTCTCGATTTTAAGAACCATTGGGATAGCCATCTGCCCTTAATTGAATTCGCATATAATAATAGCTATCATGCCAGCATTGGTATGGCACCATTTGAAGCACTATATGGTCAAAGGTGCAGAACTCCACTTAACTGGAATGAAGTAGGAAAAAGGAAGCTAATAGGACCAAAAATAATCCAACAAACCGAGGAAGCAATCAAGGTAATCAAAATGAGAATGAAGGCAGCTCAAGACCGACGGAAACGATACGCTGACCAACATAAAAAAGATGAAACCTTGGAAATTGGAAGTCATGCATTATTGAAAGTATCTCCCTGTAAAGGTATAATGCGTTTTAGTCAGAAAGGAAAGTTGAGTCCCCGCTACGTGGGACCATTCGAGGTGCTGAGAAGAATAGGTGAAGTAGCTTACCAATTAGCTTTACCACCAGCTCTAAGTTACATTCATGACATATTTCATGTTTCGGTGTTACGCCCTTACAAGGCAGATCATAAAGGAATAATTGATTATCAGCCGATTAAGCTTCAACCAGATCTGCACTATGAAGAAATTCCTGTAAAATTCTTGGATCAACAAATGAGAATTTTAAGGAATAAGGAGATTCCTTCCGTAAAAGTGTTATGGAGGAATCACAATGTAGAAGAAGCTACTTGAAAGCTTGAAAGTACCATGATCGACAAATGTCCTCAACTTTTTGTTAGCTAAATTTCGTGGACGAAACTTCTTTTAAGGGAGGGAGGATGTGAGAACCTGAAAATTGTAAATGTATTTTATGATAAGAAATAATTCATTTTGTGTTAAATGTCATTTTTGTGTTATTTGTATTTTGCATGGAGGTTAATCTATTTAGTTATGGATGATGAATTCATATCTTTAATGATTTTTTTTTATGTTGATGTGATATCCGTGATTATGAGGTTAAGCTCCTTAAAAGGTATTAAAAGGGGGATTAGCAAATCCCATATAAGATTATATTGATCAGCTTGGAAGAGGATGAGAGGATTACGTAGTTTGTAACTATGTGTTTGATTAGGAATATGTTGTTTTATGAAAAGAAGCTTATGCACCACAGAAAGGATGATTATGCATCCTAAATTTGAGTTTATACATTCTGTTCATCAGTTTTAAAATACCATGCTTGAGCCTTGTCAACTTGGGTTTTGAAGCCTAAACTGTGTCTACGAGTTTTAGTAGACCCCAAGAAATGTTGTGTCGTGTCACTGAAAAGATGATGAGAGTTGACCTAAGTGTGGTTATGGTTGAGAACACCACCCATGTAGGAGTGAGGAAGACGACCCTGTATCTGAGACGAGTTCCAACTTAGTCTTTGATCGGTTGGAGTTAGTCTCCGATGAAGAAAATTTTTAGTCTCCGATGAAGGAATTCTTAGTCTCTGATGAGATAAAGTTTGTCTCTGACGAGATAACATTAGTCTCTGATGAAATGTTAGTCTCCGATGAGTAAATATTAGTCTTTGAAGGAGTTAGTCTCTGACGAGTTAACATTAGTCTCTGATGAGTTAATGTTAGTCTCCGACGAGCAAATGTTAGTCTCTGATGTAGGAGATTTAAAGTTAGTCTCCGATGACGTCACCCTTAATCTCCGATGAGTTAAGATGATGTTATCAGTCTCTTATGAGTTAATCAGTCTCCGAAGAGGACGCCATCCTTAGTCTTCGACAGGCTAAGTTTAGTCTCAGATGACGTCAGCCTTAGTCTCCGATGAGTTAAGATAACGTCATCAGTCTCTGATGAGTTATTTAGTCTCGGATGATGTCAGCCTTAGTCTCCGATGAGTTAAGATGACGTCATCAGTCTTTGATGGGTTAAATTAGTCCCTGATGGCGTCAGACTTAAAACTTTCAAGGTTTAAGGACATCACATGTGCATTTTTCCTCCTTATTTTTATCAAGGTATTAATTTCTCATATTAATTGTACAGAATAACCCATTCACAAGTAATCTGAAGTTGAGTTTATTTTGCTAAGGACTGAGACAAGTATATCTATATTCAATCTGATGTTTATTCAAGTTAACGCATGATCATTTGCTTCGATATGCGAGCAAGGCTGCAATTTATATATTTCAATTGCTTTATTAATTGAGAATGTTATGCTTTAAATTCCGCTAGCATGATATAACTAAAAGTACATGGATATAACTAAACTTTGATGTAGCAATTGTTCTTAAATGATTATATCCATGTAAGTACATGAAATGAGGTGTCCCGTAAAAGGGGCTAAGCCACATGGTTGGCTAGAGGAAAAGGAAGGTACTGATTTGTTCTTTTACCTGACCTAGAGGAATGATATGTGACTACGTATGTTCTCACAATGAGGGATTATATGGGCGCAGTTTGGCCAGCTGTATACCGTATAGTTAGCAGATCCAACGAGTTTAGCCCTCGATGGATATTCTACTTCAAGGAAGTTATACATTGTTTCAAGAAGGATTACACAATTGTTATCATCAGTAATCCTCAAGATTTTTCAAGGATTTCTGAGGCATTAGTATTACTCCACTGAACCTCATAAACAGAATTGAACTCCCATTAATATTTCAGTTTTATTCTTTGATCTATTTATATACTTGTTGAGCGTAAACCGCTCATTCTTGTTGAATTTAATATTTTGCAGGACGTAGTACAAAGGTTGAACCCTCTGATTAGGGGAAAGCAAGGATGTATGGCTGCTAAGTCATGTTGACCCATTTGGGTGGCCACTAAGGAAAGGAAGGAAACGAGGAAGGAAGATGATAAAAGCTAAATTGTATATAGACTGAAAGCTGAGAATAGTTTAGCTTCCGCTGATGGTGTAATATTTTGGATTGTAATAACTCACTGTTATCTCTCCTTAAATATTATTAAATTCCATGAATGAAGAGATTTAGTTTTATTTCCCTTTGACAGAACCCTAATTCGGTAAGGGTTTTGGGCCCGTCACATTTAGGTAGTTTTTCTAATAAGACTTTGCATGAAAAAGAGAAAAAAATTGAATTTCTAATTATTATAGCAATTTTCTTAATTTGTCAAGTTCATTTGATAGTTTAGTTGAGTCATTTTTATTTTTTTAAGTCTTTTTATAATTTTAAGTTGCATAAGAAATTACATTTTTGTAGTACTAATATTAATTATCGTTTTTGCAAATTTAGCCCTTTGGTGAAATATATGATGGAAGCCTACGAAATGTGTCGTCCAACTCAAGTTCTGGAATCTCCTACTCTTGGTGGTTAAGCAAATGATATGCTTTAAATATTAAGAATTTATTTTTATTTTTGAGTAACTATTCCCTCTCTCTAATTCTTTTACTCAAAAAAATATTTAGTTTATTAGTTTAGTTCTCTAATTCTTTTACTCCAAAACATATTTAGTTTATTAGTTTAGTTTTCTAATTCTTTTACTCCAAAAAATATTTAGTTTATTAGTTTAGTTCTATTTTCTTATTTTCAAGTGAAAAGGAAACACTCGATTTACTTCAAAATATCAAAGATTGTAAAGTCGAGCTCTTAATCGCAGTAATTTTACTCATATTTAAGGTATATTCTATTCCAATTTATTTATTTTGCATTCTTGCAATTATATTATCCTTATATGTTTGGTTCTCTCTAAAATCATAATAAATTCATACAACATGTGAAAGTTGTTTTGTTTACTTTGTTAGACTCTTGCTATCATGTAGACATCGTAGTAAGGTTTTCATAATTTTTGAATTTATATTATGCTCATTATTAATTAATCGGAAAATGTGAATTGTTCTGATATGTTTGTTTTTTTTTTCATCTTTTCTAAATTTTCTCAAACACTCCATTTTCCACTAGAAAAAAAATACATAGATTTCAAATTTAAAATTAAAAAAATTATTTGAATACTGCTTCTGTGACAGTCATATTATGTACAGTAGGTTTTATTGCGTATTAGTTATATGAAAAATGAAAAAGAAAATCATTTTGTTCTATCTCATGTATTCATGTTGTAGGAAAAATATGACAAAAAGATTTTAGTGAGTTTCGTTGGTAATTAAACTTCTTTGTTTGTTTCTAGTAAAACTATTAAGTTTTTTATTTTAAATTATTTACCGCAGTTCATAGCATGTTCCTAATTCGTTAAAACCTTTAAGGCTCCGTGGAACAATCTATAGATTTGAAATCTAATATTTTCATATTTTTATTAGATCGTTTATTATTCTGTTTCATATTATTAGAATGCTTTTTCTAATATAAAAAATATCAAATGATTTCAAAAAAATCAAAGTAATTTTTTTCTTTAATCTTTACTATTTCTAGGACTTTTAAAAAATATAAAAATAATTTTCAAAGTAAAATTTTTATTTAATCTTTACTATTTCTAGGACTTTCAAAAAATATATAAAAAAAGTTACTTACTGTTCACATATTTTCATAATTAATTGCTTGTAACTAGTATTAATTAGTTAGTTTCCTAAATAAAAATTTCTAAAATTGATTTACTTTATTTAATTTTATTTCCTAAATAAATCTCAGACCATATCTCTGTCATTAATGAGTTAGAATCTATAAAATAATTATTTTATAATATTTAATAATTACTAATGTAAATAGGTAAATTTCTTAACTAGTAATACTCTTCCTCATTAATTTTTAAATGTTAATATTCTTTGTTTAATGTTACATTCTAGTTTCATTTTAATGTTTCCTTTGCCATCAAGCCATATTTGTCATTAATGATGTAAATCCTTAGTTACTTAATTCAATTTCTTTAATTATTTAATTAATAATTCTACTTTCTTTTTAATTAATTAATTTTAAATCATAAATAATCGTCTTATATATTAAGTAAGGGAGAGAGAATTGACAACTATGAGTCCCATGGATTTAAGGGGTGGCTAGCACCTTCCCCTTGCATAATCAAACCCCCGAACTTAGATTTCTATATTTCGTAGACAACAGAGTCATCGAAATCAAAAGAGCTCATCATTTAATCAATTTTTCAAAATTGAATAGGATGAGTTGGTACATCCCTTTTTTCAATAAATACCAATTGTCGGCTCTGAAAATTAAATAAACTCTTTTGATCTGTCTAATAGATCTAGAATAATTATTTTAATTAAATTCAAACCTTCCACAATTTTTCACCGGGCACGACATGTAACAAAAGTTCAGTTGTGATTTCTTGAATCATAACTGGTATATATATATTGTGTCCTCTAAAACAGTTGTCGTGCCCGGGAAATTTTGAAAAAATATGAGGTTGAGTTATGAGATTGCTCATTTAAAAATTTCTTCAAAAACCCTTTTCCAAAAGTCCAAGTTTTTTATAAATGTGACGGGGTGATAAGATCATTTAAGACGAGTCGCCACCTAACAAAATTGAGATAATGTGTTAGGACACCTTTCCAATTTTACCCCTTTTTAAAAAAAATTAATTTCAAAATGACTTTTAAATTATGGTCATGGTGAAACCAAGGAAAACTAAGTTCGTTGCTAGGTTGAATAGGGGGAAGGTGTTAGGCACCCCTATCCTCACTATAACTAGTGACTGCTTTTTAAGATTTTGTTTTTTATAAAATCATCTCCTAAAACTTGAAGTTGTCTTTGGAAGAAACATCAAAGTGTGCCAATGTGTGTGTGTGTGTGTATTTCCTTTATTCAGTGTGGATTACATATTACAAGAGCTAAACTGGAGATAAAGGACCAGTCCTAAACAACTATCAAATGTAATCAAACTTATGGTTGACACCCTAGAGAATATAAAGCCCATATGCAAAGTGGAAAGAGTAGGAATAACAGGTACTATTTATGATGTCCTTGGGATTGTAGCCAGGGATCATCAACAAACCTTAGCTATTCGTTGGATCCTTGAAGGGTTTTTTCTGTATAAACGATCTACGTCTGTCCATCTTCTTTTCTTCTGGTACATTTTTTGCAAAGTCAAAGACTTGTATACTACTAAGATTAGGATTTCGATCTGGCTTTTCATATTAAGGGGACGAAGCTTTTACCTAACATGAAATTTACAATGTTCTTTAGAAGTAAACTAACTAACTTAAGACTAAACAAATGAACTTTAACAAATGTTGACTCCTGTATTGAAGATTCTTGGCTAGATCCTCTCAAGGAAGGTTTAAAATATATGCATCGTTAGCTCAGGCATGACACAGAAACATAATGTTAGAAAATAAAATATAACTATGTAGACATATACATATTGATAGTAGGATAAAAAGGAAACTATTTAGATTACATGATATAAACTGAAATCACACAGAAATCATGAAAGGATTATATACATGTGTTTGAGAGATTAAATATAAGGGTGTTCCAAATAGAGGTAGTCACAGACAAAGCTATTCTTGACTGGAAACCGCCTATTATAGGAAAATGAACTAACCTTGATCAAAGTAAAAAAAAAAAAAAGGGAGAGACAAAGGGCAACATAGATAAACAATTACAAGTCAGGCTTCTTGGATTGACATAGAACAAAGAGTTACAAGGATGATTTCTATATAAGGAAAATAGGGCCTTTTCCTTAGCTAAACATTAAGAAAAAATCATTGAAACTTTGTGACAGATCACTTTCTCTCTCTCTCTCTCTCTACTTTTTTTCTTTTTCTCCTCTCCCTTTCTTTGTTGCTTGGGGTCTCTATTTATAGGCCCAACTCCTTTGTCCTCCAGGTTTCATCCATAAGCTATCTCTCAAGATATTTATGATATTTCTCGGTAATTGTAGCTCTGTCACATAACTTCTGTTTTTTTGATGTCCTTTCTTGCACGCCAAAATTACTGTGTGACATCCATTGCAACTAGTTTCTTCCTATTCGACCACCCTCTTTTTTTTATTTTTTAGCTTTTGCCGATTTATTAGATTGCTGGAGTTAGTCGTGTGTCATCCCACGTGTCACCTTCAATCTCTGATGACAATTTTATCTTTGGTGTAGTGATGGGCTCTTATAACCTTAAGCAGCAACCTTTGATGTGGCAATTTTCTTAGTCTCTGATGAGTCAAAGCTTAGTCCTAGATGAGCAAATCACTTAGTCTCTAGTAGTTCAGCTCTGCAGGTGAGTGGTGAGGATTGATTTGAGCTTTCTCTTGCAACACAAGACATCATCCCTTGAAGATATAATGCATTTTGGGAGGATAACATCCTTTGACGATGTTAGACCTTTTAAAATGACATTATCTATCACTGTACCATTTCTGCAAATTAGTCTCTGATGGGATAAAATTAGTCTCTGACAGTATGATTACCCCTTGATGCACTAGTCTCCGACAATGTCATTATACCCTGATGCGCTAGTCTTCAACAATGAAATTATCCCCTAATGCCAAGAAACATCCCCTGATTACCCGACGACTTTGGCGCTAGTGTGGATTACCCGACGACTTTGGCGCTAGTGTGGATTACTCGACAACTTTGGGGCTGAGTAATTTATCCCCTGATGCCCAGATTTTGGTGCTAGTGTGGAATACCCGACGACTTTGGCGCTGAGTAATTTATCCCCTGATGCCCAAATTCTGGCACTAGTGTGTAATACCCGACGACTTTGGCACTGAGTAATTTATCCCCTGATGCCCAGATTCTGGAGCTAGTGTCGAATATCCAACGACTTTGGCGCAGAGTAATTTATCCCCGGATGCCCAGATTCTGGCGCTAGTGTGGAATACCCGACGACTTTGGCTCTGAGTAATTTATCCCCTGATCCCAGAATTTGGCGCTAGTGTGGAATACCCGACGACTTTGGCGTTGAGTAATTTATCCCCTGATGCCCAGACTTTGGCGCTAGTGTGGAATACCCGACGAAATTGTCGCTAAGTAATTTATCCCCTGATGCCGAGAAACATCTGCTAACGTCTAGAAGTGCATCCCCTCACACCCAGAAGCATCCCCTGATGTCGAGAAGTGCATCCCTTGATGCTTCTACCGCAGTCTTGCCATGCTTCATGTTTCTTACCATCTTGTCCACTTTTAAAGCCACCATATCTCTTGTTGCACTTCCTAACCAATGTTTTGTACAAGCATTACTATAAGATAAGCATGAGGACACTTTTCTTCTTACCAAGCTCAAATGCCTTGGCAAGATCCTCAGATGTGTAGATCTTTTATGCAAGCTAACTTGGCATTTTGTTCATCCATCTCTATTCCTGGTTTATCAGGGACGGCAGTTATGAACTCAATTCACTTCAAAGAGGAGAAACTCTCAACCCTACACTTAACAAAAAAAATTAAATCCAACAAGCCTCATTCCATATTTCTTTTATTACATCAAGGCAAAACATAAATAAAATAAAACCAAAATTAAGGTGTCTACAGCTGCCCCTCTTTATCATGATCATTTTGCACAGTAAAAATGATTGTGATAAAGACTTAGGCAGGTCAACTTCTTGATTTCAGGACCTGCAATCATTTGCGCAGTAGAATGATTTCTAATTGCCAAAATTTGAGGAATCTCATCACAATCATTTGCATAGTTGAATGATCGAGATTTGATCATCGTAGTATCAAACAAGTTGAGATCATTTGCGTAGTTCAATGATCCAAACTATTCCAAGACCGCATTATTTCAAAATCATTTGCGCAATTGAATGGTTTTGATAAAGGCCAAGTCAAACTCTCCCATTGAAGTGGTGTTGAAATTCCCTGTGTAGTAAGAAAATCTCAAACACCCAAAGCAGTGAATCATGTCAAGACCATTGGCGTAGTTGAATGGTAATGACCAAATAGCCAAAACAAAACCATTTGCATAGTTAAATGATCTTGCTGACTCATGTTTTGAAAAAACAAGTTTTGAAATTGTAACAATCCCATTTGCATAGTAAGATGGTTTTGAGACAAAATGTTGCATAGCTGCCTCAGGGTCACTTGCATAGTTGAATGATTCAGACTACTTGCAACAAGAGATGATATCAAATCATTGGCATCGTAAAATGATTACGATAGCCGCAATTTTGAAAATTTAGTTTTGAAATTGTATCAAACTCATCTGTGTAGTAAGATGACTTGAAACAAAGGGTCAAAACTGCCTCAGAATCATTTGCGTAGTTGAATGATCTGAGTAGCTTGCAACCAAAAGATCGCATCGAAAATCATTGGCATAGTAAAATGATTACAAATACCTCAATTTTGAAGAATCAAATTTGAAAATGTAACAAAATCATCTGCGTAGTAAGATGACTTGAAACAAACTTGTTATACCCAAATGCATGTAAATAATGCGAAATGAGGTGTGCCATGAAATGCCTAAAATCCAATGCCTATTACCAAAAATAAAAGTGATTTGATTAAGGATGATCCCTGTTTGATCTCAATTATGTCATGACCCTTGTAGAGATCCATGGGAGTCCTTCCTCGGTTCCACCTATTTCGTTGGATTTATTCGCCTAAAACACAATATTTGTTGTCTAGGATGGCCACTCCTCGCCTCCATCGAAATCAATGATTATACCTTGTCAACATTTTGAGGTCTCATCATTTGATCAAACCCTCTGATTTCTCAACTTCGATTCGATCGACTTCATTCTCCTGCATATCCCGAACATCCATTCGGTGCTTCATTTGTACTCCTCCCATATCCATCGTAAGTAGGATTCCACCAATTTCCCCCCTTTCTCTTCCCCCCCCCCCCCCCCCCCCTCCCCCTTCCTTCATTTCCGCACCTTCATTTATACTTCTATCTCCTTGTATATTAGATTATGTATTATTACCATTGTTGCTCGGTTGTAAGTTGCCCCTGCATTGATTAGTCCGAATGGTAGTCTACGATAACAGAAAGTTCCCCAAGGTGTAATAAATGCCATCTTTTCCTTGTCTTCCTTGGCTAATAAAATTTGGTGGTATCCCACAAAATAATCTACAAAATCATATATCTCATGTCTGACCATATTTTTGATCAGGACATGTATGAAAGGTACGGGAAAATCATCTTTCTGACTGGCTCTGTCTAAATCTCGGTAATCCACGCATACCCTTACCTTTCCTCCGGGCTTTGGTACGAGCACTATATTGGTTAGCCATTCCAGGTATGTGGCCAACATTATAATCCCTGTTTTAAATTTGTTGATGACCTCCTCCTTGACTTTCAAGCTCCATTTGAGTTTTATCTTTCTAAGCTTCTGCTTTACCGGTGAATAACCTGCTTTGATCGACAAATTATGAGTTACGATAATACTGGATAATCCCACCATATCTTTATGGGACCATGCAAATACTTCAATATTGGTTCTGAGGAATCCTGTCAATTCTTCTTGTTGTTCCTTTGTCAGCCCTTCCCCAATTTGTATTTCCTTGGAGTCGGTCTTCGTTCCTAGATTCACATTGATGGTTTGGTCTAGATTTGGTTTAGGGACTTTTTCGGACATCCTTTTGATTTCTTTGGAATCTCCTCATTATCGAAATGCTCTTCAGATTAGTTTTTCATGAGTTCGGAATTCAATCTGTTGCTCTGATTATAATCATAGATTTCAATTTTTGGTAAAGAGGTGACCTTTTTAGCACAACAAAGGATTCCCCTATAAAGTTAAAGTATAACAATGAGTTTATAGAAATCAATCATAATTCAAGCATTTAATTAAATGAAAGGCATCCCAAAATTTGGCGATTCTAAAGCACTTTCATGACCACTAACTCCATTCTAGTATGTGGATCTCTATTTTCTAAGCAAAACACGAAGTAAATAAGTTACATAACAAAACAAATTTTAAAAGCAAACAGAAATTTTCCATAACCCTTTAACACCTCAGGTACCGGGATGCCTCAATGTTAGGCAATGGTTCAATGGTCCAGTTCTTTAACCCTTTTGGCTAACATGGGGTTATCTCCAAGTTCACTTCATCTTCATTTTCCCTTATCAGGACAGGCACTTCTTCTCCTTCTATCTCTTCAAACAACTAGGATATGTCGATAGAGTTCCAGTCGATCTGTGAGAGGCTTATCATCAATGTCTTCTGACTATTTTCTCCTACTCCAATCTCATCTGGATGCAATAAACCTCCTTCCTCTTGATTGATTCCCTTACTGATGAAAGTTTGATTGATCGATGGAATTTCCATGGTCCCCGCTTTCTCTCATTTCCTTGTCTTTCCTTTGTACCCTAAACCCGCCTTGTTTCTTTGGGTTGGAAGATGAATCGGTTGTATCGCTCCTTATAGACTCCTACTGAGACCCCCGTCATCTTGTAAACCATGAGATACCATTTCCCTTGCTGTATTCATAACTTCCTTGGAGAATTTGATTGGTGGGATAACCTGGTGGTGATTCATTGGGATCACTTCCAAGACGTTATAAGATAAAGGTATTATTTTTCAATCTAGTTCGGCGTACGACACGTCTCCTTTTTTCATCCCATTTTCGGTGATGATTGTAATGAGCTCTTTGTCTATGATGTACTTGATATGTTGGTGGAGGGTTGATGGAACTGCCCCTGCTGTGTTGATCCACAGACTACCCAATAAAAAGTTGTATCCTGAGTTGATCTCCAAGACTTGAAAATTTACCATAAACGTATGTGGTCCGATGTCTACTGGCAACTTAATCTCACCCATCACCTCCCTTTTTGATCCATTAAAAGCTTTAACAACAATTCGACTATTATGCAACCTTTCTTTGCTAATGCGCAACCTTCCCAGAGTCTCGGAAGGACAAATATTCAAAGTCAAACCTCCATCTATCAGTACACCTCCAACAACAAAACCACAACATTAAACAACTATATGCAGAGCTTTTCTATGCCTTCGTCTTTTGGTAGGAATGTCATTTTCAGAAAACATGATCATGTCGTTTGTCGTGACGTATCCCATTATGTTTTGGAATTCCTCTTTAGTCAGGCTCTTCTAGACATAGGTTCCCGCCAAAGCTTCCACTAACACTTTTCGATGTCCTTCTGACTCCATGATTACATCAAGTATCGATGCTTTCTCTGGTTCGCGCTCCAAGTCCTTGATGACCTTATATTCCAAGTGGCTAATTTTCTCTAGAAATTCCTTTGTCGCTTCATCGGATATTTTGATTGGTTGCTTGATTTTTCTTTGGTTTCCTTTTACATAGCTCACTACCTTCTCATGTTGTGTATTCCACGCTATCTTAGCTCCTTCTGCATTGGAATCTTTTATCCCGTATTTCCACAGTACTGCCTTCAGATCTTTTACTGGATCTTGTTTTGGAATCTAGATTATCATTGTTTTGGCTAGTTTTAGTACTAATAACTAGGTTCGTTGTTCTTGGTCATTCCTCATGGACTACCCCTTGATAGTTATAAACTTTCTGTTTGGTTCTTCTGGCCCTTTGAAAACCATCCTTGGTAGATTTCGGTTGACTGTTCCCACCACGTCTTCTCTTTCTGCTATTGGGAAGATGTATTTGACATTTTCCTCCACCTCTTCTTCGACTCCTATCATGTTTATATCACCATCGTGCCTTGGCAATGGATTGTTGTCCACATTTGGCATTGCCTCAATTATGATATCTCCTCGATCGATTAGGTCTTGTAGCTGATGCTTTAACCCCTAACATTTCTCAGTATCATGCCCTAACTGATCGCAATGGTATGCACATTTTTCGTCTGAATTGTATCCTCTGCTATTTTGATCTGGCACCCTTGTTGATTTTTTGATCATTCCTTGGTTTAACAAGGTTTGAAGGATATTGGCTAACGACTCTCCCAAAGGGGTAAATTTCCTCAGTTCAGGCCTCTTTGATTGGTATTGTGCACCTTGTTATTGATCATTGAAGTTGGGTTTTGAACTAGTTGTCGCCTGAAAAGGCTTCTTTGGGGCCCCCTAACCTGGTTCTACAAATGTTATCTCGTTCTTGGCCTTCTTGCCTCCGTTTCTGTGTTATGAACCAGTTTGAATTTGCTCTGCCACAACTCTTAAAGCTGCAAAATCTACCATTTTCCCTGACTTCAAAGCCTTTTCTACGTCCATGGCATGTGCTATTACTTCCAAAAAGCTAGAATTCTTCTTTTCTAGTAGTTTTTCATAAAAAGGAGGCTCTTGTCATTTGATAAAAATTTTCACCTTTCTTTCTCGTCAATTGGGGGGTTTATCATTGCTGCCATTTCCCTGAAACGCTGCCCGAACTCCCTGAAAGATTCATTGGGTTTTTTCTTCAATTGTCCCAACTCTCATCGGTCCGGTACAAGTTCTTCCTGGAAGCTATATTGGTCCAAGAACATGTCGGCTAGATCTTCCCAAGTTTTTATCTTGAGTTTGTCCAGTTGAGTATAACAATGTAGTGCAGGTCTTACAAGGCTCATGGAGAACAAATTCATCTTCATTCCCTTATCCTTTTCATATGGACCCAACTATGTCCTGTACATGTTCAGGTGTTGCAGTGGAAGACCCGATCCAGTATATTTTGTAAATTTCAAGAAAATTAGTTTCTGGGAATAGGTACAGCTCTGCTTGATCCATTCTCCTGGAACCTTTCACTCCTTTCATATGCCTTACACTTTCCTCCAAGGCCTGAATCTTTTGTCAATGGTGGCTTCCTCGATTTTCTTCTTTTTACTATTTTTCGTTTGCTTTTCTTCCTTTTCATCAGTCGACTCCATTCTTTCATTTTTCTTTTCTCTGAAGGCCTCTCCTTCTTCTCCCCTATTCCCTAAATTGCGGATGAATGTTGTCATCCGTTCCATCATCATTTGGATCTCTTCTAGCTGGTCCTCTAATTTATTGAACTCTTCCCTAGTCACCACCTCAGAGGTGGATGGTTTCTCCACATCTCCCAGTTTTTCGGCTCGTGATCGAGTAGTTGGCGCAATCTTGATTTCTTTCGTTTACCTTGATCAAAGCAAAATGATGGATTTTAGCAAAAAATTTATTGCGTAATCAGATGCATGTCCTATATGTATGCAGGAGTAAAAATTTTAGGAAACTCAACATAGACCCAAAATTCCAAAAACATTTCCAAAAGTCTCTTTCGCAAATCATTTGTCAGGTTTTATACACTTTATTGTCTCCATGACCTAATTTAAAAATTTTATCCCAAAATTCTTAAAGGGTTAAGGATAATTGTTAGTCATGGCATTTTCAAACATTCTGAGGTTATCTCCTAGTTTCTGAATGATGAGGATAGCTTCGTCTCTTTCTTGAGTCATTCTTTCCAGTTGTGCCTTTAAATCTCTGACTCTTTCTCCTAGACTGTCTCCTTTCTCTGAAACTTCCTTCGACCTTGGTTCTCCTCTTGGCTTTCCGTATTTTTTACATATATTGAATTGTTGGCGGACCCACTCTTGATATTCCACAGAGGTTTCATACTGTTGCAGGCTGATCTCCTCAATGGTTTGAATTTTGACATCCCATAACTTGTAAGCTTTGAGTAAGAAACTCACCTTTTCCGTGTTGATCTCCCCTTTGTAATCTTTATTTATTTCCAACTTTGGGATTGTTTGTACCATTCCAAATTGAGCCCTGATTGATGATCCAAAGTATGGCACCATTATTTTTCAACATACCAATGAAATGAACTCAAAATCTAGTACTTTCCACAAAGATTCTCCCGGGCAGCTCCAGTAAGTGCAACTGGTTATATCTTCTTTTGTTACCATGCTCAAGAAAGATTCTCATTTCCCTTGATTCATGCAATACCGAGGTCGTCTTTGATATTTGCTTGATACACCCCTTTTGAACCACCATTCCTTAGTCCTTCCATTTAGAGGTGTAAGGTGTCCCATAGTCCATATGTACAGTAAGATCGGGCTCCCCAAGAATTGTGCATTGGAGTTTTGTAGGCAATGTGACACTGAAGTAAGGGTCTCCTTTTAGTTGGACAATAATGTTTCTCTCATTGGTATCCTTGCACAACAAGTTCCCTTTTAAAAATATATGTACATGCATAACTAGGTTGGTAACCATGGTTAGACTATACAATTAAGTTGACTTATCGGTGGATACGTTGTATGCAGTTAACTTCGTGAAATATTATGGTCATATTATCAGCACACAATAGTCCTAAGTCAATAATTTACATTGTCGTTTTCTTCTGCATGTCTGCATTCCCAGTTTTTCATTTTCTTTTTGTTTACACTTGATTAAAATAATCGTGTAAAAAAAATTGGGATTAATATAATCACATCACTTTTGGTGGATTACTTATACACCAATTTTATAATAATCAATTTTCTTTTGGACATTACATTGACATAAAAACTTATGCGTTAATATTCATACATTATAGGAATTAATCTTATTTACATTTTATTCCTATTTAAAATTTTGGGTCCTCACAGAAACTCATTTTAACAAGTTAATAAGTGAACTAGGCATGCTTAACATAGATAGTAGCTAGATATTTTTCTATATACTAACATTCAGCATGATAAGAAGAATCAAGCAAGGAAGTGCTCGCTCGCCTCTTGCTTAGTGTGAGTTCTAGGTGACCTACTCAGTAGAGGAACTTGAAGAAATTGCCTGCTGAAAAGACTTAGTCTTGGAATTGACTTTAAGCAAGGTTGCAACTCAAATCTTGCTTAAACTATCAAGGATGGGATCCACTCAGTAAGGAACGTGGAATTGAAATTCAGCAAGGATACACAACAGAACATGATCAATCTCTACTTATAACGGCACCTAGGAAGCATACTCAACAAAAGACAAGCGACAACCCTTGCTTACACCCCTACATGGATGAAGATCTTAAGCAAAGGACAAAACTAAAGTCTACGTATCAACAACTTAGAATTTTCAGCAATTGTCAACAAGGCTCATGCATCAACTCTTGCCTACACCCCCTCCTGGGTAGAGACCCTAAGCAATGGTGCACAAATGACGCTTGCTTAAATATGTACTTAGATTTTTCACAAGTTATCAGCAAGGAACAAAAGGTCAACCTTGTTGATACTCTGACCTAAGTGACCCACTCAACAAAGAGAATCCTTATTATCTCCTACTGATTTGGTACTTAGTTTTTGCAAGGACATACAAAAGGATCGAAGGTCAGCAAGACATGGAGTAATGCCTACTAATCAATGAAAGTTTTCTAAGAGAAAATTTGAGCAGGCACTTGGATATTAAAGCCTTCTGATACCATCACCCTGGGAGCACCTTAAACAAAGAGGGAACTATATCAATGTTATATTTTCTAAGTAAAATTCAACAAGGATCGCAAGAAATATACCATGATGAGTACCTTACGCAGGTAAACCGCTCAGCAAGGTGTCACATCCCAACTCCTGCTGATGTTCAACACTTAGCCATATTTCAAGGTTTGCTGATAAATCAAGGTTTAGCCACCAACAAGGATTGGGTATCTCAATACTTGGAAGAAATATTTAGAAAGAATTTAAAACATTTCACCTTCTCGACTGTTGTAATTTTGGCAGTTACAAGACACACTCTCTCTTCATTAAATGGGAAAACCATCTTTACATGTGTGCAGCCGTTTTTACTTACAGTTATGCACTACAATCCATAATGTTTTACCACATTAATTACCAAAAACTTCTGCTACAATCCACAAACCGTTCAACTTCTTTTCACCCCCCTATATAAACTCAATTTACCTCATTCACTATTCTTACTTTAATTTTTCTCTCCGCTTAAAAATTCTCTCACTACAAATCACAGCCAAAACCCCTTGCCAAGCCAAGATCTCCCTCTACTAAAACTCGCTCGATGGCTGACAACCTACAAAAAATTGAGTATGAGTCTATTATTGATCTTAATTCCTTTGCTAAAATCATTGAGCAAGGAATTAGAGAAATTGTAGATATGCTAACTTGCTAAGTGTTTCTAACATATCCTAATTCATATTTTCTGAAACTCCAATCTATGAAGACCAACTGAGGGAGTTTTGCAGCACTGCTGAAGTGGAGTGAAACACTATTAGGGGCACTACTGATGGGAGAACTATTATCATCAATCAAGCTAGCATCAGCAAAGTCCTACTACTGACTCAGGGAGGACAATTGTTGGATGATAGGGACTTGGAAGAGAAGTTGGAAGATCTGGAGTATAGGATGAATGATAGATACAAGAAGAGAAAAGACTTGCTGACAATTGCACCAGTAAGGACTATTCTGCTAACTCACATGCTGAAGAATGGAGTGGAAATTAGGTGGAGCAAGATATTCCTAGATGTCCTGTTGGAATACTTCTCCAAGAAAAGGACAAAGGTCAAGTATGGAAGGACCTTGTCCTTATGGATCAAATATTCACTTCACAATAACTTCCTTGTTGACACCAATGGAAAGAAGATTCAGAAAGCTAAGGTAATGACCTCTGCCTAACTATGAGAGAAACCCTGCTGAAATTGCAAGGATGGCTACTGAAACATGGGCCCAAGGGATTCCTGAAACCCCCAAGGCCAAGAAACCTACTGCTAAGAAAAGGAAGTACACGTGAACGCCTGATGAGGCTACAACGCCTCCTGCTGAAACCACATCTACTGCTGCAACACCTGTTCCCGCTGAAACAGTGATCCCTCCTGAGAGGGTCACCCAAGCTCATGCTCTAGTAGCAACCCCAAAACCAAAAAGAATAAAGATGAAGGCCAAATTACAGAAGACAAGGAGCCCAGTCTCTCCTGCGGAAAGTGAAGAAACAGAGGCTGCTAAATCACCATCACTAGACTCAGCAACAATGAAAATTGCTAACTACTGGGCATACTTAGTGCAGGACAACGAGTAGAAAGCTTAGTGTAGAAGCTTGATGAAATAGTTAATCCTACTAAGTCTCCGGCCACTGTATCTGATGTTCAACAGATGGCGAATTATTCGGAATTCCTTGTGTAGGAAGATGAAGTAGAAGATTTGGTAAGAAAACTTGCTGAGCAAGATGCCCCCTGTTGAATCTCCCAGAAAGCTTACTGAAGTCATTAGGGGCGCAACCTTGACAGTTGATTCAGCAGGAAGTGTCCAATAGACAGTAACTTTGTTTGCGGACAACAATGCTACTGATCCAGAAGTGGAATACTTGGGGACAATACATGGTGAATGTCATCCCAGAAACCGTTAAAGAGATTCCTACCGAGGAAGTGTTTTTGGAAAAGGTCACTGCTGAAAGAAGAACAACTTTACCTCCAGCAGTAATACAAGGACGGTTTGCTGAGAAAAAGAAGCCCGCTGAGGTCAAAGGTAAGGGAAAAAGGAAGATCATCTTCAAGAGCAGTAGCAGAAGCAACGATGAGGAAGAAGTTCCTCCAATTAACATGGAGAAGAAACTATCCATGAAAACTATCCAGAATCTGCCAAGGGAATGAGATAAGGATTTGGGGATATATTCCTACTGACCAATACATTGCTAGCAAAATGACTATTGAGGGAAAATGTACCACATCTGCTGATCACTATGCACCTGCTGAGGGGGAGACTTTAAAAAGGTTAGAACAAATTGTGTTGGAAGCTTCTCAAGAAAAATCAATAGAAGATGAAAAACGAGATTCGGCTGAGGGGGAGCCTACCATGAAGGCACCAGCAAACTAGGAAATTCAGCAGGAACAAGCCAAGCATGCTGAAGAGAAGAAGAAGAGAAAGAGGACTATTGAGAAAGAAAAGACTTCAAAGAAGCAAAAAACCAAGGAGTTCACTACTGAAGATCACTGATACTTGGGATATGATGAAGAACTATCAGCAGTAGAAGCAAGATACATGATGAGGCTGCTGATGATTCGAATCAAAGAAATGCAGTTCAATGTTCCCACTCTCGGCAGAACTTATTATGAACGAGTGGATGAAGAGATTGAACATTATGACTTTATTCAGTAATAGATGTCTCAGTATACAACCTTAATGACTGTTGTAGACTTTCCTAGGACAATCAATGAAAGGCGCACTTTTGATGACTTTCAAGACGATATTAATCCCTTCCACTCCCTAGCAATAATTCATTTGCCCTGCTGCAAGGTACTTACTTTCAAAACATGAACTCTACTAAATTTCTTTTATTTTTGCCTTTATTTCATGCTTTCACAAGTGGCATGGCTGTCCACTCCATTTATGATAATATGCAAAGATCCCCCAACATTCTTCACATCCAACACCTTGCTTGGAGTTGATTCAATCTCCTGTTGGAATTCCACCTTGCTGAAGAAGACTACCCCAACTGTAGGAGATTTTCCTTGGGAAATCACACAATCACACAAGGCACGTGATTGACATGTGCAAGTATAAGTTTCTTGTTATCACTTCTGCAAATGTTCCAGCGAGGCCCAAGTACACACCCCCTGCTCAATCACTCAAACATGCTAAAAAGCCCAAGAAGACCCATGTTGCACTGAGGAGGAGCAAGTCTGTATCTACTCCTGCTGCTCACACTTCCACACGAGATGATCGACTTTGTAGGTAAATAGCTGAAACTTACAATTAATAAACAATAAAGAAATGTGCAGAGAACTTAAGAGAAGAAAGAAGATAAAAGGCAGCAATAGAATTCATAATTTATTCATCAGCCATACTCTACATTTATACTACCAGAAAATAACAGAAAATGAGATAACTTAGCTAAACAGTTCTGATCCTATAAATCAGAAACAAACTACCTACTTCCTAAATAGTAGGAACTACTTATTTGACTAGGTTTACTATTTTAAATGCTGAAATAAATAAAGATACTGCTGCAGTACTAAAGCAATATTTAACAGACTTGACTATATGCTGAAAAAGGTTAAGTTCTACAACCACAATGTGAGGACTTTTAATCACAATTTGAAAAAGTGCCTCACAGAACTAGAGAAAAAGGTAGCTGTTTTGCTGAATACTCGACCTCCTGCTGCTTCCACTACCCATGTTGATCGTGCAATTGCAATTGAACTTAAACGTCGCTTCCGTACAATGGACAAAAAATAAGATGCAACTATCAACACCATAAAGAACCTTATCGTTTTTCTCCCTATCATGGAAGATGATAACAAAAAGGGGGAGAAGGATAAGCCTGCTGATAATAAACCTACTATTGAGGATGACATCACAAGCATCAAAGCAAATCATGGATTTCCTACTGGAGGAGTCCCAACACCTAAGTCTCCAAAGCAGCAAGGTAAACCAAAGGTTGATAGCTCTAGAGTTCAAATTCTATCTCTTTCTCCATACATGAAGTTAAAAAACGATCTTGAAGAAGCTGAATATCAAGAGAACTTCAGAGGCTAAAAGAAGAGAATCAACAGCGAGAACATAATTATCATAGGAGGAAAGAATGGCTACTGAGGAAGCAGCAAAAGAAGAAGTAAGAAGAGAAGAAAGATTAGACTTACATTTTATCTTTGTAATCTTCTTTGTTTCTTTCCTACTGAACCTATATTAGTGCTAGTAAATCATTTTGTTGATATTGATGAAATATGTGATGCTTGTTGTTTGGTGATAAAAATATCTCGTTTTGACATCATCAATTAGGGGGAGATTGTTAAGTCAACCCCTGTTTATTTACTTTGTTAAAGTATTTATACTTGAAATATTTATTTGAAATGGATGATGTATTATAGTACTTTCGTGAATATATTGTAAAAGGAGTTAGAACAAAATCTAATTTGTTAGTTGTATTTTAGCAAAGTAGTTTAAGCAAGAGGCATTTCAGCAAACTTGATCATCAGCAAGCAAGGAAGTGTCAAACCAAAAAAATGTCAGTACTTTTAGAAAGATCCAACAAATTTTGAGTAGGTTTGCATATGGACAATTTAAGCAAGGCTATTTTCAATAGACCTTTGCTTAAGCAGACTTCGAGATTAGCAACGCTAAGGAACTTAAGCAAAAGACTTCTTAAGTAAGGTTCTACCTTGACTTCCTTGCTGAATGAGTTACCTAGTGAATCCCTTAAGGAAGAATTTCTCAAGCAAGACAACTCACATTATGCAAGGCTTAGAGAAAGCCTTGTTGAAGATGGTTTACTTTTTTAGAAGTCAAAAATATGATTTTTGGATGCTTGCTTAAGTTAGTTGTTAACCTTCTAGATGATCACTACAAGACAAAATAATAGGTAGCAAGGACAAATTTTCAACAGTTCTAAAAAGTACATCTTTCCATCAGCTAGAAAGTACAACTCTCCACTAACTCTTTTTCAAATTAGCAATGGTCATCTTTTTGGAGGAGCTACCAAGGAGATGCTCTGACATTCTGATATCCTAAGATTTCAGCAATGCATGAATTTTACAAGGTTGAATAGACTACTAGCTATCTACTCAACAACGAGTCCTACTTAAAGCCAACAAACAAAATTTCTCCATGTTTTAGAAAGTCTAAGTGGCTTAGAAAAGTCTTACTGACTTAAGCAAGGTATAAGTGGCCTAATGTAATTTGGACAAAGTGTTCTCATAGAACTTGTTATGTGTAAAGATTCTAGTGAATGTTTTCTCTTAATAAGAAGAGATGAAGAGTGGAGTAGGTGTTGTTGAACCACTATAAAAATATTGTCACTCATCCTTTACTTATTTTTTATTTCCTACTTATTTGTTATCTTGCTTAAATATTACTTGCTTAGAATATCATACTCCAAGGGAATTTTTCATTCGGCTGCCTTCAAAATCTCTTAGTAAATTTTTCTTAAACATTGCTTAAGTAAGGAATATGGTTTTAGCAAAAAAACAACTTTTTAAGCAAAGTTAAAATTGAAAATCCTATTCAACTCTCTTCTAGTATTTTTTTCTTTGTGACCTAACAAAACTTAAAAGTGAATCGAGCGTAGACTCTTTGTTTTGGATATTTAAATATCTCAAAACCTAATTATTTATCTGAAAGAAATTGTGAGAGAGAGTATTTTCTCAAAGAATAAGAGAGTAATTACTCAAATTTTGGTGTGTGCAAAAGTGGTGCTGGAGGTGAGTTTATATAGGAGAGCCTCCTAGGGTTTTACAATTAAAAAAATAAAATCATAATATTCAATGCGTATCTTTTTCTTAGCCACCAATAATATGATAATCTAGAACTTGGGTTGGACCATTTCTATTTATTGGGCTTCCATCATATATTTCACTACTGGATTTGTGGCGCCCCCGAAATATTTCTCGAGCCGAGGCCTCGGACACTATTAGCAATGTGAGTGACAGTCCCCGAGATCCCCAGGCTGGAACCCCGAGATCCCCAGGCTGGAACCCCGGGCTGCACCAGAAAACTACAACACAACATCACAACAGCAAAACAAACACCACAGCCAAACATTAACAACATTCCTGTGAGAAATACATTCTCAAATACATCATTATAAAATCTTAAGGTCCACATCATCTTACAAAACCTCAAAGCTTGAAAATAAACAAGCTACAGCGGAAACAAAACTTTAGATGGCTCATACGGCCTTACAACTTAAACATTCTTATGTCATTCTCTCTTTCCCTTTATTAGGCGACTCAGCCTTCATAACATAACCTAAAAAACATTTCATGAAATTTCACATGAGCGTTTACGCTCAGCAAGTATATAGTCATAAGCAAGAGAAACAGATAATTCAAAAGCTTTTATACTTTTCGAGGTTGGGCGAAGCAATGCCAACACCTCATGATAATCAATAAACATATATCATCTAGGGTGCCCGAGTGATATCAAGGGTTAACCCTCTTTCAATAAATGATGATTCACCCTCTCTTCATCAGATAATGCATCACCTGACCAAACTGATCATTATCTGACTTCCTTTAACAATCAAATTTCATCCCAGCTGGTCAGCTTGGTCGTTTGATTCATCATTTGACATACGTAGTCACTTGCAGAAAGCATATGGTCTGCGAAAAGTCTGATTACCGATGCCTTGCCTCAGTCTATCATTCTCTATCATCATTGGCCAGAATACTAGGTGAAAGCATTCAACAGCCCCTTTAACTTCCCATATGGAATATATCTTCTTGAAAACATTTTCACATTTTAAATTGGCACGATCAACAATTAAAAGCAGCGACTGCCAAACACATTGGTGTGCTCAACAGATAAAAGTTGACTACCGATGATTTTTCTATATACCCATATGGAAGTTGCTTTGGTGCACATACAAGTTCACGACTGCAACACCCTTGCATCATCATCATCTTTTTGTGTGCTAGCAACTTTAAACAGCTAGCAATCACCCAATAACATATAGCTCAATCAATAACATCTTTTCACGTACATCGGATCAATGATCGTACGTTACTTAATCATGAATAAAATCATCATCATGCGTAAGCTTTAACATCATTCATTTACGTAAATCGAAATAGTGATTCTACGTAATCAGTAAGAATGAAAGGGGAATGAGTATATACTTGCCTTGGTCCTTAGCTAAAATCACTATACTGGTTGCAAAAGGGTTCTATAAAACATCACTGTTGGTATAACATGAGAAATCCAAACTTTAAAGATGACCATTCAGATTAGAAAATGGTGATCAGGGAATGAGGTTGCCCGTCGGGGAAAGATTCACTCGTCAAAGACTAACAAATATCTCGTCAGAGACTAACAAATATCTCATCAGAGACTACTGACGTCATCTTAACCCATCGGAAACTAAGGATGACATCATTGGAGACTATTTAACCCATAAGAGACTGATGACGTCATCTTAACTCATCGGAGACTAAGGCTGACGTCATCATCAGAGACTAATTAACTCATAAGAGACTGATGACGTCATCATAAGTCAACGGAGACTAAGGCTGACGTCATCATCAGAGACTAAGGTTACCTCGTCAGAGACTAACATTTACTCATTAAGGACTGATGACGTCACCTTAACTCATCGAAGACTAAGGAAGACGTCATGATCAGAGACTAACATTAACTCATCAGAGACTAATGTTAACTAGTCAGAGACTAACTCCATCAAAGACTAATATTTACTCATCGGAGACTAACATTAACTCATCAGAGACTAATGTTATCTCGTCAGAGACTAACTTTATCTCATCAGAGACTAACTTTAGAGCTTGTCTCCAATTCGATGAAAGGCCTTACATAAACAAACTCAACCTAGGATGCCACATGAACATAAATATGCAACAGAACGTAGCCTTTCTTTTAAAGCTTTGTTCTTCCTTGAAAATCTAGTATGCACAGCTAATATTCTCGGATGCTAAGCAAAAAGGAACAACAGAGGAGAACTTAAAATTCTTACCTCCTGTGTTGACGAAAGAGATCAAAGCCTGAATGAAAACAATCGCCCAAAAAAGAGAACCTGAAATTATACGAAGATGGTAGGTTTAAAAAAGAACTTCGGAAGAGAAAATCTTTAGAAAGGAGACTGAAATGTTCCTCCGAATGAGGTATTTATAGTAGGCTGAGATTTTGCTTTGAGATAAAATGATTGGCTAATCTGGACGGTAAAACGGCTGCTCATCATTATTCTTAGCAGCTAAGCATGTAATAAGCCTGGTGTCCTTCATGCAAATAAGTCAGCTACTAGAGCAGCTTACTAATCAAATTATCATACGTACACAATGATGTCATCATCCTTACGTATGCCATTCTGTTCAGCAAGAGATTTACTGGCAATCCAACTACAAAATCCATCGTGATGTATTCCCATTTCCATTCTGGGATATCCAAGGATTGTAACAAACCACTAGGCTTTTAGTTTTCTGCTTTAACTTGTTGACAGGTCAGACATGTATTTATCCATTCAGCTATTTCCTTCTTCATGTTTGGCCACCAAAAATTTTGTTTCAAATCCTGATACATCTTGGTTCCACCTGGATGTATCGAAAATTTAGAGTTATGGGCCTCCTGTAGTAGACTTCTTTTTAATTCCAGTTTTGTCAGAATCCAAATCCTATTTTCAAATCTCATCAATCCATCATCGTGGATCCGACATTTCCCATTTTCTCTCCTTAGCAATTTTTCCCTATCTTCCACATATTCTTCTTGAGTTTCTTTGATAATAGTCAGTAAGCTTCGTTTTACACCAACCTCTTGCTCTAACTCTTTCCTTTGTTGAGTTGTGATAACATTTAATTGTAACTTCTCCAAATCCATCCTTTTATCATAAACATGAACTAAAAATGCTTCGCATCCCTTGCGTAACATTCTATTAGCTTGTAGTACTGTAAAAAGATGAGAGGGTTTTGTAAACTTACATCCATGGAATAACACTTTATTATTTAAGGGTGTTTTTAGGGAAACCTTCTTTTTCCTGCAATCTATACTAGCTTGGTATTTATGTAGCCAATCCATGCCTAGTATTAGTTCAAACTCTCCCAATGGAAAAGGTATTAGATTTTCAGGGAAGTCATGCTTTCCTATTCTTATACTATTGTGAGAACCCAAAAATTTTAAATGTATTTTACGATAAGAAATAATGTTATTTTGTGTTATTTTATTTTTGCATGGAGGTTAGCCTTCTTAAATATGAATGATGAATTCATATCTACAATGAAAATTTTTCTAATTATGTGATATCCATGATTATGAGGTTAAGTTCCTTAAAAAAAAAGTATTAAAAAAGGGACTAGCAAATTCCACATAAAATTATATTGATCAACTTGGAAGAGGGTGAGAGAATTACGTAAGTGTTATACTTACGTGTTGATTAAAGAGTTGTTTAAGTGGCAGTAGTCGATCAAGGCTTTGTGCATGTAGGACAACAGTTGTTAGCTATTAAAGAGTAATGATAAGCAGCCGTTTTACCGTCCAGATTAACCAATCATCTTATCTTAAAGCTTAACCTTAGCTTATTGCTCTTGAACTCTATAAATACCTCATTCGAGATGAAATTTTAATTCCTTTACCAAAATTTCTCTTTTAAGAGTTTCGTTTAAACTTATCATCTCCATAAATTTCCAAGTTCTTCTTTCGAAAAATTATTCTCAAACAAGCTTTGATTTCACCCTTAAGAACGAAGAGGTAAGAACCTGGTACTCTACTTAGTTTCTTTCGTGCATAGCATCAAAGATTTATGCTAAGTTTATATTCTTTTGCATTTTAATGAGACATTCTAGGCTGAGTTTCTTCATGATAAGCCTTCCATGGTAGCAACAATAAGCTCTAATGTTAGTCTCTGATGAGATACTTTAGTCTCTGATGAGATAGATGTTAGTCTCTGATGAGATGTTGTTAGTCTCTGATAAGATGCTGTTAGTCTCTGATGAGGTGTTGTTAGTCTCTGATGAGATGCTGTTAGTCTCTGATGACGTCATCTTAGTCTCCGACAGGCTAAGTTTAGTCTCTAATGACGTCATCCGTAGTCTCTGATGGGCAAAATTTGTTAGTCTCTAATGGATAAAGATATTAGTCCCCGAGGAGTTTGGCAATAGCCAACTGAGTTTGGTGCTGAACAAATGATCCTCTGATGAAGTTCAGTGGTGACTTACAAAGCTTGGCGATGAACAAATCATCCCCTATCAGCCAAGAGAGTTTGAGGATAGTCAAAGTTACCACCCGACGAGTTTGGCGGTGAGAAAATTATCCCCTGATGGGTAAGTCATCCCCTGATGACTATTCCCTAATGAGTGAATGATACCCTGATGGTCGAAGGCTATCCCCTGATGGCCGAGAGACATCCCTTGATGGGCGAGACATCCCCTGACGGGTAGTTTTTTCCCTGATGACTAGTTATCCCCTGATGCGCAGTCTATCATCAAGACTATAAAACATTATTTTCTTAAAATTATTTTATTATATTATTATTTAAGATAGTAAAACTCTAAGAACATCACATACACATTTTCTTTCATAAATTCTTATTAAGGTATTAAAATATTACTTATATAATTTACAGAATCTTTCACTCACCAGTAAGTTGAATTTGAATCTTTGTTACAAAGGACCGAGGCAAGTATATTCTCACTCTCATGCTTATTTCAGTTAAGCGCATGATCAATTGATTCGACATGCGTACACGGTTATGACTTTTATGTTTAAATTTCCTTGTGAATCAGAATGCTATGCTTTAGTTTTCGCTAGCATAATATGAATGGAAATGCATGGATATAACGGAGCTTTGATTTATCAGTTATTTTTCAATATTATATCTGTGCAATAAATGAGAATGATATGTCCTTTAAATGGGTTATGCCACATGGATGGTTAGAGGAAAGGAAAGGTGTTGATTTGTTCTTCACCTGACCTAGAGGAAATTTTAAGTGACTGCGTACGTTCACACAAGGAGGGATCATGCAGACACAGTTAGGCCAGTTGTATACCGTATGGTTAGTAGATCCAACAGTTTTAGCCCCCGATGGATATTTTTTTTACTTCAAAGAAGTTATGCTTTGTTTTAAGAAGGATTACACAACTGTTTATCATCAGTAATCCTAAAGATCCTTTAAAGATTTCTGAGGCATTAGTATTGTTCCACCAAGCCTCTTAGCAGAATTGAATCCTTTGAAACATTCCAAATTTGTTTTCCCAAATTGTTTATATACTTGTTGGGCGTAAATCACTCAATCTAGTTGAATTTTAATGTCTTGCAGGGCAGAATATAAAGGCTGAGCCCTCTGACAAGGGAAAGACAAAGATGATCAGTTACCGAGTTTGGCTAACCCTTTGTAGTGCCGATAATGAAGGAAGGAGGGAAGATGTTTGAAGAGTGATGTTATGTATTATAGTATAGGGATAGAATAGCTTTCGCTGAAAATGTAATATTTTGGGTTGTAATAACTCTTTAATATTGTTTTTTTTTCCTAGTATTTATAATATGAATGGATGTGTGGTTATCTTTTCCTACTTTTGACAAAGCCCTGATCCAGTGAGGAATTTTGGGGGTCGTCACAGTTGGTATTAGAGCCCAGTTTGGCCAGAAGTGATTCATAAGGAAACACTGCCCGTAAACCACATCCAGGAGTAGGGAGTACTGTGGTATGTCCCAGGATTACTCCAGTAGAGAAATTTAAGAATTTGATGCTAGAATTAAAGTACTAGGATAGGTTAATGGGCCAAGGATTAAGACTTATGTTGGACACAAAGGTTGTTGAACACCTTAAGGGTAGAAACTGCTAAGGGAAGATAAGACTGAAATGAAGGCACCACCTCATAGATACATCGCTGCATGCATTGTTTATTGAGAAGTTCAAACTTACTGACTTGGATTGTTTTATGTAGATGGCCAGAGATCGTTCTAGATCCCCCACACGTTCTCCTAGAATAAATCTCCCAGTTTACAACTTTTCATCTGAAGAAGGAGAGGAGCCTAGTGTGGAGTCTCCATTGTTCACCCCTACATCATTGGATGAATATCCACCATCACCAGTATACGAAGGCCCCAGCCTCACCATGAAGCCAATGCAGGAGGCCGGACCTTCCACTATTCGCCGCGGGCCACGCATTTGCCACACAGCACGGAAATGCACAATACGCCAACGTTTTGACTGCAACCATGTTGTGACACAAGATATCCCACTGATGAAATGTGATACTCCGAGGCCTATTTCGTCCCCACCACAGGCAACAGTGCCATCCCATGATGAGATGGTACGTAGTTACGACATAGAAGTTCACTTTCATTTGGCAGCTATTGTTCATGCATTGAAGATTTGGAGGCATTACCTTTACGGTGAGAAGTGCAAGATATATACGGATCACAAAAGTTTGAAGTATATATTCACGCAAAAAGAACTCAACATGCGACAAAGGCGTTGGTTAGAGTTGATTCAAGACTATGACTGTTCTATCAACTACCATCCCGGAAAGGCAAATGTAGTTGCTGATGCGCTCAGTCGTTGTGAAAGACTGAATGTAATGACCATCCAAGAGGAGATCAGAAAAGAATTCGAATGCCTACAACTACATACCCTTACCACTACTCAGAAGATAGATATGGAAGAAGAAATTCGAGTTCGGCCTCAATTGCACGACCTCATTAAAATCGCACAAGAAGAGCATTGCAAAGAAATGGACAGATTAATTGAAGGAGATAAAGGCAGATATTGCATGCATAGCGATGGATTGCTGCGATATGAAGGTCGAGTGTGGATTCCTGTGAAGGCTGAATTAAAGCACGAACTTCTACATGAAGCCCACAACTCAAAGTTCTCCATTCATCCAGGAAGCACGAAAATGTACCAAGACTTGAAACAAAGCTTTTGGTGGCCCAACATGAAGAAAGAAATAGCTGAATGGGTAAGTAGATGCTTAACATGTCAGAGGGTTAAAGCGAAACATCGAAAACCAAGTGGACTACTTCAACCACTGGAAATCCCCAAGTGGAAGTGGGAATTTGTCACAATGGATTTCATAGTTGGACTACCAACCACGCTTGGAGGAATGAATGCCATTTGGGTCATAGTCGATAGACTGACCAAATTGGCACACTTCTTGGCCATCAAACACACATACAAGATAGATCAAATGGCAAGGTTATATGTTAAAGAAATTGTGAGTCGACATGGAGTGCCAGTCTCCATCGTGTCTGATCGGGATCCGAGGTTTACCTCAAGATTTTGGAAGAACATCCAAGACTATTTGGGAACAAGACTAGATATGAGCACAGCCTATCACCCCCAGACAGATGGTCAATCTGAACGCACGATTCAGACACTAAAAGATATGCTACGAGCTTGCGTTCTCGATTTCAAAGGTCATTGGGACAACCATCTACCCCTAATCAAATTCGCGTACAATAATAGTTATCATGCTAGCATTGGCATGGCCCTTTTGAAGCATTGTACGGTAGAAAATGCAGAACTCCACTTTATTGGAACGAAGTAGGAGAAAGGAAACTAATTGGACCAGAGATAGTCCAACAGACTGAGGAGGCAATTAGGATGATCAGAATTAGAATGAAGGAAGCTCAAGACCGACAGAAACAATATGTTGATCAACATAGGAAGGATCAAATTTTGGAAATTGGAAGTTATGCACTATTGAAAGTGTCACCCTAGAAAGGCGTAATGCGTTGTGGCAAGAAAGGAAAGTTGAGTCCCCGCTATGTAGGACCTTTTGAAGTATTGAGGAAGATTGGAGAAGTGGCCTTTCAATTGGCACTGCCATAGACTTTGCGCCACATTCATGATGTATTTCACATATCAGTGTTACGTCCTTATAAGGCAGACCTTAAAGGAGTAATTGATTATCAACCGATAGAGCTACAATCGGATTTAAATTATAAAGAGGTTAGAATCCAAATTTTAGATCGACAAGTTAAAATTCTTAGGAATAAAGATATTCCTTCTGTAAAAGTGTTATGGAACAACCATAGGGTAGAGGAAGCTACTTGGGAGCTTGAAAGCGCTATGATTGACAAGTACCCCCATTTATTTCATAGTTAAGTTTCGAGGACGAAACTTCTTTTAAGGGGGGAAGGATGTGAGAATCCGAAAATTTTAAATGTATTTTACGATAAGAAATAATGTTATTTTGTGTTATTTTATTTTTGCATGGAGGTTAGCCTTTTTAAATATAAATGATGAATTCATATCTACAATGAAAATTTTTATGATGATGTGATATCCATGATTATGAGGTTAAGTTCCTTAAAAAAAAGTATTAAAAAGGGGACTAGCAAATTTCACATAAGATTATATTGATCAGCTTGGAAGAAGGTGAGAGAATTACGTAAGTGTTATACTTTCGTGTTGATTAAAGAGTTGTTTAAGTGTCAGTAGTCGATCAAGGCATTCTGCATGTAGGACAACAGTTGTTAGCTGTTAAATAGTAATGATAAGCAGCCGTTTTACCGTCCAGATTAATCAATCATCTTATCTTAAAGCTTAACCTTAGCTTATTGCTCTTGAACTCTATAAATACCTCATTCGAGATGAAATTTTAATTCCTTTACCAAAATTTCTCTTTTAAGAGTTTCGTTTAAACTTATCATCTCCATAAATTTCCAAGTTCTTCTTTCGGAAAATTATTCTCAGATAAGCTTTGATTTCACCCTTAAGAATGAAGAGGTAAGAACCTGGTACTCTACATAGTTTCTTTCGTGCATAGCATCAAAGATTTATGCTAAGTTTATATTCTTTTGCATTTTCATGAGACATTCTAGGCTGAGTTTCTTCATGATAAGCCTTCCATGGTAGCAACAACAAGCTCTAATGTTAGTCTCTGATGAGATACTTTAGTCTCTGATGAGATACTTTAGTCTCTGATGAGATGTTGTTAGTCTATGATGAGATGTTGTTAGTCTCTGATGAGATGTTGTTACTCTCTGATGAGATGTTCATTAGTCTCCGACAGGCTAAGTTTAGTCTCTGATGACGTCATCCTTAGTCTCCGACAGGCTAAGTTTGGTCTCTGATGACGTCATCCTTAGTCTCCGACAGGCAAAAATTTCTTAGTCTCCGATGAAGAAATTCTTAGTCTCCGATGGAGGAATTTCCGTAGTCTCTGATAGGGAAAATATGTTAGTCTCTGATGGCTAAGGATATCAGTCTCTGACGAGTTTAATAATGAGAAAATTATTCCCCGATGCACAGTCTGTCATCAAGACTATAAAACATTATTTTCTTAAAATTATTTCATGATGTTATTATGCCAGATTTAAGACTGTAAAAGTCTAAGGACATCACATACACATTTCCTTTCATAAATTCTTATTAAGGTATTAAAATATTACTTGCATAATTTATAGAATCTTTCACTCACCAGTAAGTTGAATTTGAATCTTTGTTGCAAAGGACTGAGGCAAGTATATTCTTACTCTTATGTTTATTTCAGTTAAGCGCATGATCAATTGATTCGACATGCGTACAAAATTATGACATTTAAATTTAAATTTCCTTGTGAAACAGAATGCTATGCTTTAATTTTCGCTAGCATGATATAAATGAAAGTGCATGGATATAAAGAAGCTTTGCTCTATCAGCTATTTTTCAATATTATATTTGTGCAATAAATGAGAATGTTATGTCCCTTAAATGGGTTATGTCACATGGATGGCTAGAGGAAAGGAAAGGTGCTGATTTGTTCTTCACCTGACCTAGAGGAATTTTATGTGACTACGTACGTTCACTCAAGGAGGGATCATGCGGACACAGTTAGGCCAGCTATATACCGTATGGTTAGCAGATCCAACAGTTTTAGCCCCCGATGGATATTTTTTTTACTTCAAAGAAGTTTTGCTTTGTTTTAAAAAGAATTACACAAATGTTTATCATCAGTAATCCTGAAGATCCTTTAAAGATTTCTGAGGCACTAGCATTGTTCCACCAAGCCTCTTAGCAGAATTGAATCCTTTGAAACATTCCAGATTTGCTTTACCAAATTTTTTATATACTTGTTGGGCGTAAATCGCTCATTTTTGTTGAATTTTAATGTCTTGCAGGGCAGAATATAAAGGCTGAGCCCTCTGACAAGGGGAAGGCAAAGATGATCGGTTACTGAGTTTGGCTAGCCCTTTGTAGTGTCGATAAGGACGGAAGGAAGGAAGATGATCTGAAAAGTGATGTTTTCTATTATAGTATAGAGATAGAACAGCTTCTGCTGAAAATGTAATATTTTGGGTTGTAATAACTCTTTAATATTGTGTTCTTTTTCAGTATTTATAATATGAATTGATATGTGGTCATCTTTTCCTACTTTTGACGAAGCCCTGATCCAGTGAGGGATTTTGGGGTCGTCACACTGATGACGACATCAGTAGTCTCTGATGGGCAAAATTTGTTAGTCTCTGATGGCTAAAGATATTCGTCCCCGAGGAGTTTGGCGATAACCAACTGAGTTTTGTATTGAACAAATGATCCACTGATGAAGTTCAGTGGTGACTTACTAAGTTTGGCGATGAAAAAATCATCCCCTGTCAGCCAAGAGAGTTTGGCGATAGTCAAAGTTACCACACGACGAGTTTGGCGGTGAGAAAATTTTCCCCTGATGGGTAAGACATCTCCTGATGACTATTCCCTGATGAGTGAATGATACCCTGATGGTCGAGAGACATCCCCTGACGGGTAGTTTTTTCCCTGATGCGCAGTCTGTCATCAAGACTATAAAACATTTTTTTCTTAAAACTATTTTATGATGTTATTATTTAAGATAGTAAAAGTGTAAGGACATCACATACACATTTTTTTTCATAAATTCTTATTAAGGTATTAAAATATTACTTATATAATTTACAGAATCTTTCACTCACCAGTAAGTTGAATTTGAATCTCTGTTGCAAAGGACCGAGGCAAGTATATTCTCACTCTCATGCTTATTTCAGTTAAGCGTATGATCAATTGATTCGACATGCGTACACGGTTATGACTTTTATGTTTAAATTTCCTTGTGAATCAGAATGATATGCTTTAGTTTCTGCTAGAATAATATGAATGGAAGGGCATGGATATAACGGAGCTTTGATTTATCAGTTATTTTTCAATATTATATCTGTGCAATAAATGAGAATGATATGTCCTTTAAATGGGTTATGCCACATGGATGGCTAGAGGAAAGGAAAGGTGTTGATTTGTTCTTCACCTGACCTAGAGGAAATTTTAAGTGACTACGTACGTTCACACAAGGAGGGATCATGCGGACACAATTAGGCCAGCTGTATACCGTATGGTTAGCAGATCCAACGGTTTTAGCCCCCGATGGATATTTTTTTTTCTTCAAAGAAGTTATGCTTTGTTTTAAAAAGGATTACACAACTGTTTATCATCATTAATCCTGAAGATCCTTTAAAGATTTCTGAGGCATTAGTATTGTTTCACCAAGCCTCTTAGCAGAATTGAATCCTTTGAAACATTCCAGATTTGCTTTCCCAAATTGTTTATATACTTGCTGGGCGTAAATCGCTCATTCTTGTTGAATTTTAATGTCTTGCAGGGCAGAAATAAAGGCTGAGCCCTCTGACAGGGGAAAGGCAAAAATGATTGGTTACTGAGTTTGGCTAACCCTTTGTAGTGCCGATAAGGAAGGAAGGAGGGAAGATGTTTGAAGAGTGATGTTATGTATTATAGTATAGCGATAGAATAGCTTCCGCTGAAAATGTAATATTTTGGGTTGTAATAACTCTTTAATATTGTTTTTTTTTCCTATTATTTATAATATTAATAGATGTGTGGTTATTTTTTCCTACTTTTGACGAAGCCCTAATCCAGTGAGGGATTTTGGGGGTCGTTACAACTACACTCAGGTAGTATACTCTTAGCAATATACCCCTCTTGATTAGCTTTTATGACTTCTAGAGGTGTTTCTAAACATTCAGGAGTAAAATTTCTATCCTTATGAAAACACTCAGATATGAAGGATCTAGTTGTGCCAGAATCAAATAAAGCATATACTTCAATTGAATTAACCAAGACCGTACCTGAAACCACATTATCAGACAACAGTGTGTCTTGTGCAATCATTTTATAAGTCCTAGCTTGCGGTCGATCTCCTGTCATGCTAGGTCCTACTAATTGGAGTTTACCCTGACTCTTTTTCTGAGGACATGAAGTGGAGATGTGGCCTTCCTGACCACAACTAAAGCATCTCCTTGTAGTTCCAACTATACGGCTAGCATTTTGTGGTTGATATTGTTGCGGAGAAAACCTTGGTTGGAAAACGTTTGGTGCCTGACTTGGGCAATTGGTGGCAGTATGCCCAGATCGACGGCATTTGAAACACAAACCGGTTCCTATTAAACACTGGGAAGTTTCATGGTTTCTTCCACATTTGCCACAAATAACAATCCTCCTTTTATTCTCACTTAAATCCATACTGAAATTTCTTTTCCTACTATTATTATTATACCTATTTCCTTCCTCTTGTTTCATCATGACCGAACTGGTTTGTGGTTTTTCTTGTCCTCCCATTCTTTGATTAAGATTGTTACTAAAATAACTTCCTTTCCTTTGTCCTTCTTTGCGTTTCTCCCAGTTAAATTCCCAGAGTAGCTTGCCACTTTTCTCTGCTACCTTTGACCTTTGAACAACTTCAGCATAGTTGTTTAGACACGAAATAGCAATCTTATCCTGAAACCATGGATTTAAACCATGCTCAAACCTTCTTGTCTTCCTTCTCTCAGTATTTACCAAATGCGGGGCAAATCTTTGTAGTTCATTAAACTTCTTCTCATATTCTTCCACAGTCATGCTCCCTTGTCTCAATTCTAAGAATTGTTTTTCTAGCTCATCCGCAGCACTGGTTGGAAAATACTGGTTTTTCTAGCTCATCCGCATCATTGTTACTTTGAGAGAATTCCTTAATCATGTTTACAATAAGGCAATAGGATTCTCCTGATTATCATTTCCTTGATTGTTGTTCAGGTTGGGGGTTCTCTTGGTCAGCTTGGTTGGTAGCTTGACGAGTTCGAGGTCTTCCTCTCGGGGCCATTTCCTATAAATTAAGAAAAATATAAACTTACCATCGAAAATTCTCTCTCTTTGAAGAATAACATACACAAAAAAAAAGAAGAAAATTTCCAAATTAAACCATCAAAATATATATTAAGTAACAAAAGTTACATTATAGCAAATTTGTACAATAAAGCTTCCTTGTTACAACATTAAACACAAACAAAACAACACTGACTACTTTCGATGCCTAATACAGGGTTGGGAATCAAGTTCACTCATTGTCTTACGTGCAAAACGACACGCTCCCTCAACCTTCTCTATACGATTATACATTAACTGATCTCGATCTGCTACAGTAGGCTGGCGCAGCCTAAGATAATTACTAACCAAGATCACCACCTCTGTCAAAGTCTCAGTGAGAACTAAGGACACATCCTGAAATGATACCCTCTAAAAGTCCAACAGTCTGCTAGTTCTTTGATGAGCCATTGACTGACGCATCATGGTGGTATTATGTGTAGCCAACTTTGATTGTGTCATATGGATTCTGTGTTGAAGATAATAACAAATTCCATTTGGAAAAGGCAAGGGTACTGAATGTTCTGGTGGTGGTACTGCAGGTGCAACATTTGATAAGGTAACTGGTGTAGAAACAGCATGTGGAGTGGCTGACACCATAGGTAATGTGTGCCTAACAGCAGGGGAACCTCTTATTTGGGAAGTATCCAAGGTTGGAGAATCTGTTTGATCATGGGGTGAGGAAGGACTCTTCATATGAACTGAGAAACTTGACCCCTTAACTGATTTGGTTGGGTTCTGTTTATTACCTTCAGAATCTACAGACCCCTTAACATGTTTATCAGAACCTCTGGGCATTTCAAAATGAAAAACCTGAGTTGGTTATTCACTCTTTTGCGAGGAGTCACTCGCCAACATGCACCTATCCTTCCACTGTTAACATCTAACAGATGGTGTCTACCAGACTTGCAAGGTCGAGCAGCCTTACTACTAGGGATATACTCCTTCTCTGAACTTTTAAACATAGGTGCCTTGCCCTTATCTATAGGTCCTGGAATAGATGGATTCATGTATAAAGGAAACATAGCTTAAATCAATATCAACTTAACATTTATAATAAGGATTCAATATACATACTAATACTCCAACAGAATGTACAATGACTTCAACGTGAATTGTTTTATCTTATAACCTCTCATCTAACCCGATAACCCAAGAACAACCGAGATTCAACTTAGACATTTATCTCTTATTCAACTCGCCTTATCCTTTTAGTCATTTCCTTACTTTACTAAATCCCAAATTCTATTTTTCAGTAGAGAACATGTCTCTTAACTGGTGCTTAGCTGCTGTGCTCTGATACAAACTGTGGCGCCCCTGGAAAATTCCCTGAGCCGGACCTCGGGCACTGTCAGCAATGTGGGTGACAGTCCTCGAGATCCCCAACTGGAACCCCGGGCTGCACCAGAAAACTACAACACAACATCACAACAGAAAAACAAACAACACAACTAAGCATTAACAACATTCCCGTGAGAAATACATTCTCAAATACATCATTATAAAATCTTAAGGTCCACATCATCTTACAAAACCTCAAAGCTTGAAAATAAACAAGCTGCAGCGGAAACAAAACTTTAGATGGCTTATACGGCCTTACAACTTAAACATTCTTATGTCATTCTCTCTTTCCCTTTATTAGGCGACTCAGCCTTCATGACATAACCTGAAAAACATTTCATGAAATTCCACATGAGCGTTTACGCTCAGCAAGTATATATTCATAAGCAAGAGAAACAGATAATTCAAAAGTTTTTATACTTTTCAAGGTTGGGCGAAGCAATGCCAACACCTCATGATAATCAATAAACATATATCATCTAGGGTGCTCGAGTGATATCAAGGGTTAACCCTCTTTCAATAAATCATGATTCGCCCTCTCTTCATCATATAATGCATCACCTGACAAGACTGATCATTATCTGACTTCCTTTAACAATCAAATTTCATCCCAGCTGGTTAGCCTGGTCGTTTGATTCATCATTTGACATACGTAGTCACTTGCAGAAAGCATATGGTCTACGAAAAGTCTAATTACCGATGCCTTGCCTCGGTCTATCATTCTCTATCATCATTGGCCAGAATACCAGGCGAAAGCATTCAACAGCCCCTTTAACTTCTCATATGGAATATATCTTCTTGAAAACATTTTCTCATTTTAAATTGGCACGATCAACAATTAAAAGCAGCGACTGCCAAACACATTGGTGTGCTCAACAGATAAAAGTCGACTACCGATGATTTTCTATATACCCATATGGAAGTTGCTTAGGTGCGCATACAAGTTCACGACTGCAACACCCTTGCATCATCATCATCTTTTGGTGTGCTAGCGACTTTAAATAGCTAGCAATCACCTAATAATATATAGCTCAATCAATAACATCTTTTCACGTACATCGGATCAATGATCGTACGTTACTTAATCATGAATAAAATCATCATCATGCGTAAGCTTGAACATCATTCGTTTACATAAATCGAAATAGTGATTCTACGTAATCAGTAAGAAAGAAAGTGGAATGAGTATATACTTGCCTTGGTCCTTAGCTAAAATCACTATACTGGTTGCAAAAGGGTTCTGTAAAACATCATTGTTGGTATAACATGAGAAATCCAAACTTAAAAGATGACCATTCAGATTAGAAAATGGTGATCAGGGCATGAGGTTGCCCGTCGGGGAAAGATTCACTCGTCAGAGACTAACAAATATGTCATCAGAGACTGCTGACGTCATCTTAACCCATCGGAGACTAAGGATGACGTCATCGGAGACTATTTAACTCATAAGAGACTGATGACGTCATCTTAAGTCATCGGAGACTAACGCTGACGTCATCATCAGAGACTAAGGTTACCTCGTCAGAGACTAGCATTTACTCATCAGGGACTGATGACGTCATCTTAACTCATCGGAGACTAAGGATGTCGTCATCATCAGAGACTAACATTTACTTATCGGAGACTAACATTAACTCATCAGAGACTAATGTTAACTCGTCAGAGACTAACTCTATTAGAGACTAATATTTACTCATCGGAGACTAACATTAACTCATCAGAGACTAATGTTAACTCGTCAGAGACTAATTTTATCTCATCAGAGACTAACTTTAGAGCTTGTCTCCGATTCGATGAAAGGCTTTACATGAACAAACTCAACCTAGGACGCCTCATGAACATAAATATACAACAGAACGTAGCCTTTCTTTTAAAGCTTTGTTGTTCCTTGAAAATCTAGTATGCACGGCTAATATTCTCGGATGCTAAGCAAAAAGGAACAACATAGGAGAACTTAAAATTCTTACCTCCTGTGTTGACAAAAGAGATCAAAGCCTGAATGAAAGTAATCGCCCAGAAAAGAGAACTTGAAATTATACAAAGATGGTAGGTTTAAAGAAGAACTTTGGAAGATAAAATATTTACAAAAGAGACTGAAATGTTCCTCCGAATGAGGTATTTATAGCAGGCTGAGATTTAGCTTTGAAATGAAATGATTGGCTAATCTGGACGGTAAAACGGCTGCTCATCATGATTCTTAGCAGCTAAACATGTAATAAGTCTGATGTCTTCATGCAAATAAGTCAGCTACTAAAGCAGCTTACTAATCAAATTATCATAGGTACACAATGATGTCATCATCCTTACGTATGCCATTCTGTTCAGCAAGAGATTTACTGATCTGAACACTTAACTCCTTCAAGCAATATCAACATAAATTGCTTGATCTTATAATCCAACATCCAATCAAACATAATCATTTAATGGATCCAAAAATATTTAGACATTCAAAAACATCATATAATAACTATGTACATATTAATAAGAAAATAAAATTAAAAAAAATGAGTGAATAAATTATTTATAGATAAACAAATTTTTCAGGTCGTCACAGGATTAAGTCTACAATAAGAAATAATTCATATGAGGACTATAAAAATCCCATAGTTTTATTTTAGGAATGTAATTTAAAATTTAAATGACTCAACTAAAAATTCAAATAGACTTGACTAATTAAGAAAATTACTATATGATTTTAATCAAACATGTTTTCCCGTTTTTTATGCAAACCCTATTAGAAACTTTTCGTAAATATTGTACTCTATATTATTGACATTTGAAACATTAATTAATTTTGAATCTAAATTTAATTTCTCTTTCCTTTGTTAATCTTTGCAAACATCTCATATAATATTAGAATTTAAATATATGAAAATTTTAATTTTGAAATTTAATTAGGTAAGTTTACTAATTAATCTTTAATAATAAATAATTTCCTTATTTGATTAAATTTCAAAATTTTCTTTTTCATAAAAAATCAATTAAGATCATGTCATTTAATTTATAATAATTTCATATTTGCATGTTTAAATTTAAATTAGTAAGTTAGCATTAATCACAAATACTCTTTCTTTTTAACACAATATCTTTGGTTTCTTTTCTTATTTATAAAATTCATATAACAAATAGTTTAGATTTATATCTCTTCACATATAATTCAAGTTAAATTTTCTTTATTATTAAATTTTTTTAAAATAAATTAGGCACACACATAATTCAATTTTAAAAATTGTTATTAAATAGAACATAAAATAATAGTAATGGGTGTGAGGGGTGCCTAACATTTCCCACAATTCCCGAATTCAAATTATTTGGTTCGTAAACGACAAGGTCATTAAAATCAAAACAATTCACAATTAATAATTTTTTAAAATAAATGAGATGAGTCGGTGAATCTTTTTTCAAAAATTCTACCGAGCGGTGGCTCCTAAACTTGAACTGATTCGTTGAGGGATTCACACACCTTAATTTTAAATTCAAACATAAAGTGCTTTAATAAAACTTGAAAACAATTTTCATGTTTTATTGTCGAACATTACACTTATTCAATAAAATTTGACTCTTTAAAACATTACACTTATTCAATAAAATTTGACTCTTTAACTTTAAAATTATAAGATGGTACGTAATTTTACTATTGGAACTAATCCACAACTTTTCTTTTTTAAGATTTCTCTTTCCTAAAATCCTTTGCTAAGCAAAGAAACAATTCTTCTAACAGACAGCCAACAGAAAAGACTTAAAATTGACAGAAGCATTTGGGCAAATTGGATGTCTAAATTCATCATTGCACTAATTTCCTACGTGCGCCTTAGCTAGCTAGGTTATCCATCAGGCTTCGATTGTCTGGGTTTTATTCGAATATAAACCTTTATGCTTTATTTTACCTATGCCTCTTGATGTGATGACATTTATTTAAATTTCTCATGAAGTGTCCTACCACTTAAACATTATATTTTCACACCTTTTAAAATACACAAAAACACAGATAAAGTGATCATTTACAACTCACTAAAGTTGCATGTAAGAATTCAATATTTGCAGAATCCGTTGTGTGCGTACGGATTATTATCCGTGTTTGCATAAATATAATGATGGGAATGATTGGGATTATAATACTCGTATTATCCTTTTTCTTTTTTCTTTTATAGAATTAACTACAATTATAGGCCTTAATTTTATTTTATTTTATCTCAACAAAACCAAAATTATAGTAGTACACACATTTTAGAGTCCTTAAATTTTTCTATTCTTTCCCGGCTTTAACCTCCTAATCAATATTAATACGAAGTCTCTTATGATACATAATTAAGAGTTGTTACAATTTGAAATATGTCATTCATCTGCATGGTGAAATGCTAAGCCCTGATTGGCTTCTCTTCCTTCCATTATTGAAAAAGCTTTTCACTTTATATAAATTTCAGCCGATGATGAACGATGAAGAGTATAAAAAAACACAAATTTGTGTATGTAATCAAATTTAAAATTTAAATAAAATATGATTATATGTTCTATTCCCCAGGTTACTACTCTCTAATTCATGATTATTATCGTTTTAAAAGAATTAACATTCAGTAATTAATTTGTTAAATAAATAATTAAATATAATTATAAATTAACATATTCGCTTATAATAATTAGTCTTTCAATGAATTCATATGTATGTTTCCCATAAATAAGAAATAAGGGTAATGTAGTAAACTATTTCTTTTATTTGTCTAGATTATCATAATATATCGATCAAAATGAAATTTTGACAAAGTTCTGAACTGATTATTATTGTGAACGGAAATGAGTAATGTCTAATGCATTTATTCACACACTCATTAATGATCCTGACTTCTTAACTTTATGAAAAGACAATTGATGACCAATTTAATCAATAACTAATTTATATCGTCTTTTAGTTAATTACATAAAAAGACGCATAAAAATTTGGGTGTGAGAGATACAAAAATAGACAAACATAATAAGCAACCAAGACACATTCCACAAATAATAATAAAAAAATCATTTCTTGCATGTTTATATAAGATTCAAAAGACGATTTACTAGACCGTGTATAAGATTAAAGACAAGTAAATTTACAGAAGTCTATAACAAATACCGTTATAGTAAAATATGTTAGATATAAATGTTGATAATGATAATTCAATTATAAAGGGATAAATGTACATCTGTAAATACTTGAACTATTTTATAAATTTTAATATATTTGTACAACTTTTACATCCACTGATGGACAACTCAGTGATCAGGGGATAAGCTTAACTGCACTAGGCAAGTCATCAATGGACACTTAGAAAAGACTTCATAGTATCAGGGGATGTCTGTTGTTACTTAAACAGTCAAGTATTCTGCACATCAGACGTTCCAGACAAAGCCAATAAAGCATCAGCGCTTAAAATTGTCACTATTTGAAAAGGCATCAGTGGAAACACCCATCAGGGGAACCCGTCAAGGAAAACATAAAATACTGCATTAGTGAATGACACCGACAAGGGAATCTATTAGGGAATCCTAAAACTCAACATCATGCGTGACATGGAACAAGACCAACCCATCAAGGGAAGTTCAACCACTGCATCAGGGAATAGCAAAGATAAAAAAACCTGTCACGGAAACCATCAAAGGGAATGTTAAACACTACATCAGTGAAAGTCATCGGTGGATACAAGTAAGTCTTAACATTAGGGAATCAATAAACACTTATCTAATTCCACATCAAGGATTAGCATCAGTAGATAGTGAAGCACTGATCAAAACTTTATTAGGGTTTGTCATCAAAAGATTCAGAAGCACTCATCAAGTTAACATCAGGACTTGTCATCAGGGGATGGTTATGACCTAGTCCACTCGTCATCAGGACTTACATGCAAAACACTGATATTTGTCCTAGAAGCAAGGGATATAACTAGAAAGTTATTCCTTGAAGTTTGATGGTCCAATAACAACTCTCAAATATTAAATGCATGAAGATCGAGGATAAAACAGAAACAACACTAGCCAAAAGCAGTCTGACACGTATTTCCGAAAGGATAATGATGGGACATACTGCGGCTACATTGAAAAAGGCAACATGTCTAGCACGTGAATTTTACAACTGATCTCCTATATATACAGAAAGAGTTGTTACACAAAAACTACCACGACACAGAACACTTACACACCAAAAAAAAGTTTTGTAATAGATCTCGGGAGAAATATTCAAAGAAAAATTAGTAGCTAGTGTGTGAGAAAAAGAAGTTGTAATTCATTACAGAGCTGTAGTTGTTAATCACTTTATGATTATACAGATTCTCAGAAAAACACCAAGTTATAATATAATTATTTTAACTTGAATACTTGTGTGTTCATTTTAATTTCAATATTATTTTTCTGATTACTGCAGTTATTCCAGTCTTTATGTATTAAGTTTTAAAAATCAAAAAAGTTTATAGTGTTTGTATTCAACCCCTTCTACAAACACTTGATATTATTCACTTCTAACAAAATACTACGATCTTAATTTTAGACTCTTCGGTGATAATGTTGAAAATGTAGTGTCACACAACATTACCACTATTCATACCTAATCTCTATACTATTCATAATAATACTAAGAATACTGCAGACTCTAATTTAGTTTTAGGTTTTTAACCAAATATTTTAGAATGAAATATTGTGATTGATTTTGGTATCATATGTGACTAATTTATCATAAAATAATGAGTTACACATCTGATCCAGAAAATAATCTAACATACCATATATTAGATTAATCACAAATTAGAAAATAACTTATGATCTAACATACCATATATTAGATTAATCACGAATTAGAAAAATAACTCATAAGGCACACTTTATAAATGATTTATTATTTTGTGACTGTCATAATCAATTGATTATTAAAATCAATCACGCTATCTCCAAATTTTAATAGTGGAACCTCACAAATCTATGTGCTAAGAAAAGTACATTGTTACAAACTTACAATGAATTAACCATGTGAGGTCATCTGCACCAATTTCCTTTATAAATTATTTGTTAGAACTAAATAAGTTCTAGTGTTTGTACAAAGACGAGTTGAATACAAACATTACAAACTTATTATTTTTTTAAAACTTGTTTTGCACTGTCTGGAATAGCTGCGTAATTAGAAAAACTTTACTGAAATTAAAATGAATATACAAGCATTAAATTTAAAATAGTTGTATTAAAATTTGGTGTTTTTCTGAAAATCTGTTGAATCACAATCGTGATTAACAGCTACAAATCTATAATAAGATACAGCTTCTCTGTAATAAATTACAGTTTCTTTTTCACTCTTTCACTAGCTGCATTTTTCTTTGAATATCTCTCAAGATCAATTACAAAGTTTCCTTCTAGTGTTTGAGTGTTGTGGCTTGCTTGCTTCGTTTTTCGTGTAACAACTTTTTTTGTATGTATAGCAGATTAGTTGGTGAACCCACATGCTAGACATGCTTCAAGTTTCAACACAGCCGCAGTATGTCACATCAAGGTCCTTTAGGAGTGGTGTGTCAGACTACTGTTTGCTTTTGTTGCTTCTTTTTCATCCCCTGATCTGCATGTATTTAAAGCTCAAGAGTTGTTATTGGATAACCAAACTTCAAGGAATATCTTTCCAATTATACCCCTTGCTTCCTTGCTAAGTATCAATGATTTGCATGAAAGTCCTGATGATGTGTGGATTAGGTCATAACGATCCACTGATGCTAAGCCCTGATAAAGACTTAATCAGTGCTTCTGGATCCACTGACGGTAAGTTACTGGTGACAACATGATCAGTACTTCATTATCCACCGATGTCAACCCCTGATGGAGAGGCTTAATTAGTGTTTCATTATTCACCGATGTCAAACCCTGATGGAGACTTGATCAGTGTTTCATTTATCCACTGATGTTATGACCAATTTGTTATCCATCGAAGGGTTCCACTGACGAGTTGATCTTTTGTCGTCGCCAAACTTGTCGGGAAATCTAAGTCATCGCCAAACTCATCGTCAGTGTATAAAAATGACTATCGCCAAAGTGATTGATAGTCATCGCCAAACTCATCGGGAGATATGTTGTCGCTAAAGTCTGGACATTAGAGTGTTTACCCTCATGGGTTCCCCTGACGAGGTCATCCCCTAATGCCTTCCCCTGACGGCTTCCCCTGACTAGGTCATCCTTTGATGAGTTCCCCTGACGGCTTTCCTTAACGAGGTCATCCCTGATGCCTTCCCCTGACTAGGTCATCCCCTGATGAGTTCCCTTGACAGCTTTCCCTGATGAGGTCATCGCCTGACAGGTTCCCCTAACGAAATCATCACCTGACGGGTTCCCCTAATGGCTTCCCCTGACGAAATTATCGCCTAACGAGTTCCCCTGATGGATGTTATCCCCTGACACAGTATTTTTAGACTTCCACTGATGGGTTCTTCTTACTGATGCCCTTAAAAATACTTGTCATTTTGATCATCGATACTTTGTTGACTTTGTCTGGAATGTCTATCGTGCAGAATACATATCTTCTATTAAATAACAACAGTCATTCCTTGACACTGTCGAGTCCGTTCAAGTTAACACTGATGATTCGCCCAGTGCAGTGAAGTTCATCCCCCTGATGATTAAGTCGTCTATAAGTGGATGCAAAACTTATGCAGATATACTAAGATTTATAGAATACCTTGAGTATTTACAGATGCACATTTATTCTCTAAACATCATCATCATCATTTATATCTAACATTATCTATTTTAGATAATCAATCACAATTTTTTACATATATACATATACAAATTCTCTATTTATCTCATTTACATCAAATTTTCTAATATATAGTATACCATAATAAAATAACAATATTTTAAAATCTTATTATTTACATTAGTTAATTTTTTAATTAATAGATAATGTTTTATTATACATTAAAATATATTAATATAATAATATATTATATGTACAATATATATATATATATATATCACATTTATATAGGTAAAATAATTATAATATAATATTAAAATATCAGTATATATAAATTATATATTATAACATATAATATTAATTTAAATTTATATAAATTATGTATTAGTTTTATATATTATAATATATTATATATATGAAATACTATACAACAATTATAATATACTATAAATTATTATAATATATGTGTTAATATTTTATACTAATGTATTAATTAATTATTATAATATTGTATTAATGGATTTAAATATAAATAAATATTATTTTTTCTATCAAATTAATATATAATATTTAATATAAATAATATATGTGTGTGTATGTGCGCGTGTTATATATATATATATTTAATAAAGTAGGATTATAGAATAATATACAATATAATAAAATAATATTATAATTTTTATGAATGTAAATAGTGATTCTATAGAATTAAAAATAAACCATCGACGATTATCAAATTAATTTAAAATAAAAATACACATATAACTCATATTTTCTTTCACTGTTCACCAAAAAAAAATTAAATATAAAAAACTTGAGTTTGGGGACCCGTGATCTAACGTATATGTTGTATTATTTTCGAGTGTTTCCCTTTTATTGTATATTGTATATATATTTGCGTGAAGTGCGTTTTGGCTTTTTGACATAGATCAGATATGTAAAAAGAAGGCAGACATAGTATAGTGCACACACATTTATGGATCCCACGACTCATGCATATGACGACACCGCAACCAAAATTCCTTCTCTACTCTCTACTCTCTACTCCACTACACTACTGTCTCTCCATTTTCTCTCTCTACAAATCCGAAGCCGCACATCCCTTCATTTTTTCTCTCTATAAATAACACCTGAACCTCCCCCAATATTCTCACTGCACCCCATTACTACCTATTAACAGCCTTCTTCCTTTTTCCTCTTCATTACACACATCGATATCCCACACATAAATATATTGCACGCATTTCGAGAAAATGACGGCGGTGGCTAATACACCTCTACCGACGCCGGCGCAGAGATCACCGTGGCACTCACCGGTGCCATACCTTTTCGGAGGCCTGGCTGCGATGTTGGGCCTCATAGCTTTTGCTTTGCTGATTCTAGCTTGCTCTTACTGGAAGCTGTCCGGCAGCCTCGGGGACGGTGAAGGATCGTCGGAGAGAGACCTTGAGACCGGTGACGGCGAAGACACCACCGGGGATCTGAAACTGGCTCCGGTGTTTGAAGAAAAATTTCTCGTTATTATGGCCGGACAAGAGAAGCCGACTTACTTGGCGACACCCATGTCCAGCAGAGCGTCGTCGTTTGGTAGTAATAGTATTGGTAGTTGTAGCACTGAAACGACGTCGCAGATGTCGGAAGACACCGTAGAGAAGTCGAAAAATGATGAGAGTTTTGATCAGCTACAAAGTAGTAGTCTGGAGAACCATGAGACCGCAGAGCAGGTCCATTGAATATTTTTTTTCCTTTTCTTTTCGATTTTTTTTTCTGGTATTTCCCTTTTTTGGGTTATGAAATTTTTAAGTTTTAACTTATGAGGGGACTTGAGGTTCCTTTGGGATGTCAAAACATCAGTTTGCATCTGACTGAGACTTGGTTATAGGTCATAGAATTATTTTATTTTATTTTTTTGCTCACTTTAATTTTCCTCCTCGAGTTCGGAAATGTAAATATTTTTTTTGGAGAATGAAATAATGAATTTACCACCAGTCTTCGTTGCAGATTCTGTTTTTGTTAGATGTTTGTAAATTGTAATATGTGAAAATGATTAAATGAAAGTGAATGATAACTAGCTTAGCAAATTAATATTTTTTTTGTGGAACACAGACTTGAGAACTGTTTGCTTCCAATTATTATTAAAAGAGCTTTTAAATTTTTCATCAGTTTTCAATCTGATTTTTCTATAAGCCATATTCATACTCCATCAGCTTTTAGAGTTGAAATTTAAGAGCTTTTTTTTTTTTTTTGGGTAAGCTGAAAATAGTTTCTGATGTTCTGCAATCAGATAGCTGATACTTCAACTTTTTGCCATAAATATGTGTATATGTTCATCCTAATAATTGGAACCAAACATGCCCTAATTAATCATGTGACTCCTCATCATAGTTATCTAACATATGCCATCCATCACAAAATTCACGGAGGTGGTTGTATCAAGAAGCACAGCAAAATTAAATATCAGAAATGTTTTATGTAAAAAGAAATTTTTTATTAAGAAGAAAAAAAAATGATCATTTTAATCACACAAAAAGTAATATAGACGGTAAACGAGCTTCACGGCTATATTTTAGAACGAATCTCAAGTTTGCTTCATTTGAAGAAAAGAAAGAGATGAAAATGGAGATGGAGAAGCCAAATGTAGTAGTAATGTTTAAACCAAATAATTTTTATTTATCTATTTACTGATTTTTTTATTTTTGTTTTTTGGCTTTTTGGAGTTTTAAGGATAGAAGGATCAGAGGAGAAAGGCAGGTGGACCTTTCTTCTTTCCCATACACATAATTACGCTTACTTTCCGGATCTTCATATCATAGATATATAATGTGTTTTGTCTATTTCAATAATATATTTTGGACTCTAAAAGTATAGTGTGGAAATTAATTCTTATAAATTCGCTTACTTATAGAGTATATATGTCACAGAAATTGGAAGATATTGAAATTCGGCAACTTCTTCTCCTGGGAAAATTAAGCGAATTAAGTAGTAGGGAAAATGTGACTTAAATAGTTAAATGGTTATAATTCAGCAAAGAATAATTCTATGCAAGCTTATAAATTTATAAATCTAATGAGCTTATATATGAGTTATTGTGATATAATTGGAGGCTTGGAGCATTCAAAATTTTCAATTTTCATTCTATATAAAAGTTTTTAACATGCAATTATGAGTTAAATATGTGCAACAAATTTATATGAATACTAGCAACTGATGCACACACATACGCGTATGTAATAAAAATATTTGATTATTTCAAAATAAAGTCACAATTATAGTATTATATTAAAAAAATTATTATAATTTTAAAACAGAGAGAGTATGACGTATGAATTTAATATTTTTGAGTCAACTTGTGAATTTTTGGATACGTAAAATATTAACCGTGTAAAAGATAATTAAAATCTTTTGAAATTTGAACGTAAATTTGTTGGAAATGATTGCGAAAACATGTCTGATAGATACGTACCTCACGGTACATAAACAGCGAATGATTTGTGGCTTGACATGTTGGCCAAATTGAAATTGGCTAAATAATTTTGAAAAGTTATTGCGAATGGAAATAACATTTCCTAATCTATTGAAATATATTTAAGATTATGGTGTAATTGAGAGAGAAATTATTGATACCAGAAGTTAATCGTAGTGTGATGTGTACTTTAATAGTGGTGTGATACAACTTTATTGATATAAAAATATCACGCATGCTTGTATACATTATTATATAGTTTTTATAGTTTTATAAATTGGTTACGAAATTAAAAAAAACACAAGTCAAAGCATTTTTTCAAAATTAAAATTGATACATAATCAAAATTAATTAAGATAACTCAAATATATAATGAAAAATGACAAAAAATAAAACATTACTCTTAAATAATCCATTTCACAATTCCTGCATTTATTTCAAATAGCAATAATTATTATACTGTCATCGACAAGAGGAAGATGAAATTTATTACAAGATCTGACCAGAAATATGTGGAAAATCGAGAAGAAGGAAATAGAAGAATGCATGTAAGAAACAATAAATAGAATAGGTGCGAGTCCTTTAGAATGGTCTACCAGGTAGACGTGCACGTGACGGTCGGCACATGAGAAAAGGGCTGGCAAAGCCGCAAAGATTAATTGTGCTACCAGGTAAATGCAGCAGAAAACTCCTTTCCCCATTCCTTCTTTTTCATTTTTCTGACTTCTAATATTTATAAGATTACTCACCGATTTTTATTAATAAAATTTTTATTTTATAAAATTAAGTACACACTCTTTTATATATATATAGATTCTTTATTTATCTAATACATACTATATGCTCTAAAATATAGTATATCATAATAAAATAATCACATTTTAAACTTTTATTATTTATACTTATTACTTCTTTATTTCTTTAATTAATAGATAATATATTATTATACATTAATATATACTATATAACAATATATTATATGTATAATATATATATATATATATATCACAGTTATATATAAAATAATTATAATATAATATAACTCACATATTAATATATTAACATATAATTTTAATATATAATTAATATTAATTTAGTATCAATATATATTATATATATATATCACAAATATATATAACAATTATAATATAATATAATATTTATATAATGTTAGATATATTGATAATGATGATGATGTCTATACGCCTAGACATGATAAGTGTTAATAATGTGTTTGTACTTTGTAAATGTTAAATGTGGTCTATAAAACTTAGTATAATAGCACAAATAAATATTTTATTGATAGACATCTTAGTCAATCAGGGAATAGTTAAAAACTGATGCAGTTAAGTCATCAGTAATTAAATACAAAAGGTTAGTTATCAGGGAATGTCTTTGTGACTCAATGCTTAAGTTTTAACACATCAGACATTCAAGAAACTTATCAAATGGTATCAGGGGTTAAAGACTTCATTGTTCAAGGTGTCAATGATCTTAGCATAGATAGGATAATATCAGGGAATGCCCAAAACTTGAGCAATCTAGTCATCAGGGTTTAGCATCAAGAGATCGAGAAGTACTGAACAAATCATGTCATCAGGGCTTAGTATCAAGGGATCAAGAAGCATTGATCAAATTCTTCATCAGGGCTTAGTGTTAGGTAAAATATTGATGATATAATTATTCTTTAGTTCATTTAATTATTGTACACTTGTAAATACTTAAGGTAATTCATTAACATTAGTATATTTGTACAAATAGGTATTCACTGATTGACAACTTAGTTCGTTTTAGAATAACCTTTACTACACTAGGCAAGTCATCAGTGAATATTACTAAGGACTTGTTAGTGTCAGGGTATGTCTGGTTGTGCTTAACGTTCAAGTTTTTCTCACACAGACACTTTTGAAAAAGCCAAGCAAGTATCAATGATCAAAGATGTTAGTGTTCAAAAAGGCATCAATGGATATCTTGATTGTCAGGGGATACCATCAGGGGACAACTTAACTGTCAGGGGATACCATCAGAGGATAGCTTGTCTGTCAAGGGATATCATCAGCGGATAACTTGACTATCAAGGGATACCATTAGGGGATAGCCTGAATACTATATTAATGGATGATGTCAGTGGATAGCATTTGGTCTTAACATCAGGGGATCAAGAAGCACTGATCTAATTCTACATCAGGGATTAATATCAGTGGATACAGAAGCATTGATCAAGTATACATCAGGGCTTGTCATTAGGGGATCCAGAAATACTGATCAACTCAACTTCAGGGTTTGTCATTAGGAGATAGTTAAGACCTAATCTGCACGTCATTAGGGATTAAGAGATATGCACTGATACTTGGCAAATAAGCAAGGGGTATATCTGAGAATATATTCCTTGAAATCTGGTGGTCCAATAACAACCTTTAAACTAGAAACTCATTGAGAACATGGACTAAAATAGAAGCAACTATAGCCCATAGCAGACTAACAAGTGTATTTTGAGAGAAATATTTTTGAGAAAAATTGTAGCTAGTGTGTGAAACAAGAATCTATATTCACTTACAGATTTGTAGCTGTTTAATCACCTTTGTGATTATACTGATTCTCAGAAAAACTCAAATTATAATACAACTATTTTAACTTGAATATTTGTTGTGTTGGTATATAATGTAGTTTAATAGTCTCATTCATGACATGCTCCCTGATAAAATGATATTTGATCTCAATTTGTTTGGTTCTGGAATGTTGCACAGGGTTCTCAGCAATGGCTATGACACTTGTGATAATACATAGAATTGGAATTTTGTTGTATGTCAAGCCATAGTCCATTAACTGATTTCTCATCCATAAGATTTGAGCATAACAACTACCAGCTACAATGTATTCAGCCTCAACAGTAGATGTTAAAATGGAATGCTGCTTTTTGCTGAATCAAGATACAAGTCTTCCTCCCAGAAATTGGCAAATCCCTGTGGTACATTTTCACTAAAGTTCTAGATGAAGCCACCTTCAACAATCTAGTGGGAGAGCTGAGAATGGTAAATTATGCAAAGTGAAAATTAATCAACTTGATAAAGTTGTGACAGACAAGTTGTTGGAGTGGTTCAATCTATTATGTGTTTATGTGCTGTTATCTCTAACTTCTCATGTTATTTTCTAATAATGAAATATCTGTGTGCTTAGATTCTTTATAAAATAAAAAAAAATTATAAAATAAAATAAAAAACTTAGTCAGGGGTTGTGCTTGCAGTTGAGCCCGTTAGGGGATATTTATCCATGATGACACTGCATAAGGGAATAGTCACTCGCCTTTGATAGCACAACATCAGGGAATATTAACTAATCCCTGATGACGTAGCACTAGGGGATAATAACTAACCCTTGATGACGTGGCATCAGGGTCTTTTGAAAAAGCTATTTATATGCGATTTATCTTTCCTTAATGACACACTAAATGTTTATTTGCTCTTGCTAACAACTACTCAAGCTTTCTTCTCTCTTATTCACATAAATCCTAGCTTTTATTTTCAAATCATCTAACATATTCAATGGCACCAAGCACTATTCAAAGGATTCCTAGGGATCTAGTGGTTTAACAAACCAACTTTGTGGGCTTCTCTACCATCAATGAGGAGGACGTATGTTTCAAGCCAATGATGCTCTATTTACTCAAATCTAAGTATAGCAAGGTCATATTCACTAATGACAAGATGTCGGGGGAAGCCATCTCAGAACTTTGGTCGAGCGCCAAGTTTATCCATTACCCCACAAGACTAGATACAGTGAAAGCAATCTCATTTAAAATTTCTTTTGAGAAGGGCAAAATTACTCCTTCCAGAATTAATTATGCTATCGGGTTAATAACAAGCGATTTTGTTAAAGTGCCAACTGATGTTGATTTGCTAGACTTCTTGAGAGATCTGGGCTACAACACCCCAGACCCTGCGGCATTGAAGTTCAAGGAACTCAAGAAAGTGAACGTGAAAAAAGAGCTCTCTTATCTCTTTGATACAATCACCAAGGTATTCTCAGATAAGTCCTCAAACTTTGAGGTGATTACCTATCTATCTCTGAAAATTGTTTATGCCATGATTAGGAATGTAAAAATAGATATAGGGAAATTAATTTTTGACGATCTGATTATTAAAATGGATAGTTATACTTCTAGGAACTCAAAAGTTTATTATGTCAGATTTTTATCCATGGTTATCAAAGATAAACTACCTACACTTTTTTTTTGAGAATGTTGACATAGCAATACAAAGTTATACACAAACAAAGAGGCTATTCAATGAGATAAGAAAGAAAGCCTACACAAACGAGCCATTTGTGCTTCCACAACACATGACACAAGTAAACACTGCAACACAACCCTCTTCTCAACATCCTATTTCTTCTACTTTTACTACAATGACTGAGATAACTATCACTTCTCAGTTTACCCAAGTAGTACAACCCTCTTCTGAACAACAACTCTCAATAGCCCAATCCTTAGTCTCCCAAAAGACTAAGGGTACTAAAAGGAAAACCTCAGAAGTAACCACAACAACTGAGAAGGAGCAAGGAGAGAGAGTGGTTGACTTGAAGGAAAAGAAGAAGAAGAAGAAGAAGAAGAAGAAGAAGAAAGCCAAGAGAGATGACCCCAAACCTAGCTAGGCAGTATCCTCTCAAAAGGATACTGACTTTAATAAGGAACAAACCACATCTCTAGGTGTCTCCTCCCAAAAGGATTCACTTATTGAACATAGTCCCCAACCAGGAACAAAGATGAGTGAGACATAAACACTAACCACAATCCTTGACGAAACACTCATCAAGGTCTATGAGAGCCACTTGGAGATATTTATCACGGTGAGTGTACACACATGTTCCTTATCTAAATCTTTTGATGGATCACCTCCTCACTCTGTGATTTAGCCAACACTCCCTTCTACTCCTCTCCATTCTTTCTCTTTACCTAAAATTTTCACAATATTTCAACTTGTAATAGAATGATAATCACAAATAATAAATTTTTTTTGACTTATATTATTTTTTTTGTGATTGAGTGGCCAATTTATTCTGAGTGAGTCACAATATCTCAAAATTTTAGTCGTGAATTTTTATAGAAAAATTAAAATAATGAATCCTTTACATGTTTAATTGATTATCTATCTTAAGGATTTTGGTTTATAAATAATTTCTAAGTTTTCAATTTTTTCCCCTTAAACTAGGGATTACAAAGAATATATGAAATTTGCTATGAATTTTTTTTTTGATTACATTGGAGGTCACAACTTAGAAACTCACACATATACTCACACACCCATCAACTATTTTGTAGGGTTATTTATTAAGCCGCAAAATTCAAAAATTTAACCTTCGCAAGATTCGAAACTTTGATCCTCCACAAGATTTGAAACTTTGATCTCTCCATTTTTCAGAAAAGATAATTGATAACCAATGAGGCCAATAACGAGATCTGGTGTGAATGATGTTACTCTTATGAAGTTTGACTTATTACTTTTAATAATTGTTTTATCCCATGCGAAGTAGTTTATGACAGTATATGATAATAAATATGGTTTTCTTTTATTTTTTTGATTAATATATTAGATTATAACTTATTAGAAGTGTAATGTTCGTTTTTCTTGAGAAATATGTAACTCATAATTTGTTTGATTTAAATTATGTAACTGGGGCAAATACAAAATCAAACACTTGTTGGTTTGAGCGACAACGAATTTTAGTTTTTGAAATATGTTTTTAATCTTACTCAATAGGTCAACTTATAGATTTCTAACAAAAGATGATGTCAATAAATTAACTTTAAACGCCACTCTGTTTTTTCTTCTTCTTGAATTATGAATATTTCATTGAATAAATGGAACAAAAACAATCTGAAATTCGAAGTTTGTAATTTTATTATTTGTACGAGAATTAAAAATAACGAAACCTAATCCACGCTTTGATTTAGGATTTTATGATGTACTTGAAAAATAATAAAAAACTATTTTTGTGGTACGCAATGAAAATTACAGTAGTTGAATGTAGTTACATCAATTCTCTTTCAAGGCTACCCGCGATGTTCTTAAATAATTACGGCCTTACAGGGTATTTCTATGATTATTGATTTATTGCTATCAATTATCATTTAAATTTCTTTAAAATAGTATTATCTCCATTCTAAAAAATAACAATATTTGAAAATAAAATTTATTTCAAAAAAAGAGCCACGTTTGCAAATTTTTGTTATTTCAAAATTTTTTAAATTTGTCATCACAATCTACTAATCTTATTAATAATTGAAGATTGATAATACATTTCATGAGAAAAACTTATTATTTGCACATTCAATTTTTAGTGAAACATGCAAAATTAATATTTGTCAAAAGTTCAAATACTTTTTTTTTAGAATGAATGGAAGTCATATTTGAATCGGGGAAAGAATGTCATACTCTCTCTATTTGAAGAAAAAAAGTCCTATTTTAAAAAATTATATGTTACTTTCGTGAAAACCTATGATTAAAATTTCATTTGAATTTGAATGATTTCAATTATAAAATTATTAAAATTACAAAATATATTAAAATTCTAACAAAGTGAATTTATTATATGAAAATTTTATTAATTTTTTTTTACAATTTAAATTTTAAAATTTTACAAATTAATATAAATAAAATAAAATAATTTATTTTAGACAGATGGGGTATCTTTCTAAAAATACTTGTTATACAACAAATGCACTCACGATAATGCTGTAGTTTAGAATATAGAATTTATTTCTTTACCATGTCCATATATGATCCTACATACAAGTGACAAAGCGAGTCATAATCCTTAAAATCATTGGGTCAATGAATTTGATGCACTAATTCAAACTTTATATGGACTATAAGTGTTAACCTCTAACTTATACATAAATAAATGTTCACAAATTAAAATGTATAAATTTTTGTAATAAAATATTTAATTGTTAAACGATCTTTTATATAAAATTTTATAATTTAAAATTTATCAAATGTGTTTGTATGTATATTTCTATTCATATAATTTATTAGTGCACGTGACATTATAATTATTGAATTAATCTTAATAGCCATTTAGTCCGACAAATAAATTTCCTCAGCATATATAGTATAATTTGCTGGATGTTTGAGGGCATCAAACATCTCTATTGGTTTAATTTAATAATAAATAAATTGGTGTTACGTTTGGGTGAAGTATTATTTGATTCAAGATTATATATGATGGCAATTTGCAAGGGATTATATGCTTTTACGAGTGGTATACACAACAGCAAGCATTAGTGTCTCTAGATGATTGATTGAGTGGTATAAACTTTCATTTTCATGAGCACTGCAGATTTTTTGTGTCATTTGCGGAAAGCTATAATTGGATAACTCATCATGTAGTGGAGCACTAATTTCAACTCTTGATTATTATAATATAGCTAATTTAAAGTATCTAATGATACTATAAATACTCTTACCTTCGATATTTAAAAATTAAAATTATAAATACACTAAACTTTGATTTATATATATATATATATATATATAATGGGAAAGGAGAATTTAAGGCATGTATTAGATAAATTTGTCTAAAACTACTTAATAAAATGACTTATTTTTAATTTTGTATCATATTTTCTTTTAATTATATATTTTTTTAAATAAAAACCATATGAAGGACTATTGAACCTTAAATTACGCCGTTTTAATTAGTGACGTTAGGTAAACTTGTTTAAAACATACTTTATATTTCTTTTTCCATATATATATATATCATTTAGTTTAAATTATTTTCATTCTCAAATCAAAAGTATTGTAATTATTAAAAGTTTAAGGAAAATATTGTAAATTAACAATACTTTATATATATAGCTCATCAATTTTATAGTTCTATCTAGACCCGTAATCGAATCGAATATTGAACGATCGAACTCGACTCATTAAGTTTGTTATCGTGCTCAAGTCGAGTATAGTATTTCACAAACATTCATTATTGTGATCGAACTCGACGCGAATGTTTATCAAGCTATCTATGAGTAACTCAATAAAAATTGTTCGAATAGCTTGTGAGATACTTGAACAATTCAATTTTTCGAGCACATGCTGAACATAATTTTGGTACCAAATATTTTTGCTAAATATAGAGACTTATCTAGTCAAAAACTGAAAAATCAATATTCAAGTATTGGATTGAATATTGAGTCAAATCAAGTTTATATGAGTATCGAGTCAAGTATGTAAAATACTCGATTCAGCTCATTATTAATGATCAATAAAAAGTGTTTGAACTCAATTCTGTAACACAATCGAGTCCAATATTTATCTAATCGAGTCAAACCGAATATCAAGTAACTCAATTCGAATTACAACCTAGTTCTTTCGATTATAATTTAGAAAATCGACAATTTTATACTTTTTTAAAAAAATTGCTCAATAATAAAACATTCATTACTAAATTATAAAAGGTACAAAGGAGCCACAAAAATTATACTGATTCAAAGAGTTTAAAAAATTATACATATCACACAAGGGGCAACCTAATATTCCCATAAAAGATTTCAAAAGTTTTTAAAAAGAAAGATTCATTCAAAAAATGAGAAGTAACTTCTTGTTAAAAATTATAGCATTTGATGATGATGTATAACATTTAGAATTGTTAGATTTTGTAATTGTACTGAAATTGAATTACAACTGATTTTGTCTAAATATTATCCCCTTACAGTATAAACTGTTCATCAATGGATAATAGATAAACTGGTGGAAGGTGTACTCTGACAATGTAAAATGTACACCAAAGAGATAGCTTAGAGGATATTTCATCACAGTAGCCATAAGAAAATATTTTGTAGTAGCTGATGAACAAAGATTGAAGATTAATGAACTCGACTAGAATTTGACTATCGCCAAAGTCAGTTGACTGTCGCCAAATTCATTTGGCTATCGCTAAAGTCAATGCAAAATACTTCAATGCTAAAGTCAATTATCTATCGTCAAACTTTAAATGACTATCGCCAAAGTCATCAAGAAGTCTCACAATCATTGAAGTCAAGTTTACTCAACGCCAAAGTCATCGGGTAATCAACAAAAGCGCCAAAGTCTCACAATCACTGAAGTCAGATTTACTCACCACCAAAGTCGTTGGGTAATCTTCATATGCGCCAAAGTCCAAAGCAAAATTGTGAAGCGCCAAAGTGCTCGCTATCAGTAGTTAAAAGACTCAGCACCAAAGTTTGTTCATCAATAGATAAATCCATCAGGGGATAAATCCTTCATTAGTGGATAAATCCATTAGGGGATAAATCCTTCATCAATGGATAAATCTATTAGCAGATAATTTCGTCATCAGCAGTTAAATTCTTCATCAGATGATATTAAGGATGACATATGGATGTGTTCACAAATCCATTAACTCAAGTTAAGATGGTGGAATTAAAATAAAGATGGTGGTTCAATAAGGAGAGATTAGCTACCAAAGAAGTTTCAAGAAAGATAAGTTATACATACACATACATGCGTATAAAGCTGCAAGTGTGAAAACTGTAAGCTGCAAGTGTAAAAACTGCAGATATAACTTATGGAAACTTGAAAAAGAACATTGCAGAAGCTGGACCAATAAAATCCAGAGAAAATCATAGAGATAAGTTATATATTGCAGATAACTTATTTTAAGAACTCCAAGAGAAAAATAAGGGAGTTGGTGTAGTGAATATACACCAAAAAAGTCACATAACAGGTTACCATGTAAAAAAGGTTGCACAGAGGAGAAAGTTATGTGATAGAGCTGCAAATACCAATAAACGTCAAAGAAATTTATGGAAGCAGCTAAAAGTAGAAGTTTTAAGCTTCGAGAACAAGGGAGTTGTGTCTATAAATAGAAATATAGAGCAGCTGGGAAAAAAACGAAGGAGACATCACTAAAATATACAACAATCTCAGATCAAATAACAGTTGTAATCAATTTACAGAAAAGAAGCAAGTTATTAGAACTTGAGAAACTATAAAAGAGAAGTTGTTCTTCTTTGAACAGAAAAAGTTGTAACATTCAATTTAATTGACAACAACATTCTTATTGTTGATTACCATTTATATCTTACAATTTTGCTTTAATGTTTTAATTGTTTTTATCATATTAGTAAAGTGATATAACTATTCTTGAAAATTACATTGTTCACAACAGTTTGATTAAAGGAAAAGTTAGAAATTGTATTCAACCTTCCCCCTCCACCCCCCACCCCACACCCCACAATTACTCCACGAGACAAACACTTGCACAAATGATTCTGATAGAACCAAAGATTTTTTTTGATGACTGCTCTCTTGCTCATGGTATCCGCCTCTTCATTTTGTTCTCTAGCCATTTTCTCAAGTTGAACTTGTAATCGTCTATTAATTTTCAAAGGTGTAGAAAAACTACTATAGGGGACGGGGAGAAGAGGAGGTGAACATAATTTTTCAAAATTATTTTCAAATACATAAAATAAGTTTTATGTTGAGAAATAAAAATGAATACCTCTTTTAATGTTTTTACAAAAATAGCTAAGAACTTCGACAAACATAGTCAGTAGAGCAATCAAAATGCAAAACAGACAGATACAAAATCAGACAACAAAACATAAGTACAAAAAACTAAAGAGTGAGATACGATACAAGAATTATAATGGTTTGAGAATCCCTACTCCGCTCTTCCTCATTATACTTAGAGAGAATCCATTAGCAATTGTCCACAGAATAATATAAGTTTTATTCTATCTGACAAGGGCTTTAAACCAACTCTTTTAATCCAGTAGATGGTGGATTTCAACCCAATGACTGAGTCACATAGACTCATTTCTAGTCACATAGACAAGGTCATTAAACCTACTGTCCTAGTACGGTCAACATGAGATTTCAACCCAAACACTAACGTTGATGTTGTTGATCCTTTGTGATATCTCCTCGAATGCATGGATCGATCAACATTGGTTCAATCTCTTAAACTTCTTTATCTAAGTATATGAAGTCCATTAAAGATTTACGTCTAAGTGATGTACTCCTTGATGAGTGAAACGATGCGATGGCCGAAAAATTATCCCCTAATGAATAAAATTATCCTCTAATGACATTATCCATTGATGAACAATTTTATCCCCTGATGATAAACCCTATAAGGATATTATTCCCTGCCAAACAAAAATGTTATCCCCTGATGAAACAAGAGTTACCCACTATCTCCTGATGGCCAATTTTTATTTCCCTAAAGGTCATTTTTTATCCCCTCATGACCACTTTTATGCCCTATTAGCTATCCACTGATGCACAGTCCATCCTAGAAGTGCAGAATTTTATACTCTAACACTAATACATATGTGGATAATTATTTTATTTTTTATCTACTCTGGTGTCATCTCCACAATATACACTAGTTGTATTCATAAGAACTATCCAATTGCTAAAATAAATTTAAAGAAATAAAACATTATTGTCATAAATGATTAAGGATTTATTTAAGATAATGATAGTTAAATGATAACCACCAATTAATAATGAATGATTTATAGAATCACCTAACTAAGATTTATTTAATGGATAGTTAACATACAACCTCCAATAACTTAAATGAATTATATGAAAGCTTGCAAGTGATTACATACCAGTCTGAAAAATCTTTCAGACTTTATTAGGTTTAAAAATGCAATCCCAATATAACAAATGTCAAATTGGAATATCAAAGATATAAGAAATATACGGACATCACATATGTGCATACTCGCATCTGTATTCAAAGCATAATTTATCATGTTATGTCAATGTACATGTTTTACAGAGGTGTTCGCCCAACAAGTGAATTAGTTTAGCTCAACTAAGGATAAAGGCAAGTATATATTCACTCTTATGTTATTTCAATTAAGTGCATGAATTGGTTCGATATGCGTACAAGGATATGACTCATATGTTTCAATTGCTTTTACGAATGAGGATGCTATGCTTTAAATTTCCGCTAGCATGATATGAATAAATGTGCATGGATATAACTGGGTTTTGATTCATCTGTTATTCTTCAATGTTATATGTTTGCAAAAAAAAAAATGAGAATGATATGTCCCTTATGGGTCATGCCACATGGTTGGCTAGAGGAAAGGAAATGTGCTAATTTTTTTCTGTCACCTGACCTAGAAGATTTATAGTAACTACGTACGTTCACGCACTGAGGGACCATGCTGTTATAGTTAGGCCAACTGTATACGGTGTGGTTAGTAGATCCAACAAGTTTAGCCCCCGATGGATAAGAGGTTGTCTTTCTTCAAAGAGGATCACACTTTGTTTTATCATCTGGGATCCTTAGAATTTTCACAAGAACTCGGAGGTGCCGGTATTGCTTCACTAAGCCTCACAAATAGAATTGTACCTTTATTAAGCATTTCAGAGCTTCTATTTTTCTTTGTGTTTATATATTTGTTGAGCGTAAATCTCTCATTGTTGTTTAGTTCATGATTTTTAGTGTGACGACCCCAAAATCCCTCACTGGATCAGGGCTTCGTCATAAGA
>CM025783.1:32822168-32842609 GCA_014636745.2 Centella asiatica
TTGTGCAGTTCCCAAGCAAGACGCAAGCGAAGAATGGATGCATCTTGAACTGTCCATTTAGCTGCAGTGGGATTTAGTCCACGTGAGATTGCGTCCATATATTTACAAATGTAAACCCCACAGTCTGAACCATTATGTTGTTTCGCCACTTCAACTTTCTTCCCGAGTTTTGCATCTCTTGGGGGCCAATTGGTTTCGGGGTCAGCAAATCCTAGCAAGGTAGGTACAAGAGTCTTCTGCTCATTTCAAAAATAAAAATTAGTAAGTGACAATAACAAATTAAAACCATATGTAAATAAACATAAAATATTTTGTACTTACCACAACTGCAATATCTGCCTGGTATCGCACATCCAACTGTGCCGGAGTCATCTCAGGATGCATGGGATCAATGATTTTTATTGCCCATGCCTTAACATTGAACATCACCAGGACAAAATGTTCGTGTATGTGGGAATGGAATGACATGAAAATGACATCACATTCTGAAACACGTAAACCATTTTGTTCTACAAAGTGCTGTACAAAGTCAACAGCATTTGCAATATCAGTTTTGACTCCGGCATTTATCATGGTTTGACCCACGACAATGAAAAAAGTTGGCAGATAGTAGAAATTTCTTTTTAACTTCTTTCCTGCCCGTGTTATGACGGCGTCTCTTTCTGCCAACAATTCTTGGTAGGCGTCCACAATTGTGTTGCCTAACCATGCCCAAGGCGATAATTCTGTGGCCTCTTGTTGATTAATATTATAACCTTTAATTTTTCGAGGCCAATACTGTGTATCATCGACTGGTTCACCATTAAACCAGTGTCGAGTCAACCAATGCACCTTCCAAGGGTTTAACGGCTTCACTATGCCCCCTTTCACCGGAACATTAGCAGATCGTGTCTTGACACTCTAGCCGGATGACGGACGGGTGGTGCCTCTTGGGAGAAATGGGTTGGAGTTGCATGTTCGACGAAAGGAATGAAATCAGTTGTGAAGGACACTGGAGGATCCGATGTAAAAGTCATGGAAGTTGGAGCTTCAGAAAGATCAATAAAGGACGGAGTGTAAAGGGGTTGCTCCGAATAAACCCCAAGATTGGACAATTGCATTTGTTGAAACAAGGCACTATTATCAGTTAAGAGTGCTTGATATTGTTGTTCAATCTCGAGAGGCTTATTTGGCCACTACTGCAACATCCTCAGTGTCTGTTTTAACTACACAATAAAAAAATACAAGTATATGTTAATAGTGTTACAAAATAGATATAAAGCAATACAAGGATTATAATTAACTATACGTACCATGTTTATTACATGAGGTTGATCAACAATGACACAATTACTGTATCGGATATCAGTGACATCCGGTTTTGCAATTTGTTTTCGTGTCACTTTGTGGTACCACAAGTAGTACACGTCCATGTCCAGTTCGTTGCGCTTGGTATTTTCAGATACCAACAAACCCAAAAGATTCTCCTGGAAGTCGTGCCACATCTCTATATACGGCGCGCCGAATGCTTCGTAATTGGAGACTTGGAATCTATTCCCCTTCTCCGCCCGATTCAACCGTAAATAAGTGTGATCAACAGGAGAGTCAGGTATCCTTTGATAATGACACAGTTGCCTAAGGACTCTGTCTGGCATTTGATACTCAATCTTGTCAAAATGTATCAGTGGGATTTGACTGTTTGTCGTGCCATCCAAGCGTCCACGTCATCATCATCAACCATTTGAATCGGCTTATACGGCTTCCAGATGAATTTGTCTTGCGATTGATTTTCAAACTCAGACCAGTATGTTAAGACGTTGTGGTGTGGATCTGCTCGCCTATCCTTATAGAAAGCATGCTTAGCGTATGCATATGCCAACACACGCGGTGACCACAACTCAGATCCAGGACGAGGCATTGGATGTCCAATCCATAATATGTCATGCCCAAGTTTGCACCACTGTCATATTCCCTTCCGCTACTAACACTGGCAGAAGGGACTTTTTAAAAAAACAATTATATTATAATTAATAATCATAATAAATAATACTTAATACTTATCTTAATAATTAATAATCATAATAATTAATACAAAAAATCACAATATTATAATAATTTTATTATTAATGACATTTTCCAACACTAATTGTCGTTATATGGTTTACTATATACAATGTCTAATTTAACATTTAGGGTTTAGGGTTTAGGATTATAATGTATTTAACTCATATTAGATTACTAATTATCATTATGATTGTATTATGATTATATTATAATTATGATTAGCATTATATTTAACTCATCTTTTATAGTAATTTTTTTATAATCATAGTTTTATAATCATTAGTGCATTATAGTATTTTATTATAATCATAATATTGTACTTAATTATTTCAAACAATAACTAATAATCATAATAATTATAGTATTTTACTATAGTCATAGTATTAATCATAGTATTATAATCATTAGTGCATTATATCCACCGATCAAATATATCAGAAAGTCATACAATTACAATTAATATAATTTAAAGGTCAAACTCGATCACAACTCTTCTTCATCATCGTCTAAATCTAATGTGCTATGTTGAGACATTTGTGCGCGCATCTCCATTACTTTATCATGATTTCTCTTATCGTAATCAGTGTATTCTTGACATATAACACATTTTCGCAGCCTTTTTGCAAATTAACTTTGTTCAATTCTACTCTTAAATCTTGTGATCTTCTTACGACCCTTAGTTTGTGACTGAAGAGGTGAAAAATACTCATCTTCTTCGTCAATACTACCACCTTCCATGTGCAACTCCTTCGATCTGCTCCCACCTTCAACCGTGTCATTTTCTTCAATCAATCTTGACTTACTTATCCATGCTTTCTCCTTCATAGCAGTTTCAAGACCATGCATGTAAGATGATTGGTTTGTCGATCTAATTGCTGCAATTTCTTGATAAACCCTATTCAAATGATTGTAACGTATTGTACTAATATCACTGACATCAGAGTTTGATTCAGCATTTACTTTATTTATGTAAACAAGATCACCATGAATTTTGTTTGCATTTCTGGTCCACCTGCCACAAATCAAAGACATTGGAATCTCATATATGCTCTTGAAGGCGATATACCTCAAAATATGTCTGCAAATCATGCCGCTGTGCTCAAAGTGTTGACTTATGCATGTCACATTGTCGGAGTCCCTGTGTTTAACGACAACGTAATAATATCATCGGTTTTGTGGTACCTCCTCATTGAAAACTGTATATCCCTTTGTACCACCAACCCCAAAATTCTGAATCTTACAACACGTTAACTTTTGACCCTCATAGAACTCGTTCGAAAAGTCTTTAAAAATATTCTTCGTATATACAAGTGCCGCATGCTTTTCTAATAAAGTTCCATTACGCAAATTTCTTGTCTTGTACTCTGTTTCAAGATCTTGCTTTCTCTCATTAAAGTATTGTTTCTCAATGGCTATTTGTGAGTTAATCACAAAATCTTTCAAACCGGTACAATTATTTACGTATTGATCAAAAAAACTGTTCATGGATTCATTTCTCCTGGTTGTAGTCATCCCTGCAGCAAAATATGACTTTGAGTATGCTCCAATCCACTTCTCTTTTATATTATTCATAGATTGAAGCCACTCATGATGTTGTAAATCATATTGTTCCACCAATTTTGCCCACCTTTCCTCGAATTCGGCAGTTGTCACTGAATACAAACACCTACAATAACAACATATTATAAATGACAACAAAAAAATATTGACAATTTAACATCGACTATTTATAAAAATAGATACGTACCTATCGAAGTCTTCCTTAAATGTTTCATAACTATTATATAAATGATGAAGTTTCTCCGAGAATTTGTTACTGATATGCCACTTACATATCAAATGATTGGTGGAAGGCAATACAGTAGCAATGGCATTGTTCATAGCTCTATCCTGATCAGTTATGATCGTCAACGGTATTTTATTCTCAACCGCTTCTAGCCAATTTTCTAACACCCAAACAAATGTAGCTTCTATTTCATCCTTGATAAAGGCAAACCCAAACAAACTAGACTGATAATGATGATTAACTCCCGTAATTGGAACAAATGACATCCCATATTTATTTGTTCTATAAGTGGTGTCAAAGGTCACTACGTCTCCAAAATTTCTATAACAAATAATTGATCGAGAATCCACCCACATGATACATGCAATGTGATTCTCTTCGTCAACTTTTATATTATAAAAGAAATTTCCAACACTTTCTGACTTGAGTCTCTTTAAAACCGTCAAAGCTTCTTGTGCATCATTTGCATCAAATGCGTCATGTCGCAAGTTGCGTATAACATTTCGAATATCTTCGACAGTGAATTTAACATTTGTCCTTCCACCACTTATTGTACTCAACACATTCATGATCAAACTCGGTTTGAGTTTTGAGCGGTGGAGTAAATTGATTAACTCTCTATCAGCAACGGTTATATTTTTATATGTTGCCATGAAATCTATTTTAGTAGGCGTTACTATTGAATGATTGTGATTTAATTCCACTTTTGTTACACGCCAACTATTATTTTGCACGTTATGAACAACAAACATTCTCGCTTTGCACATTGTGCGTTCAATAATATCTCTCTTCCTCCGGATTATGCTTTCATCATCATTTTCATTTTCAAACAAATTTTTTTTCTTAATAGGTCTACCTGCTTTTCTATATGCATATAGTCTATGAGCTAATTGATTTTACCCCGAATTTTTTCTGCTGATTAAAATTTTGACTTCAAATCCACTATTATGAGCATATGCATTATAATATTTTTCAGTTTCAAATATACTTGTAAATATTTGACCCACATACGGAGGACAAACACCATCACTGTCTAAATTTATTTTTTCTTTGTCATTCAAATTATTTTGTTGTTCGATATTATTTTCTTCGTCAATATCATGTTCTTTGTTCTCAACATTCATACTTATATCAAAATCCGAATCATCAAAAAATGTATCAACATCATATATTTTATCGTTATCACTCATTTTAAAATTAAGAAGGTGAAGAGCTGAAAACCTGATTAAAATGTCAACCTGAGATATGCTTATCTGATCTGTAATAAAGAAATTTTTTTTAACAAATGAGTTAGATTCAAAAATAAATTTATTCATAAAACTAGAGAACGAAGAAGAAAACTGAAACGAGAGAACGAAGAAGGAAACTTACATGTAGTGGAATAAGATAGTTTTTTGACCTAGGTCTGTCTTATCATATATATATAGCATATCATGAAGGAAGGAAGAAAAAAAATATTGTACTTTTTACTTTCAAACTTGCGGAAAAGGGAAATTTTTTTTTCTCCCCTTCCGCTACTAACTGGTGGAAGGCCAAAAAAAAAAAAAAATTCCCCTTTCCGCCACTCTCACTGGTGGAAAGGGGAATTTTTTTATTTTTTTTTATTTTTTACACATTAATCTTACTGATTAATGATTCTACGTAATCAGTAAGAAAGAAAGTGGAGTGAATATATACTTGTCTTGGTCCTTAGCTAGATTCACTATACTGGTTGAAAAAGGGTTCTGTAAAACATCATTGTTGGTATAACATGAGCAATCCATAATTAGAAGATGACCATTCAGATTAGAAAATGTTTACCAGGGCATAAGGTTGCCCAACAGGGAAAATTCCACTCGTCAGAGACTAACAAATATCTCATCAGAGACTAATAATGTCGCCCTAACCCATCGGAGACTAAGGGTACGTTACATCATCAGAGACTATTTACTCATAAGAGACTGGTGACATCATGTTATCTCATCGGAGACTAAGGCTGATGTCATCATCAGGGACTAATTAACTTATAAGAGACTGGTGACGTCATCTTAACTCATCGGAGACTAAGGCTGATGTCATCATCAGGGACTAATTAACTCAAGAAACTGATGACGTCATCTTAACTCATCGGAGACTAAGGTTGACGTCATCATTAGAGACTAATTAACTCATAAGAGACTGATGACGTCATCTTAACTCATCGGAGACTAAGGCTGATGTCATCATCAGAGACTAACATTTGCTCGTCGGAGACTAACATTAACTCATCGGAGGCTAATGTTAACTCGTCAGAGACTAACTCCATCAAAGACTAATATTTACTCATCAGACTAATGTTATCTCGTTAGAGACTAACTTTAGAGATTGTCTCTGATTCGATGAAAGGCCTTACATGAGCAAACTCAACCTAGGATGCCTCATGAATATGAATATGCAACAGAACATAGCCTTTCTTTTAAAGCTTTGTTCTTCCTTGAAAATCTAGTATGCACGGCTAATATTTTCATAAAAAATGAAAAGTAGAGGAGAATATAAGATTCTTACCTCTTGGGTTGACGAAAGAAATCAAAGCCTGTTTGAAAGTAATCGCTCAGAAGAGAGAACTTGGAATTATATAGAGATGGTAGGTTTAAAGAAGAACATTGGAAGAGAAAATCTTTAGAAAAGAGACTGAAAGGAGGAAATCTTTAGAAAAGGGGAAATTTTTTTTTTTTTGCCTTCCGCCAGTGTGTCGCAGAAGGGAATTTTTCTTAAAAAATAAAATTTACCCTTCTGCTACTAACACTGGCGGAAAGGAAAATTTTTTTTCCCTTCCGCCAGTGTTAGTAGCAAAAGGGAATTTTTTTTTAAAAAAAAATTTACCCATCCGTTACTAACACTGGCGGAAGGGAAAATATTTTTTTTAAAAAAAATCCCTTCCGCCAGTGTTAGTAGCGGAAGGGTAAATTTTTTAAAAAAAAATTATTCCCTTCCGCTACTAACACTAACGGAAGGCATTTTTTTTTTTTTAGTTTGATCTCAAGCGTTGGATCATTGCTTGGACGACTATAAATGTGTTAGCTACGAAAGACTCCAGAGCTAACATTAGACATGGATCGGCCCCCATATATATATATATATATATATTGTGAGTGAGTTATCATTCAAGATTTTCAAGAATCGTGTTTGATACAATTTCAGAATGACTCACTGTATATATATCAAAAGGGCTACCACTAGTACAGATACCGACATATGCGTCGCCTTATTTGTGTCGGTTCTTTAATAGAACTGTCGCATATAGTAGAACGGTGGCATTATGGTAAATAAACAAACTGTATTTGCGTCGGTTATTTTAAAGGACCAACACAAAAACTATAAAAAAAATTAAAAAATAAATTAATAACATTTGCGTCGCTTGTTTAACGAACCGACGCAAATAGTGTTCATTATTTGCGTCGTTTCTTTTAGATGACCGATGCAAATACTATAAAAATAATTAAAAAAATAAATAACTAAAAATAATTATTTTTTAATTAAATAATTAAAAAATATTGTTTGAGTATTTGTGTCGGTTCTTTAGTACAACCGACACCAAAGATGAGAAATAATTAAAAAAAAAAGAAACAAAAACACATTTGCGTCACGTCGGTTAAAGACCCGGGCGCAATACTCTCATGTATGTGCGTTGGTTGATTTAAATATCCGTCGCAAATGGTTATGTTATTTGCGTCGGTTTTCTTCTTTGTCTTATGCATATTTAAGTTATTAAAAAGTGATATAAGTTAAAACTTTTGCTATTTTGGCCTGGTAAGAGAGGAGAGAGAGCGATATCGTCTTTGGCGGGAAACTTGGCTGAGATTTTGCAGGTTTCTTTCTTCAGTGTTTCCGTCCGAGAGCTCAGCTTTTTTGTGTAAGTAATTGTTAATTAAAATAATACATTCATCACAGGCATTATTTAAAATATCAGTATGTTTGCTTGAACTATTGTTTGTCCGCATCTTATGTATGATATATGTACAATCGCAGTGCTTACTTAGTTAATCGTTGTGGTTATTTAGTTATACATGGATCGTCAAACATGGATGTACAATATATTGCGTAACGATGACACATATGCTAGAGGGGTTAACGAGTTTATTATATGTGCGGTTCAACACCAAAAAATCAGAAAGGAACATGGAAAAGAAGACATGATTGTGTGCCCGTGCCGCCTTTGTGGTAATTTAAAAAAATATTCGAGCGCAGAGACAGTGTGTGAACGTTTATTTTGTTGGGGTTTTAAGAAGGGTTATACAAAGTGGATTTCGCATGGCGAGGGAATAGACTCTGATATGACTGGTAGCTCAAGGTCGAATTATGCAACCGAGTGCGATAATTCAGTCGATAATGACGAAGATGATGTGGACATTGATAGAGTGGAAGATATGATACAAGATCTCCAAGACCATATGATGCCACAACTGGATATATTTGAGAGCTTGGTCCGCGATTCTAAGAAACTTTTGTATCCCGGGTGCAGTGACGACTTGACAAGGTTGTCAACAACTTTGAAGTTGTGCAAGTTGAAAGTCAAGAATGGATGGAGTGACAAGAGTTTTATAGAATTGTTAAAACTTTTACGAGAAATACTTCCGGTGAATAACGAGCTTCCCACTTCCACGTACAAGGCAAAGAAGATGTTATGTCCTATAGGTATGGACATAAAGAAGATACATGTATGTCCAATTGACTGTGTGTTGTTTCGAAATGAGAATGAACATTTACACACATGTCCTAAGTGTGGAGCATCTCGGTACAAGCGGGAGGGTAATGATTCTTCTAAGGATGATAAAAAAAGGGCTTCTAGCAAGGGGGTTTGGTATTTACCCATAGTGCAACGATTCAAACGCTTATTTGCAAAAGCAAAAGATGCAAAACATTTGAGGTGGCATGCGGAAGGGAGGAAATCAAATGGGATGCTTAGACACCCGGGTGACTCTCCACAATGGAGAACCATTGATTATAAGTATCCTGAATTTGGTGGAGAAGTTAGGAATCTACAACTTGGACTTTGTACGGATAGGATGAATCCTTATGGCACTCTACCAGTTCTTTTGGTGATTTATAATTTGCCTCCTTGGTTGTGTATGAAGCGCAAGTATATTATGTTGTCCTTGTTAATCTCAGGGCCTAAACAACTTGGGAATAACATAGATGTTTATCTTCAGCCGCTTCTTGAAGATTTAAAACTTTTGTGGGATGAAGGTGTTTCGGTCTTTGATGCAAATACTCAAACGGATTTCACATTACGTGCCATGTTATTTTGCACCATAAATGATTTTCCTGCTTATGGAAACTTGTCAGGGTACACTGTCAAAGGAGCTAAAGCATGTCCAATTTGCGAAGATGCTACTATTGACCACCGTCTAAATAATTGCAAGAAAAATATGTTTATGAGTCAACGAACATTTCTTCCCCGTGATCACCCTTATCGTAAGATGAAAAAGGCTTTTGATGGGCATATCGAGACTCGAGAAACCTGTTTGCCTTTAACTGGGAAAGAAGTTTTTGAGCGGGTTAAGGATATTGATGTTGTATTTGGAAAGTTGTATCAACCTCCTAAGCCGAAGAATCTGTGGAAGAAGAGATCCATATTTTGGGATCTCCCGTATTGGGAACACATACAAGTTAGACATTGTCGTGATTTTATGCATATTGAGAAAAATGTCTGTGATAGTATTGTTGGGACATTGTTGAATATACCAGGAAATACAAAGGATGGGATCAAAGTCAGAAAAGATATGGAAGAAATGGGTATACGACTAGAGTTAGCACCACAAGAATCAGAGAAGCGTACATATCTACCTCCAGCTTGTTATACTTTGTGTAAAAAAGAGAAAATTGCATTTTGTGAGTGTTTGTTTGGTGTGAAAGTTCTATATGGATATTCTTCAAACATCAAAAGGTTTGTGTCGATGAAGGATTTGAAACTTGTGGGTATGAAGTCACATGATTGTCATGTGTTAATGCAACAACTATTACCAACTGCAATTCAAGGGACATTGCCGAATCACGTGAGACTTGTTGTTATGAAACTTTGTTTTTTCTTCAATGCCATCTGCAGCAAGGTGATTGAACCCATCACGTTGGATAAATTACAAGCTGATATTGTTGTGACACTATGTCAGTTTGAAATGTATTTTTCACCTTCATTTTTTGACATTATGATACATTTGGTTATTCATTTGGTTAGAGAGATTAAGTTATGTGGCCCGATATATTTGCGGTATATGTATCCTTTTGAGAGATTCATGGGTATATTGAAAGGATATGTGAAGAACCGATATCGGCCGGAAGTTAGCATAGTTGAAGGATATTCAGTTGAGGAGGCTATTGAATTTTGCACAGAGTATTTAATAGCTGTCAATCCTATTGGAATTCCCAAATCTCATCACGAGGGAAGACTTCATGGGCAGGGTACATTGGGATCCAAATGGATCTCTCCTGGGTGTGAACTGCGCAATAGAGCGCATCTCTTTGTCCTGCGACACATGACTGAAGTTCATCCTTACTTAGATTGTCATGTCAGTTTGATTAGGAGGCAGAATCCTTCAAAAAGTGGCATTTGGGTTACAACTGAACATAATCGCTCATTTGTTGGATGGTTTAAAGACCGTGTAATGTGTCAGTTGTCAGATACACCAAATGTCGTTTCTAATACGATAAAATGGTTAGCATATGGCCCCAATACACTTGTTCGATCTTATGAAGGTTATGATGTTAATGGATATACTTTTTACACCCAGCGTCAAGATGGAAAGAGCACTATGCAAAATAGTGGAGTTACCGTGGAAGCTTCATCAACAGAATTTTTCAGAGGCAAATCTTCAAGATCGAAAGATGTGAAAAAGTCATATTATGGGGTGATTGAAGATACTTGGGAGCTTGAGTACAGAGAATTCAAGGTTGGTCTCTTTTGTTGTAATTGGATTGATATACGTCGGGGTGTTCCAAAAGATGACTTAGGATTTACTTTGATAGATTTTAGTCAGTGGGGTCACGTGGACGACCCATTTATACTTGCAACGCAAGTAAAACAAGTATTTTATATCCAAGACCCCGCCGATATTAAGTTTTCAATTGTTGTTCAAGACAAGAAAAATATTCTTGGTATTGATGATGTTGTTGACGAAGACGAGTATAACCAATTTGATGAGAATCCTCCTTTCTCTGTAGGTCTACCTACCCCATATGGTGACGATAATGGAGAAACAAACTACCTACGTAATGACCATGGTGAAGGGTTATGGATTGATCATGGAAAATAAGTGCAGGACTTGAAGGTTTTAATTTGTATTATTCCAATAGTTGTAAATAAATAAATATTTGTTTTATTCCAATAGTTGTAAATAAATAAATATTTGTTTTATTCCAATTATTGTAAATATTTGTTAATTGTAAATAATTGTTAATTGTTTTAATTTGTTTTTATTCCAATAATTGTAAATTTTAATTTGTTTTTTATTCCAATAATTGTAGCTGATTGTTTGCTGAAGTAAATTTTATATATTTATGGTTGAGTATGGGAAGTAGTTCTTGGCAACAATCATACAGCAATTCCCTGTTTTTGAGTATTCAAGTCCCCTGTTTTTGAGTATTTGCATCGGTTTTTTATAACACACAACGCAAATGTTCCATTATTTGCATCGGTTTTCGTAAACAACCGACGCAAAATCTATAAAAAATAAAAAACTTAGTCTCCGACAGTCAAAAGCTTAGTATCTAACTGTTCAAAAACATACTCTCCGACAGTTCAAAAACTTAGTCTCCGACAGTTCAAAGTTAATATTAGAGAATTCAAGTGTATTCATTGCCAATGTAACTTTAAATTAATATTTTACTTATATTGAAAGTCGTTAATAACATATAATATAAGTATGGAATAAAAAATAAGTAAAAAATATTAATGATCGACTAACAAAAAAAACTACAATATATAACACATTTAATATATATCACATATGGTATTAATGAATTTCAATATGAGTAAAATATTAATTTTCTTTTAGATTATTGTGTAATATATTAATATAAATAGTATATTAAAAAAAAATTTTCATTTGCGTCGGTCCTTTTAAAAGACCCGACGCAAATGTTGGATTTAGGCGTCGGTGGTTTAAAAGCACCGACACAAATACCCGTTTTAAATAATAAATTGTTAATACATTTATATTTAAGAGTTAATTATAATATAGTATAGTATTTATATAATAAAATAATGATTATCATACTACATATGCTCGTGTATTTTTTACATTAAAATAGAAACATTTGCCTTTTAATGTATTATATATTAGTTTATATTATATATTATAGTATAATATATATATATATATATATATATATATATATATATATATATATTACATTTTTTAATTAATCACTATAACATATGGTATTAATGAATTTCAATATGAGTAAAATATTAATTTTCTTTTAGATTATTGTGTAATATATTAATATAATAGTATTTAAAAAAAAATTCATTTGCGTCGGTCCTTTTAAAAGACCCGATGCAAATGTTGGATTTAGGCGTCGGTGGTTTAAAATTACCGACGCAAATACCCGCTTTAAAAAATAAATTATTAACCCATTTATGTTTAAGAGTTAATTATAATATAGTATAATATTTATATAATATAATAATGATTATCATACTACGTATACTCATGTATTTTTTACATTAAAATAGAAACATTTGCCTTTTAATGTATTATATATTAGTTTATATTATATTATAGTATAACATATATATTATATATATGATATATGGTATATGATATATTATAATATATATATATATATATATCACATTTTTTAATTAATCACTATAACATATGGTATTAATGAATTTCAATATGAGTAAAATATTAATTTTCTTTTAGATTATTGTGTAATATATTAATATAATAGTATTTAAAAAACAAATTCATTTGCGTCGGTCCTTTTAAAAGTCTCGACGCAAATGTTGGATTTAGGCGTCGGTGGTTTAAAAGCGCCGACGCAAATACCCACTTTAAAAAATAAATTATTAACACATTTATGTTTAAGAGTTAATTATAATATAGTATAGTATTTATATAATACAATAATGATTATCATACTATGTATGCTCATGTATTTTTTACATTAAAATATAAACATTTGCCTTTTAATGTATTATATATTAGTTTATATTATATATTATAGTATAACATATATATTATATATATGATATATGATATATTATAATATATATATATATATATATATATATATATATATCACATTTTTTAATTAATCACTATAACATATGGTATTAATAAATTTCAATATGAGTAAAATATTAATTTTCTTTTAGATTATTGTGTAATATATTAATATAATAGTATTTTTAAAAAAAAAATTCATTTGCGTGAGTCCTTTTAAAAGACCCAACGCAAATGTTGGATTTAGACGTCGGTGGTTTAAAAGCACCGAAACAAATACCAGATTTAAAAAATAAATCATTTGCGTCAGTCCTCTTAAAGACCCGACATAAATGTTGGGTTTATGCGTCAGTTTTTAAAAGAACCGACACAAATGTGTATAATTTTTTTATTTTATATTATTATTTGTTTTCGCGGCATATTTTTCATTTGCCCCTCTTTTTACCGCCTATTCATTTCCTTTGCGCGACATAACATTTACTTTGCTCGAAATCTTCAGAAGCTGCATACACTACATACGAGCTGCCTACATTTCCATTTCAAGTTCTTAATCGATAAACATACATTTCCATTTCAGTTTCTGGCGAATACACTGTAATCGGCCTCGGATTTGTTACAAGTGAAAGAGGTACATAATTTTTTTTCAACTGAACTGCGAGATTTACATTCTTTTTCTGTTTTTTGTTTTAATACAACATTTGTTTAAAGCCCCAAAGTGTGTCTTGTGATATATGTGTTCTATTTGTGTTTCTATGTGTTCTGTTTGTGTTTCTTTTGAATGGAAGCACTGCGATATACTATGTGTTTTGTTTGTGTGTCTTTTGTTTTTGTTGTTGGGATGCACTGTAATTTTTGGCAATATTTTTGCATTTTTTTATGGCGTGTTACAAATTGGTACCTTCTCATTTTCTTGATAATTAAACAATACATACTGTTAGTTGGGAATTTTTTTTCGCCTAGGTTGCTTGTTGAAGCATTCTGTACTTCACTGTTGGGATTCACTGTAATTACAGTGCACTACGAATGCACTGTAATAAATTTAATCCTAGTAAAAATAATCCTATAAGATTTCCTAATGCACTGTAATTGTAAAGTTAACTCTGTAGTTTATTTTTAAATGTGATGTTTTTAACATTTTCTGATGTACTTTGTAGTTTACAATTATCATGGACCACCGAAGTTCGAGTGAGAGACCTACTAAAAAAACTAGAGGTCCAACATCTTGCAAAACATTAAAAGAAAAGTCCGCAAATAAACAAGTGCAGAAAGTGATTAAGTTTGATGATCTTGGTGTTCCCATTGGAACATATGTTGCTGCATTCAAGTCGTACATTGGAGTACTAGTTAGAGTTCAGGTTGACATTAATATTCAGAGTTGGCAAGAAGTCAGTGATGGACTAAAGGATACGATTTGGGAAGATATGAAGGTATGAATTGAAAAGAATAATTAGTTGTTTTAACATATATTGCCATTCAAATTTTACTACATGTTACTTATATGCATGATTTGACTTAAACTGAGTGGAATATAACGGATGATGCGAGACGGAAGGACGTATTAAAATCTGCATCGAAAATTTGGAGGGATTTCAAGTCAAGGTTAGTCTGCCGATACTTGCGTCTAGACAAGGACCCTTGCGAGAAATATGATTTCATAACTCGAGAGCAATAAGAAAAATTCATTCATGATCATCAAAGTGAAGAATTTCAGGTATATTTTTTTTGATATTTATATTATTATTGGTTTTCAGATAATATTATGTTGAACAGGGACTGTTTACTCATATTATTATTTTATTTTCTAACAGACTAAAAATGAGAAGGCACGTGAAAGCCAGAAGTTTAATGAGTATCCACATTATCTGGGAAGACTTGGATATGCAGCGAAAAAATCTAAGTGGATGGTTGATGACCATCTTGATTCTCTACCTTCGTCCGAATCAGTTAATTCAGAAATTGTATCAACCAATCGAACTGATCGTAGTTACGATTGGATCGAGCGAGAGTTAGGAAAAGGGATGAAGGTGAAGGTTATTATTTTCCCAAGGACGAGACTAGGGATATTGTTCAAAGAATGGTGAGAGTATTTTGTTCATTTAAAAATATTTTTATTTACAGTATAACTTAAAATATTAATCGTTAAATTGATTTTGAAACAGGTGGAATGGAAAGACAAAGCCTGTGAAGTTTCGTGGACTCCTCACGGGCATGATGACATATTGTCACGTGCACTTGGAAAAAAGGAGCACGGCGGGCGTGTCAGAGGGGTTGGAGGAATAGTGCGCATGAAGGATGTATTCGGGACAGACAAAGGCAAGTCCTATAAAGCCGTAATATCAATGGATGAGTTGTCTACGATAACTCAAGAAATTGAAACAAAAGTGGCCAATCGACTTGCGCAGCAGTACCAATCTCAAATGAATGAAATGGATATTAAATACAAAGACCAGATTGGTACACTGCAAAGTCAGCTTGCGAACGTATTCAATGTAATGAGCCAGATGGGAATGCCTATTCCCGAACAAACTCCAACAACCGACATGATTCAAAGTAACTCTCACTCGGTGGATCCATTCTTTGAAATAAATGTATACTTATTTTTACTATTTTCTATGTCTTTCAATCATAAGTTATCATATAAGTGCCCTATATGATCCTAACTGAATTTTTTTATATAATGTAGAAGCCGTCTCTGTGTCATCCTTTCTGAGATCGGCAAAACTATTGTGGCTTTTGGAACTGTTTTTGCATCGAATGCGTCGGGTGACGTTATTCATGGTACTCAAATGGAGGTCAACAATGTAAGAGTATCCATCGATGACGTTCGCCCTGAATTTCAACAAGCTCCTCTTCCCGTGCCTACGTATGAACATACAAGAGTAGGTGACGCATTAGGTAGCTTTGTTCAGTGGCCTAAACAACTTGTACTGTTGGGGCAGGTAACAAATTTCAAATTAACATTATTAATTATAAATGATTGTTGTTAATTCATTAAATTCATGTAAATGTTATTGTTTAACACTTTATATCTAATTAATTAGGATCCCATCTTACCGGGTAAGGGTAAAGAGCCTGCATCCCCCCCGCCAAAAATAATGAAGTTCGTAGCAAAGGGTCAGCTACTGATGTTGATCCGAACTTGAGTGAAAAATGTAAATATTTAGCACAAATGATTATGGGATTGCCTTCCTCGGACTTAATTTCAGTGCCATTGGATTATGACAACTCCATTGAGAAGGAAGATGAACAACTTATATACGTCGCGTGCGAAGATATCATCCAATTCTGTAGAATGGAATGGTTGAATATAAGTGTCATACAAATTTGGATGAGGTGAGACTATAATTTTCATACATTCTCATTTATCTTTTTTTTTTAGCTGATATATAGGTTTATTTTATAAAGTAACTGATGAGTAATTTGTATTATTTAAGGTACTTGAACGAGATGACTAAGGGATCAAATGCATTTGGATTCCTGTGTCCTCAAGCACTGGCAAATGCAAAAAATGATCCAGATGTGTCTGGTCGATACATTGCGTCAATTTTTCTAGGTTGCCGGAGAACCAAATTCATCTTCGCGCCGTACTTCCAAAAGTAAGAACATAAAAATGGTGGGATTAATTTATTGTAGCTAGCTTGTTCATTGATATAATTTAACATTGTTATTTAATTTGTAAAAATGTAGTGAGCATTGGCTGTTGTTTCTCATATCTTGTGAGCAAAGCACAGTATATGTGTACGACTCATTGAAGAAGGAAAGGAATATACCGATAAAGAACGTAATGGCAGTGTAAGTAAATTATATTTTAGTTCCTAAGTTATTAATATAAGTTAAATGTGTAAAACTCTTTTAACATATTTATTTACTCATATTATATATATAATTTTGTAGGGCATTTAAATCATATGTTGCTCAAGGTGGCAAGCACAAAAAAAATAAGTTGCAATGGTGTACGAAAGAGGTTAAGGTATAAAATACTTGCTAACTTATCCAAACAAAGTTGATTTTGTTGTTTCTTAATCTAATTTCTTATTAAAATTTTAATCAACTTGACTATTTATATAGTGTTCTCAACAAAAAGGAAGTGTTGAATGCGACTACTATGTCATGAGGTACATGTATGATATCATCAAGTTGCATCAACGTGCTCCCTTTACAAAATGGACTGAGGTATATTGTTTTTAATTATATGAATGCAATTAACTATTTCAATCTATTAACAAAGTATCTTGTATATTGGTTTTAATTATATGCAAAATTATTTCTTTTTTATTTCTCCAGGGTTTGAGTGCACAAGAGTCGTATACTCAGTTTGATCTTGATGAAATTAGAGACCTGTGTGCAGAAATTTTGATGAGTTATTGTATGTGACCTTTTCATATTGTACATTTGGACATGCAGTTTGAACAGGTTGTAAATATTCCTTTTTTGAACTGTTTGTAAATTTGGATTTGTATATATTCCTGTTTTGCAAATATTGAAGTGGTTGAATTTTGTACTATTTTGGCTTGTTGTGGCATATCGAGTATCATTTTTTATGTACAGGTTGGATATTTTATTTTTAAAAAGAAAATTTTTTAAAAAAAAACAATCATTTGCGTCGGTTATTTTAAAAGAACCGACGCAAATAGACTAAATTATTTAAAATATGAATTTTTATAAAACAATAATTTGCGTCGGTTAATTTAAAATAACCGACGCAACTAGATTAAATTATTTTTAAAATGAATTTTTTATTAAACAATCATTTGCGTCGGCTATTTTAAAATGACCGACGCAAATAGATTAAATTATTTTTAAAATGAATTTTTATAAAACAATCATATGCGTCGGTTATTTTTAAATAACCGACGCAAAAGACACTATTATTTGCGTCGGGTTTATAAAGGTCCAACGCAAATTCTTCGTTTTTGTGTCATGTCTTTAATCGACGCAAAATATTTAAGTTTTTGTGTCTCCTCCATATGCGTCTCCTCATAACCGACGCAAAATATTTTAATTAACCGACACATATGATCAGTTTTGTACTAGTGTACCTTAATATAATCTTGAAATTTGATTTTAATTTTCAAGCATGAGAATTGAGGACGTTAATATAACTATGTTTAACTTTTAATTACTTTATTAATAGTTGTGCATTAGTCTAAAATGCCAATTAATTTGGTGCGAAAGGAGTTAATACTTAAGTACCTCAACCAACCTTGGGGGTGGACATACAATCAATCATACAATTCAACTCAAGTCTAAAATGAATGAGTCGACTAAATCTACAAATTACCGTCTTATCCCCCATGGTTTCTTTGTGTTGTTTGTGGATTACAAAATTGTCAATTCACTTCAGCTAGGAAGGGCATCAATTTTTATAGATTCATGTGCTATCTTGTCAAAGTTGTAATGTGGCAACTAAGGAGTGTGTCACCGTTGCTATGTGAACTTAGGGGTATTTGAGATGGATTAACTTTAGCAGGCCTCCGTAACGTTCAAAATGTTGTTCATTTATCTGATTGTCAAGAGTCCTTTAATTTGATTTCCTCCTCATCTTTTCTAGTGATACCCTTTATGCATGTCTGTTTGAATGCAAGTGTTTGTTTTAAGGACAGTGTTATGTTTCACACTCCCAATTATATTTTTATTAACTTAGTTAATTGCATATTAAACAAGATTAAGATATTAAAAACTAGTGATGTGCAAAAGCTATAATGTAATATAGCCTTTACCGATAGGAATGTATAAGGACTTAGATAGAATCCAACTTATAAAGTGGAGTCGGCAAATAGACTAAGTCAATAGAATCCTATGTGATGGAAGGATTCAGCTGAAAGTTAGGGCTAGAAAGAATCCAACTTATTAGGTGAATTTAATAGTTTATTAGGCTAACAGAAGATCGCCAAAAGCACTTTTAAGGAAGATAGGAGAAATAAAAAGTAACAAGCAATGAAGTTAGTTAAAAAAAGAATAAGCTAAATCTAAGAGAATGATCTGCTGAATGCTTGAAAATTCAATTAAGTAAAGAACACTCAATTTCTTCAGTCTAAGTCAGTTGCTCATGAATTTCACGATCTATTATCGAAACTCTACTAAACTAAGACATGCATCAAGAATAGAAAAAAATTGATTAAAGGTCCAAAGTCAACAGACCTACGTCCAACTATTTGCTGCATGTCTTGGATTTAACTCTATTTTCTAATAACCCACGAGAATATAAATCACAGTAGAGAGTTTGAACCAACTAAAAGACAATCTCTCTCAACAAAAGCTACTCTCGATATGAATGGAACACATTGTGAACTAAAAAGAACATTTAGTTCATTCCTTCAAAGAACAACAGGCAAATCAAAGGAACATAATCATAAGGATCTCAAAACTTTTATAGGATATGTTGGAGATAAAAGTTGAGTTGTCACTATTAAAGAAAAGGACATAAAAAGATCTCTGTTAAAAGAACCTTTTGTTAAATATATTCAACATGTAAAAGAAGGATAACCTCAGTGGATACTTTCTCAAAAGTATTTAAGGAAAACTTGAAACATGATTTCAAGTAATCATAATTGTTTTCATGAACTATCTCATGAAATAATAATCCAAACATGATCTTTTGAACTCTTTCAGGAAAGAGTTAGCCAATGGAAGTTTCCCTGATTCCAAAATGTCCATAAAATCTACCTGTTTAGTATAATCATTCAGCAGAGAAGCTAGAACATTCAATCAAGAAGGAAACTTGAACGAAAGAGAAGTTAATTGTGAGAACCCGAAAATAGAAATAGGAATGAGATGTGTGAAGGATTAATTCCTATTATGTATGAATAATTAATTCATATCATGTATGAAAGTTACTATGTCAATGTTATTTCCAAAATCAATTATTTCAATTTTTTGTATAAGTGATCCACTGATATGGGCTAAAATAATAAAGTCTTAAAAGCATAATGAATGATGCATAATGAATGATAAGGCCCAAAAGGCCCACAAACATTTAAGTGTCCACATTCGATGAACCCGAGATAGGGAAGAAGTATGGAAGGGATTGAGATCCCCTACCAAAAATAATCCCGATAGGATTTGGTAATTCGATCCTGATAAGGAAAAGGAAGAACAATCTTAGAAGGACTCAAGGTGCATAATCGTGTATAAATAGGGGTCAGATCACAACATTCAAGGTACGCCATTCTTTCAATACTAAATTCTCTTTTCTTCAAAACCCTTACTAACACTCACACCCGAGGGTCTTCCAAAGGGCTGAAGCCCCACCATTCTTGGGAGATTTTCTCTGCAGGTTAGCGAGACATTAAATTCGTGGTCAAACTTGGTCAATGATTAGGGCATTTCAAAACCCTAATCCAAGGTGCGTAATTTGACGTATCATCCACCAAAGGGATATATATATATATATATATATATATATATATATATATATATATATA
>CM025783.1:32862103-32892454 GCA_014636745.2 Centella asiatica
ACTACACGATAATATTTTTCATCATGCAATACTGGCTAGGAATAAACCCAACAGAAAATTCTCAGCTGGTGTAGTAAAATGAAAAAATTGTCGTCCAATTTTCATATGTTTCTACTCTTTCTGTGCAGTTTATGTTATTATGTTAATATTATTATATGAGACAATGTTATCATGTAAATGTTATCATCTGATATATTATCTTAGACAATGTTATTATCTGATGTATTATGTTACTATATATAGTGTAAATTTTTTTTATAGATTGTAATATTATATATAGTAACATAACAAAAATATAATAACATAAATTTAATAGAAAAGGTTGAAACATGGGAGAATTTAATAGAAAAAGATTGACCGGGACTTGCCCCAAATACCTCTTCCTGGCCGACGTGACTTGGTGGAAAATATTCATGTACACTATAATTACTTTCCAAATCTTTCCATTAAGTTTATGTTACCACACTAATATATGTAATATTACTATTTATTTAACAAAATTACAACGTTGATAGTAACATAATATATTAGATAGTAACATAATAACGTGATAACATAAACTACACAAGAAAATATACACTGCATGAAAAAGGTTTAAACATATTCAAACCGCAAGATAATACTTTTCAAAAGATGCTTCTTCCCAGCTGTTACTACATGGTAAAAAATATTCCCGTTTAGTAAAATTACTTTTCAACCCGTCCCATTAAATTTATGTTATCATGTTATAATGTGTAATGTTATTATATATTTAACAAAATTACGTGGATAATAACATAAGATAACAGATAGTAACATAGTAACATGGTAAAATAAATTATACAAAAAGAATTCAAACATACTCAAATTGCGTGATAATACCTTAGACACTAACTCGTAATTTTCTTTTAACTTTATAAAGTAAAAGCCCCGAAACGAATATTTAGTGTATATATATGAATGATAAAAATAATATGAAACTTAAGAAAAAATATATGGTGCTTTATAAATGCTAATTATCAACTTTATCTAGCCTATGTAAAGTATAAAGCCATGCTGGTAGTGTGGGTTATAAATATGCATTGGCTATAAAAATATTGAGAATTTGAGGTGAACAGTGCTCCTAGCTCGGTCTTTAAAAAATGTCAAAAACACTTTTAAATATGATATTAATGAGGGGAACTAAAGTAACATAAAAAAGTAAGGAAAACAAAGTGTACGAAGAAAAATAAATGTTAAAATGTGTATTTTTAATGTGTATTTTTTAATATTCTTTGGGAGAGAACTTTTCCGTATATTTAAGATATTCTTTTGAGAATGGATAAATTATATGTTTAGTGTATATATAGTTATACTATATTAATACATATATTATATTATATTATATTACTCTCTCTATTCTGTAAAAAAAGTTACATTTTAATTTTTTATAAATATTAAGATTACATCTTTAATTGAGATTTTCATCTACAAAATCATAAATTTTTTTTATGAAATTTATTATAAATTCTTAACTTATAATGAAATCTATAAATTTGTAATTGAAAATTTAAAAATTATAACAAAATTTTTTGTCAAATATAAATTTTTTAATAAAAGAGGGTAGTATATATATACACACACATTATATATTCGAGGAAGGAATTAAATGTATTTGTTTGCGTAAACAGTCGAGGGATCAGTCCTCGATAAAAGGGTGGGAGTCAAGAATTGAAAAGGAGAGATGCGGAAGGCAGGGAATGCCTTTAGCCGATACGCGGCAGCTAGTCCATGCATCCTCTTTATTCTTTTCTTTAATTCTAATTTTAATTTGTAAAGTGGAGTACAATCCTTTAGACCTTGAAAATTGAGAAACAGTACTACTACTGCCTAGCTTGTACTACATTTCTTATGGACGTCTGCAATAATCAAGTCACAGAACTTGGGCATTTACTATTTAAAGTTCATCTTTTCCCTCAAATAATAAGGGTTCAAATTTCCCTCCCTCATAAAATATATTGTAATTTTTTAATAGTACTAAAAAAAATAAATCCCATGTCTTTATAATTTGTTTATGATTTCTGAGTTTTTTTTCTTTCTAAATTCTTTATGTTTAAATTTCCATACATATCTTGTTCCCCATGTCTCTTTCCAAATTTAAATTTCATTCTAATGTATCTAGTTTTCTATTTTATTTTATGCGCACATACATGTGCGCGCACGCGTACACATATACATATATATGACTATATGTACGTATGTATTTGGTGTGTATGTGTTAAGAACATTAATTTTTTATGACATTAAGCATAAATGTATTAGGGTGTTTGATTCGTGGTAATGAGAATCAGAATGGATTGTAATCCATTACATTCCTTAGTTTTGTTGGCTATCAGTAATTAGAATCGATTTCAATGGTAACCGACTTTTATTTTTATTGAAAATGAGTATTACCAAACTTTTCTTTAGTAATCGAGCATTACAATAGATATTAGAATCAAGAATGCAAATAAAAACATGTATACCCTTATTATTATTATATTTTTATTACTATCATTATTAAAATAAATATTGTTACTGTCAGGATCACTATTATTATTATTATTACAAAAAATAAAAATATAATGATAATTTATAATATATATAGTGCATAACATTAATATTTATACATAATATTTAATCCATATATATATATATATATATATATATATATATATATATATATATAGTTCAAAAATGACATTTTGGTAAATCTACATCATATCATTACATTCCAAAATATTTTCTAAATAACTTATCAAACATATTAATAGAAAGATTCATTCTGATTCAATTTTCATTCTCATTCCCATTCTCATTCTCATTCCATCAGAAATGATATCAAACCAAATACCCCGTGTATAATTCAATATCTCTTTTACAATGTGTGATTTTTTTTTTACGGAATAGACGAGTAGTGGAATATGGAAGGAAGTGAATATATATATGAATAAGGGTTTGTAAGTGCGATTCAATTTAGTTAGCCTCATTTCTCAACTTCAAAAACAAGCTTTTGGATCCAATATTATATAAAATATGCGAATGTGTTAATTTTAATTGTGCTAAACTAATAAGAAAATTGAAAAAAAGTCGTATGATACAAATAATATTTATTGACTATAATGTAACCCAATATATATATCTAAATTTCTAAACAAGGAAGTGACTATATGTATGAATGCTATTTGCTCCCTTGAGGCATGCGGACAATGAAGTGCTCTTAGTAGCCTCTTATAGTAACATCCATTAGGGGTCGCATCAAGCATTCCTCAATATAGTTTCAAAATATGTATGCTTATCAAAACGAAAAATGTCAATGTATATAACTTTTGAGAAAGAGCATTCATAAATAGAGGCTACATAAATTTATAACTTTTTTTTGGCAAATATATATATATATATATATATATATATATGCCCAAGCTAAGGTTAGTCGTATATGAATTTGAACCAACTCATATGTATCCATTAGATCAATAAATTGAGAGTCAAGATTGTGTAATCTCACTCCATATCTGCTTGTATAACAAGCAGAGTCTGCCTGTTAAACAAACGGACACAAATAGAGAAAATTTAATTTTCTCTATTCATATCCTCATGTAAACTGAAATGGTAACACTCCAAAATTTCAAATTTACCCTTTGTGGTATGGGATAAAGGAGAGACTATTATGTGAGCAACTTATAATATCACTTCAACCTTTTTTTTCCTTTTAAAGTTGATGCAGGAGCATTGAATTATAATTTACTTAATCTCATGGTAAAGAACGTGGCCTTAGGCTTGTTTTCCATCGATGCCTTGCATGAGAATTGACTAGCGAATACTACGAAGGTAGTAGTGAGTTTAATTACTAACGAAACACTGATGATATGAAGTAGAATGTGCAGACAAAGCTGCACGAGGAACAGAGCCCGTCGGTGGATAATTAACCCATTAGTAGATAATTAACCAATCAACGGATAATTATCCTCTAATACATAATTAACCGATTGGTCCATAATTAACCCATGAACAGATAATTATCTTCCGATGATCTGCTTATTAGGTGTTTGTTTATTTATTTTCTAGTTGAAGTAGGTTTGACTTTTCCTAGTTGGATTAGTTTTCGTTCCTTAGTTCAATTAATTTTTCTAAGCAGAATTCAGTTTTTGCTCAGCTTTTAAATACCTACCTAACATGTACGTTTGTAATACAGATTTAGATATATAGAATTCGTGAGTTTCAGAACTTACATACATCCTTGGGAGTTGGTGGTTAATTCATTTACACTTTCACAATCAGCTTTATTTTATCTTTTGGGTGATTTAGTTCTTTAAGCAACCTAATCAAATTGACCCTTTAGCATTGTTTCGTGGTGATTAAATTATGTATATAATCAATCTAAAGTTAATTTCCGTAACTTATTTAATCTTCTTTAGATTAATTGTATCAACTTTGGTATCAGATCTTTGGTTCAATTATTTAATCCATTCAAAAACCCTACAAGATCATAGTTTTTTCAAGAATTCCAAGATCAAGATGGCTGGTGAGGAAGAATAGGATGTTCCTCGAGGTTTTACATTGGAGTAAGCTCAAAACGTTTGGTCTGATAAACAAATCCATGAGCTAAGTGAGTGGCTGAATGAGATTTTGGCGAAACTAGATCGAAGAAATTTTTTTCCTTGTCCAAGTAGGAGCGCTAGATCCATTCAAGCATTAGATTCTGATGAGAAAGGGGTTTTTAGACCTGGAAATTAGAAAGCTAAGGAACCTAGGGATGATGATAGGGGTTTATGTTTGGATATTCCAAACTTTGATGGTAGCATGAAACCAGAAAAATTCTTCGAATGGGTGTAGCGTATTGAACTAATCTTTGATTACAAGGACTATGATGATCATAAGAGATTCAAAGTGGTTGTTTTGAAGCTTACATGTTACGCAGACTTGTGGTATGAAAATTTGAAAACTAAGAGGAGAAAAGAAGGCAAGGCACAAATTGATTCTTGGGAAGCATTAAAGACCAAAATGAAGAAACATTTTCTTCTTACTAATTTTGTGCAAGACGTATTTATGAAATTGCAGAGTTTCAAGCAAGAGGTACTCTCAATTGAGGAATACATTGTTGAATATGAGAGATTAACCATGTTGTGTGACTTAGAAGAGAGAATGGAGCACATATTAGCTCTCTTTCTAACAGGTCTTAATCCAAACATTGTAGAGAAAGTTGATCTGCAACCTTATTGGTCTTTTAAAGAGGTTTGTAAAGTAGCCATGCGCACAGAGAAGCATGTAAAAGCTAAGAGAATTAGCTATGTAAAACCCAACAACAAGACATTTGAAAGGGGCAGACCTGGGAAAGAAAACAAGGCACAAACTGGTGCTAAATTCACCCCCAAAATTTGACAAGTTCAGGAAGAATAAGGAGAAAAACTCTATGCCTTTAACATTGAAGGATAAAAGGATTTGTTTCAAGTGCTAGGGGTATGAGCATATGCAGCGTGAATGTCCTAGTAAGAGAATCATGACCTTGCATGGCATTGAGGAAATTGATGTACCCTATGCTTCAAAGGAGTTAGAAATAACTGAAGAAGAGGAGCAAGGTGTACGCAGAGAGAATGTTAAGGAGTATGAGGCTGAGTTCGAGGAAGAACCAAAAACACATGGTTCACAACTAATTTCTAGAAGAATTTGCAAGCAAAACCAGTTCCTTTAGAAGCTGATCAAAGGGACCAGATCTTCATGACAAGTGTTTTGGTGAAAGACAAATTGTGCAACAAGATTATAGATACATGGAGTTGCACCAATGTAGTTTCTACAACATTAATTGAAAATCTCAAGTGGCCTACAAAAGTGCATTCTAAACCTTACAAATTGCATTGGCTAAGTGATGGTGGTGAAGTGAAGGTAATAAAACAAACACTTATCTGTTTTGAAATTGGTAAATTTAAAGATCAAGTCTTGTGTGATGTTTGTGCCATGGATGCATGTCATATCCTATTGGGTATCCCATCTCAATACGATAGATTTGTGAAGTTTGATGGAAGAACTAATGTTTACATTGCTAAAGTGAGGAATAAGAAAATAGCTTTGAAACCTTTATTGTGAGAACCCAAAAATGTCAATGAAATTTTGATTATTAGATTTATTTTATTTTCTGCATGAATGATTATTTCCTTATTGGGTATAAATGATGAAATTATATTTTCTTATAAAAAAATTCAATGGCAATGTGATGTCCAAAAAATTTTAAATGTATTTTGAAGCTCAAGTATTTAAAAGATTATTACATTCAAGAATTGTCTTGTGAGAGTGTGTGTGTTCACGTGGGAAAGGGCTCACCAAGTGTGAACAAGTTTAGCTATAGTACTCGTTTTTATTTTAAAACCTAACTGTTGGGAGACAGTAGCATTTAATTTGCATCACCTCCATCAGTACCCTAGAGTAGGCTATGATAAACGACCGATAGACACTAGCAACCATTGCAACCACCCTTTTTCTCACCAGTCACTTCTTTTCCTTTCACAGCGAACGGCTAATATTAAATAAATCCGACGGTCCTTGTTATAACCCTAGTCCCACCTTCATAAATTTCTATACAGTATACCACCAAATCCAAGCTTACTCTCAAAACAACTGTCCTTTTTGGAAGAACAACTAGAGCTTTTAACTCTTTCTTACAGCCAAAGAGGTAAGAACATTTCATTAAAGTCCTACTCTATTTCTTACACTTTTTTTCTGTCATACATGCCACGTTTAATACCTTGTTCATTTATTTTCAAAAGTATGATTTGATGCATGTTTTTAACACCCGGAGTTAATGTCATTTATTTCAAAAAAAAAAGCTACCCAAGATGAGTGTAAAAATGTTGACAACCACCTGGTAGACAAACCTTTAACTACCAAACATTCTTTTGTCGGTAGTTACAACCCCATGCTTGAGTATTCTTCAACCTGAGTTTGAACCTTAAACCGTGTCTAGGAGGGCATGTAGACCATAGGAAATGTTATGTATCGCTGAGAGAATGATGAGTTTGACCTAAGTATGGATATAGTTAAGAACACCACCCATGGAGGAGTGAGGAAGACACCACTGTATCTGAGAAAAGTTTTAACTTAGTCTCTGATGAAAGAATTCTTAGTCTCCGACAGTATAAGTAAGTCTCCGACAGTATATGTTAGTCTCCGATGAAGGAAGGGTGTTATTAGCCTCTGATGACGTCAGCCTTAGTCCCCGACATGCTAAGTTTAATCACTGATGACGTCATCCGTAGTCTCCGATGAGTTAAAGTGAAGTAATTCCCTGATGCACAGTTTGTTTTTGAAACTATAAAATATTATTTTCTTAAATTATTTTAAGATGTTTTAATTAATTATTTAACCTCAACAGTTTTTATATCAAATTGAGACATTAAAAAGTTTAAGGACAGCACATGTGCATTTTCTCTCATACTTTAACCAAGGTATTAAATTCATCTTGTGATATGTATATTTTTACAGAATTTTTCACTCACGAGTAAATTGAATTTGATTGAGTGCAAAGGACCGAGGCAAGTATATACATTCAATCTGATGCTTATTTCAATTTAATGCAGTATCATTTAATTTGATATGCGTGCAAGGCTTGATTATATGTTTCAATTGTTTTTATGAATGAGCATGCTATGCTTTAAATTCCGCTAGCATGATATGAATGATAATGCATGGATATAACTGAGCTTTGATTTTCAGCTAATTCTAAATCTTATATCTGTGCAAATAAATGAAAATGATATGTCCCTTAAATGGGTTATGCCACATGGTTGGCTAGAGGAAAGGAAAGGTGCTGATTTGTTCTTCACCTGACCTAGAAGAATTATAAGTGACTACGTACGTTCACACAAGGAGGGATCATGCAGTCATAGTTAGGCTAGCTGTGTACTGTATGGTTAGCAGATCCAACGGGTTTAGCCCCCGATGGATATTTTGAGGAAGTGTACGTAGGTGCATACCTGTCTTTCTTCAAGAAGGATTACACGTTGCTTATCATCAGTAATCCTAAAGATTCATCAAAGATTTCCGAGGCATTAGTATTGTTTCACTGAGCCTCACAAACATAATTGAACTTCTTTAAATATTTCAGATTATTCCTCTAAATTGTTTATATACTTGCTAGGCGTAAATCGCTCACTCTTGTTGAACTTAAATGTCTTGCAGAACACAATGCAAAAGTTGAACCCTCTGATAAGGGGAAAGCAAAGATGATCGACTACTAAGTTATTTTTTTTTTATAAAGCTGACGAAGGAAGGAAGATGTTAAGAGTTGTAATGATCTTGGAATTGTAATTTATAAAGATTAAATAGCTTCCGCTGTAATTGTATTATTTTTGGGTTGTGATAACTCTTTAATATTGCCTTTATCTGGTATTTATACTATGAATGGATGTATGGTTATCTTTTTCTTCTTTTGATGAAGCCCTGATCCAGTAAGGGATTTTGGGGTCGTCACATTTATCTTCACTTAGAGTACACGAGGAGAATCTGTTCATGAATGAGAAAAATTTGAGCATGAATTGGAACAAGAGGGTAGGGGGTTTCTTTTGTTTGCTAATGAGGTTCAATCTAACTAAACGCATGCTAAACCTCCTGAAATCTTAGAACATGTGCTTACTGAATTCAAAGATATTTTTCCTGAACACTTGTTGTGGCAACCCCAAAAATCTCATACCAAACTCTAGGCACCGTCAAAAGATGACAACAAAAAGATAACATCATCCAAGCATGCATAACATGAAATAACAGAAATATAATCTCTATTACATTATCCATAATAATAGTCTAACAGCGGAAGTCTGTGAGGGGCCCATACAGACATTACAATCTAAACATTTCTATAATAACCTCACGTTTCACTCTTCCTCTAAAAGCCATCCATAGGAGAGCGATTAGAAAGCGTTCGTCATGTCATTTTAGCTTTGCCTTTATTAGACGGCTCAACCTTCTCACCATAAGCTGTAAAACATTTAATAATAGCCACGTGAGTGATTTACGCTCTCAAGTATATAGTCGTGTATTGGGTGAGCCTTGAAAGATAGATAATTTATAGGGCTTAAGTGTTTGTGAGGTTGGACAGAGACAATGCCGACACCATTTTGATAAATTGAAAAGATATAGCTTTCATCACTCAGGGTTTGACCCTTTACTTAACAAAAATCTTAAATAATTTACATGCACCTTTTAACCATGTTCGTTTGGCGCATGTGCCCTTAGGAACTCCATATCAAATAGTATATTAGCTGGCTAGCCTGACCACCATCTGACTTCATCATAATAACGTACGTAGACAAAGAAAAAATCTTTTATCTGCGAGGGTTCGGTTACTAATGCCTCAATTTTCGTTCCCTTTCATTCCTAGGCCCAGGGTGTCAGGCAAATGCATTCCACTAGCCTTTAGTTACCCACACGGATATACTTTACAAGTATAGGGTGAGAAAAATTAAGTCTTTTTATATCCATATAGGATTTACCTTGGCGTGTTAGCGAATTTGAATAGCTAACATCCGCCCAAAGAATGCTTGATTCTAGTACAACATTTTTCACATACATCGGATCAATAGATCGTACGTTACTTATCTTTGAAGATATTGAACTTGAATAATATATAACATAACACTAGATACTTACGTATATCAAATGAATGATAATACGTATTAAATGAAAAAGACAGAGTGAATATATACTTGCCTTGGTCCTTAGTCAATTCTAAATCAAATCACTAATGAGTGAAAGATTCTATAAAACATGTACATTAACATAACATGAGAAATTTATGCCTTGGATATAGATATGAGAAAGTGCATATGTGATGTCCTTATATTTTTAATGCTTTTAAAATGACCTCTGGAACATCGAGGTTTATCAAATAATTAATATTATCTTAAGAAATTAAAGAAAATAATATTTTACACCTTAAAGTTAGATTGCGCACCAGTGGATAGTCACTGAAGCATAAAAAGTGGTCATCAGGGGATAAGGTGACTATCAGGGGATGTGCATGGCCGTCAGGGGATAAATACCCGTCAGGGGATGATTGGTCATCAGTGGATAAATTTTCTTCATCGCCAAACTAGTCGGTATTTCATTTGATTATTGCCAAACTCAATAAGTCATCGCCAAACTCATCGGTGGATAAATTGTTCAGCGCCAAACTCAATAAGTCATCCCCAAACTCATCGATGGGCAAATTGTTCATATGAGACTAACAAAATTTGCTCATCAAAGAATAACAAAATGGCTTATCGGAGATTAACAAAAATTGCTCATCGAAGACTAGCAAAATTGCTCATCAGAGACTAACAAAAATTGCTCATCGAAGACTAGCAAAATTGCTCATCAGAGACTAACAAAAATTGCTCATCGGAGACTAATTTTATATACTGTCGGAGACTAACTTTTAACCTATCAGAGAGTAATTCCATACTGCCGGAGACTAAATTAGGACTTGTCTCTGTTACAAAAGAGGACTCTTCATACTTTAATGGATGATGTTTATCAATGGATAAACCTAACTTAGGGGGCATTCCCTCGTCATCTTTTTTACAGTGTGTATCATTTCTTCTCATAATGCACACACTCACACACGTAGTTGCAAACAAAAACTTTTGCAGCCTACTTTAGCTTTTATAGTTGTAGAATCATGCAGTTTTTGAAGCCTTATTCTTATAGACACTGCTTAGGCTCCAGGAACTCTGGTTGCCTATGACACAAGCATGGTGTTTTAACTACCGATATAGAACATGCTTGGAAGTTAAAATAGTTAGTACGTTTCAAAAACCAATAACTCCTGATGTTATCGGTATGTTTTAGAACATGATTTTTAAACAAAGTGTTTTACAATCATGGCATGAATAAAAGGACAAAATAGTATAGGAAAAGAGCAGGACTTTAATAAAGTGCTCTTACCTCTTTAGCTTTGAAGAAGAAGTTAAAAGCTTGGATTGCTTTTGAGAAGGACAATTGCTTTTGAAAGTGAAACTGAAATTTATATGGGTGGTCGACTGTATAGAAATTTATGGGAGTGAGACTAGGGTTGAACTCTAAATGATATATTTATATCACTTGTCAAACGACAAGAGCCACTGGATCATTTTTATGAGTAGTTATTAGCCGTTGGCTATATTGGGCAGTAACATACCATATAATGAAGTGATTGGCTAGATTGGTTGGTGTTGTGGTTGCCAAAAATCAGTCAATCACCTATCATAGCCGACAATCTATTGGACAAAAATCCTCCTTCCGTTGGTGCCTTATGCAGCACTCTTTCCTCAAGGAAAAAAATATTTAAAAACATAGTCAAGGAAATACACCAGATTGTACTGCTATAGTTGATTTACTAGCTGATGGGTCACGTGCAACCCAAACCCTAATATAATATAATTATATCACTTGCATGCATAAGTCCTTGGTCAATATTTTACACTGCAGTTCTCCCCTGTAGTAAGCTTTCCTCAAGTAATAATTACAATTATTTCTTGTTAGTGCTTGGTTAAAATAATCATTTAAAGATTTGAGTTCAAAATGTATTTATATTCCTTTGGACATCACATTGTCATAGAAACTTTCATTCACGATATAAATTGCTTATTTACACCAAATGTGAATTAATCCTTTATACATACTATGAATTAATCTTTCATATGTCATATTCCTATTTATATTTTTGGGTTCTCATAGTTACCACCTAATTTGCCGCCCATCTAAGGGATGGAGCATCAAATTGATCTAATTCCGGGAGCTCAACTACCTAAAAAGGCAACTGATATGTGTAACCCTCAAGAGGCTAAGGAAATACCAAGTTAGATTGAAGAACTGATGGAAAGGGTTTATTTGAGGGAGAGCATGAGCCCTTGTGCCATACCTACTTTGGTGGTGCCTAAGAAAGATGGTACTTGGCATATGTGCATCGATAGTAGGGTAGTGAACAATATTACCATAAAGTACAGATTTCCAATTCCAACATTGGATGATTTGATAGATGAATTACATGGCTCTAGGGTGTTTTCAAAAATTGATATTCAAAGTGGATATCATCAAATCAGAATGAGTGAAGTTGATGAGTGGAGGACGGCGTTCAAGACTAAGTTGGGCATGTATGAATTGCTGGTCATACCCTTTGGTCTTACTAATGCTCCTTGTCCATTCATGAGACTTATGAACGACGTGTTGAAGCCTTTCCTTAGTAAGTTCGTGGTGGTTTACTTGGACGAAATTCTAATTTACAGTAAGAGTGTTGAAGATCATATTGAGCACTTGAGATTGGTTTTTGAAGTATTGAGGAAGCATACATTTTTTGCTAAATTAGAAAAATATTATTTCTTGGTGCCGAGTATGACTTTTCTTGGCTACATCGTCTTGAAGGATGGAGTTTCAATGGATCCTTTAAAGGTGGAAGCTATCAAGTCATGGCCGGTTCCTACTACTATTTTAGAGGTAAGTTCTTTTCATGGTCTTCTGACGTTCTATAGGCAGTTTTTAAAGAATTTTAATAGTTTTGTGGCGCCTATAACCGAGTACATCAAGAAGGGGCAGTTTGAGTGGACTGTGGCGACTCAAAGGGCTTTTGAAACTATAAATAAACTGTTGTGTGAAACTCCTACACTAGCTTTGTTGGATTTCTTTAATCCTTTTTGTTAAAACAAAATAAACTAACGTGTTTGTAGAAAAGGGGTTGAATACAAATACCACAACTTTTTTTGCTCTTTAAAACTCTAAACACGAAAACTGGAATAACTACAAGTTTATTCCCTGTTGTGGATAAATTCAAAAAAATAGTACAATTATTTAAAATGAATAGACATAGATTCAAGTTAAATTAGTTATATTATAACTTGGGTTTTTTAGGGAATCTGTATAATCACAAAGTGATTAAACAACTACAAATATGTAAGTGAATACAACTTCTTGTTTCACAAACTAGCGACAATTTCTCTCTGAATATTTCTCTTATGAACTATTACAAAGATTCTCTCTAGTATATGAAGTTGACAGATATATTTTTTGCGTTACTCTGTATCTTGTTCTCTTTCAATAATTCTTTTTTTTTTTGTTAGTGTGAAAAAACCTTTGCATATATAGGAAAATAGAAAAGGAACCCATGTGCTAGCAAATGCTCCTAATTCAACGTAGTGGTAGAATGTCTTGTCACTGTCCTTTTGGAGAGACAAGTGTCGGACTACACACTTGCTTCTTTTTAATCCCTTTTCTCAGTGTCTTTCTTGTGCAAATGGTTGTTATTGGACCCCCTAAATCCCAAGGAATATCTTCCCAGATATACCACTTGCTTCTATGCCAGGTATCAGTCTATAGCAGGTAATCCCTGATAACGTATAGACTAGGTCTTAACTATCCCCTGATGACAAGTCCTAATGTTGACTTGATTAGTCATTCTGGATCTCTTGATGTAAACTTGATCAGTGCTTCACTATCCACTGGTGCTAATCCCTGATGTAGAATTAGATCAGTGCTTCTTGATCCCTTGATGTTAAGACCTAATACTATCCATTGATATCATCCATTGATGTAGTGTTCAGGCTATCCCCTGATGATATCCCCTGACAGATTCAACTGCTGATGGTATGCCCTGATGGTATCCCCTGACAGTCAAGTTATCCACTGATGGTATCCCCTAATGGATTTATCCACTAATGACATCCCTTGAAGTAGTATTGAAGCTATCCCCTAAAGGGATCCCTTGACGGGTTTAACTGTTGATGTCTTTTCAAATACTCACATCTTTAATCACTGATACTATGTTGGCCTTTCCTTGAATGTCTGATGTACCAAATACTTGAATCATGAAGTACAACCAGACATTCCCTAACACTACCAAGTCTTTAAAATATCCACTAATGACTTGCCTAATGTGGTAATGACTATTCCCTAATAGACTGAGTTGTCCATCAGTGAATACCAAATTGTGCAAATATACTATGGTTTATGAACTACCTTGAGTATATACAAGTGCATAGTTATTAAATGAAGAAAAGAATAATTACATCACCATCATCAACATAATACCTAAAACTTTTAAGGTGGAGTGTGATACTAGTGGTGTTGGCATATGAGCTGTCTTGGTGCAAAGGAAGAGGCCTATTGTTTATTTTAGTGAGAAGTTAAGCAGTGCAAAGCTTAAATATTTTGTTTTCCCAATGAGATGCCGAGAACTTGTAGAAAGGGGGTTGAATACAAGTTCTTTGAAAATTCTTCGATTACTTGTTCTTAAAGAAACTAAATTTTTCTTGCGGAATAAAAAGAACAAGAACACAAATCTATTTATAAACAATTGCTTTATTAATTTACAATTGATTACAAATTCTAACAATCAATTTGATTGTCAGCTTCTCCTAATTCTAAACTGTATAGTAAAGATACAAAACACTGAAAACCTATACAGCTTCGAATTACAATTCTCTGTATATTGAGAGAATACAACTCTTTCAATTCTTCTCTTTTTTTTCGTATTGCTATTCTGTAACTTTATAATTACAGCTTCTAAAACTAAGTTACCAAAAACCTAGTTTCCTAATTCAAATCAAATACAATCTTTCTAATTGAAAGATTTCTAACAAGTTTCCTTGTCAGCTACGTCTTCAATAAAGTCTACGTGTGCATGAAAGACTTTCCTTCTTTGATTTGAACTCTAACTCCATCAGTGATTAAGTCCTCGACTAGTCTCCGATGGCTTCTTTAATTAGTCCCCGATCACTTCAAGTAATCTCCGATGCTTTGGCTTTAGTCATTGGTGACGTCAGCATTAGTCTCTGACTCTTTATTTCCAATCCCCGATGACGTAAGCTTTAATCTCCGATGACCAATCCTTCAATCTCTGATGAACAAAACTTTAATCTCCGATGAAGGATTCTTCAATCTCTGATGGGCAAAGTCCAATCTCTGATGAACAGAAACTTAGTCTCTGGTAGACTTTTCCCTTAATCTCCGACAAGCCAAATTCAATCTCCGAAGGACTAATAAATTTAAAACAACTTGTTGAACAACCTCAACAAGTATTCCAGCAGTACATACAAATGAAATGAATCTATCTCTTTATTATAATGACTAATTTACAAACAAGAGATACTACTGCTAGCTACAATACTAAAGTGTTACAAACCAACACTTTTCTGTACATTTGAATTCCTAAGTATCCTAAAAACAATCATCATCAAATGTTTATAAAACCTAACAATCTCCCCCTAATTATGAATATCAGAATGATAAGCATAATTTCAAGGTTGATGATGATGTCAAAACTAATCTATTACAAATACTTAGTAAAAGAATAAAGAATGATAAAGATTACAAATGTACCTGAACTTTAGATCTTTGATCTATCATTCAGCTTCTCTCCCCCTGGATAATTTACCCAGCTTCTCCAAGGTTTAAACAAACCTGGCTACACTGAATAGTATATTCAGCTACTCCCAGAATAACTCTGGCTACCCAAGACTATGTCTGGCTTCAACAATTTTCATCTCAACTTTCTTTTACACATCAGCTCCTGCTTTTCTCAATTCTTCCTTTCTCCTCCTATTATCCATTATCTTATTCCACCTTCTTGTCAGTAATTTCTTTACCACAACCTCTGAAGGTTTTTCAGTATCTTTCAAGTATTGAATGTAACCTTCAAGGGTTTCTACACTTGTGCTGTTTACATCCCTGTTGTAGTTAAAGAAATTTCTCACTCCATGAAAAGTTTCATACCAAACTCCAAGAGGTTCTGGAGCTTCCCTGAATTCTGTAGCTTCTAGTTTGACATGCAAGGCATGAAGAATTTGTACTTTAAAGTTCTTGTTCAAATCAGAAGTACTAGGCACCACACTCATCAACCACTCCAAATCTTCTCTTCTCTGTTCTTCCAAGACTGGCTTTGTGATCTTGACAGTATCTCCATCTTCAAAGAAAATATGTAGCAACTCATTGTCACCTTGACCCTTGATTAAGTCAATGTGTCTTGTCAGCTTTTTCAATACCTTGATGATTTTCTCTATGCTAGCCATTCCAACTTTACCAGTTTTTTTCTTTGAAGTTTGTGATTTGGAAGGTCCACTTGTAGATACTAGTTCAGTTGAAACAGGTGTTGAAAATTTTGGTGCAGTAGGCTTCCTTGAAGAAATGGGTTGTGGCTTATGAATATCAGGTACAGGGATTAAGGCAGTTTCCTTGACTTGAGACTTCCTTGCAGCTTTCTTAGCCTCAGCCTCTGCTATCTCCTTATTTCTCCTCCTTATTTCTGCAGCTTTTTGTGCAGGAATCTTCTTTTCCACTTGTTTAGTCCTTGAATTCTTTTTCTTCTTGGCTTCCTCCTTTTCTTGTTCTGCAGCCATGTCTTCCTCTTGTTGAAGTTTCTGAGCAAGCATTGCATCAGCATCTATTAATCTTTGATCTTGAGGATTAACTAACTTTACTTTCCCTCCTAGATCAAGTTCAATAGGGGTGGGAAAGTAAGCAGTCTTCATAGCATCCCCCAATAGCTTAGGCTGTCCTGGTTGAGTAAGAATTTGTTTCTTTGGATCTTCAACCATGACACCTTTGCCTTTATCTTTTGAAGAAGATGGGGCTGCTGCAGTTGGTTGGGAAGGAGAAATTGTTGCTACTGCTGGTATTGTTGTTGTTGTTGTTGTTGCTGTTGTTTCAAGATCAACATGCTTCTTTAGAATTTTTTCTTTGTAGGCTTGCAGTGCAGCATTTTCTTTCATTGTCTTTTCTTTCAATGCCTGCAACTCCATCTGCAAGGAAGCACTTGAATCTGGAACAGTGTTTGTTGTGGATGTGGATTTTACATGATGATGTTTGAAATGACCACTCTCCCCCTTTTTGACATCAGCATCTTTGGGAAGGGAGGAGATGGCCAAAACTGGTAGTGCCTGCATCATGAGTTGTTCCATTTGATCTTGTTTCTGGAGAAGGAGATTGATTTTGTCTTCAAGGGCTTGAATCTTACTGTCAGTTTTAGACTTGTTACTAATGAGAAAGTCAAGGGCAGTGACAGTTCTGCTTGGCAAGTGGCCTTCATAGCTCCTTCGAATTTTATCAGTCTCAATCTCCATCTGTTGTTTCATCTCCTTGACTGCAGAATTTAAGCCAGTAACCAAAAAATGGTGAAACTTGGTATGTTTCTTGTCCACTTTGGTTATTTCTTCAAGCAAGTCCTTGGGAGATGGTGCAGCTGCTATAGACCCTATATTGGTCACATAATCCTTCCTGAGTTGAGCAGCTGCATCCTCCAGAGTGTTGGAATATGTGGCATCAAGCCATGCATCAACATTTTCCTCTAGAGCTTCTTCATGCACAGGTTCATCTGCAAGCCTTGTCTTCATTGCAGAAATATGATCTTGTCTTTATTGTAGACCATATAACTCTTCAAAATCAGCATTTGTCATTTCAGCTATGACATGTAAGGTTGCATCCCCTGTGCTTGGACTGTTCTCAGGTACTGCTGTTTGGATATTGGTGGAGGGAGCAGTAGAAACCGGAGCTTCTTGTGAGCTGGTTTCAACAGGTTGTAAAAAGACACTTGCTGAAAATTTCTCTCGTTTATTTTGTTCAAGGATCTCATCCTTGCTCACACCCTCTCCTTTTTCCTGGGGTTGGGCACCCAGATTCTCAGTCTCTCCTTTTTCCAAGCTCTCTAAGGCTTGACTCTCTTTTTGTATGTCCTCTCCTTTTTCCAGGTCAGGAGCCTGACTCTCACTAGTTATTCTCTCAACCTCACTCATATGGATATGTGCACTCTGTCCTACAGAAGGAGGGGTTAGAGAAGTAGTGTCTTCATGGAGGGGGGTTACCCTTAAAATGGAAATTGGTTGGGTGTCCTCCATGGAAGTGGTAGGAGAACTAGCTGCACTTGTACTTTGAACAAGTGGTTCTTGTGGGCTAGTTCCTGAAGAATGAACTTGGACATTTTGAAGCATTGTTCTAGTCTCTTAAGATTGACTAGTTTCTGTCCAAGCCATTAAGAGTGTTGGCTCCTCTTGAGAAAGTTCAAGAGGATCAGAGATTATATTTTCAGAAGAATCAAGTGGAGGGAAAATAGGAGAATAATGGACAGTAGGGAGTGTTGGCTGTTCCTCAAAGGCAGAAGTTTGAGGAACATCAATAGATGACTCTATGTGTGCACTCCTTGTGTCACTCTTTTCTTGTATTTGATCTCTCTCAGTTTTTTCTTGTGCAGACTCTGTAACAGATGTCCCTGGTTGAGGACTTTCTTCAATGTCAATGTCCTTTTGGGAGGACATTGACAGTTTACTATCTTTCCTTATAACCTCCATGGCCTTTTGGGAGACCATGGATTCTCTTTATCTAAGGGTGACAAGTATCTTCTTTCTCTGAGGTGCCACCTCAGCTTCTTGTTCTCCCTCAGCCTCACTAGCACCCTCTGTTGATTTTCTCTTTATTGGGAGCTTTTTGGCTGTTCTGGTATATGCAACCACAGTCTGTTGGGAGTCTGTGGAGGGGGCTTTGGATTGTGATTGAGAAGTTGTTGGGGGATTAGTTGGTGTTTGTGTGGTATCCCCAAAGAATTGCAAAGAATATGTGGATGGAAGAGTGTCAATGAGAGAGTTTCTCATGACAGTAGGATAGAATAGAGGTACGTTTACCTTTGCCTCATACTTCTTCAAATCACTAACTACTCTTTTAGTCTGCAAAACTGTAGGCACAACTTGCATACTAGCAATATTAAGGTTAGGTATTAAGTGATTTGCAATCATCATTAAAAACCTAGCATAATAAATTTTAGTTTTGTTGCCAGTTTTAAGTTTTTCCATCAAATTGTGCAAAATTAAAAGCCCTAAATTAATATGCCTATCATACAACACATTATATGCAATTTGTTGTGAAATAGTGGTGATGGCATCATATCCACTGCATTTTGAAGTAAAGGATTTGGTTATAATGTCAAAGAACAATGACCACTCTGGCCTAAGATGGGGACGTGTGATGGTCCCAACAGAACTTATATCATTATTATAGTTTAAGTCTTTAAACATACCTATAAGTTCTTCATTAGAGGCAAGGGGGTTATAGTTTTCCCTTATGGGTAAATGAAGTGCATTATTAACCGTGGTATGAGTAATAGTATAGTCTGTGTTTTCATACCTGAAACTTACCTGTGGAGAGTCATCACTTTCATCAGTGATTGTTGCAGTGCTCCACATGGTTGAAATTACTTCTGCAGCTTGGATGGGAGCTTCATAAATGGCGTATTATAGTGGAGAGTTCTGTAGAAAATCCACAAAGGGGTAGTATTTTGCTTCGAAATCATATTTGTCTGTCACCCCTGCATGGTTGGTCTTGATAAAGTCAAAGTCTCCAAACTTGAAGCAAACTATCTTAGCCGCCATTGAAGAGATCTGTAAACTTAGTGAAGAAAACTCAAAGGGAGGTTAAATTGCAGAGTATTTGAGAGAGAAATCAAATTGCAGAGTTTGATACTTGTGATTACAAACGTGTTTGAAATTACTTTTATTAAAGTATGAGAGACGTTTGCTATTCAAAGATCATGGGTAACTACCAATTTACCCTTTTTCAGAGATTGCCCTAATCTCTTATTGACCCGAGTTATAAGAGATTGATCCGATTAGTCTCCGATGAAGTAATTACTCATCGGGGACTAAGGTAATCTCCGATGAAGTAACTCATCGGGGACTAATGTAATCTCCGATGAAGTAATTCATCGGGGATTAATGTAATCTCCGATGATGTAAATGTACTCATCGGGGATTAATGTAATCTCCGATGATGTAAATGTACTCATCGGGGATTAGGGTAATCTCCGATGAAATAACTCATCGGGGACTAAGGTAATCTCTGATGTTATAAATGTACGCATCGGGGATTAGGATCAATCTCCGATGTTGTAATTTTGATTAGTCAGGGACTAACCATTTTACTCATCAGAGATCAAATAACCATTTTCCAACAACCATATTGATGATTATTAGCTACATTTTTTCTGTTTTATCAAATTTAAAACAGTTTCTTTTTCCAGAATTAATTATTCTAGCATCATACAACTGTTAAACAGCTTGAAAGTTTTTAAAACTCAATTTTTAGAACCATAATTCAACATTCCTAGTTCAGAAACTAGTTTGTTGAATGTAGATTCATCTAAAGGTTTGTAAAAATATCTGCAAGTTGTTTATCAGTTACAACCCAGTGTAATTCGATATTTTCTTCACTTACATGTTCTCTAATGAAGTGATATCTTATATCTATATGTTTAGTTCTTGAATATTGAACTGGATTTTCAATTATGGCTATGGCACTAGTATTATCACAATAAATAGGAATTTTGGATAATGACATACCATAGTCTAGGAGTTGATTCTTGATCCATAAGATTTGAGCACAGCAACTCCCAGCTGCGATGTATTCAGCTTCTGCTGTTGAAGTAGAAACTGAATTTTGTTTCTTGCTAAACCAAGAAACAAGTCTGCCTCCAAGAAGTTGGCAGCTTCCACTTGTGCTTTTCCTGTCAAGCTTACACCCTGCATAATCAGCATCTGAATAACCAATTAGTTTAAAATCAAATTCTTTGGGATACCATAATCCAAGATTTGGGGTACCCTTTAGATATCTGAGTATTCTTTTTACAGCAATCAAATGTGACTCTCTAGGGTCAGCTTGAAATCTAGCACATAGACATGCAACAAACATTATATCAGGTCTACTTGCAGTTAGATATAAAAGTGAGCCTATCATTCCTCTATAACTAGTGATATCAACTTTCTTTCCTTTTAAATCTTTATCTAGTTTAATGGAAGTAGGCATGGGTGTTTTTGCAGGTGCACAATCAACCAAATCATATTTTCTCAGTAAGTCTTTGATGTATTTTGACTGACTGATAAATATTCCATCAGTTGATTGTTTAATCTGCAATCCTAAGAAGAATGTTAATTCTCCCATCATACTCATTTCATATCTAGACTGCATAAGTTTTGAGAATTTTTTACAGAGATTTTCATTTGTAGACCCAAATATAATATCATCTACATATATTTGCACCAAAATAATATCTGAGCCTTGTTTTCTATAAAATAACGTTTTATCTATGATACCTCTAATAAATTTATTTTCAAGTAAAAATTGAGATAGAGTATCATACCAGGTTCTTGGTGCTTGTTTTAAGCCATAAAGTGCTTTATCTAACCTGTAGACATGATTTGGAAATTTGGAGTCCACAAAACCTGGGGGTTGGCAAACATAGACTTCCTCTTCCAATTTTCCATTTAAGAAAGCACTTTTGACATCCATCTGGTACACCTTGAAGTTCTTGTAGGCTGCATATGCCAAGAAGATTCGTATTGCTTCAAGTCTTGCTACTGGTGCAAAAGTTTCATCATAGTCTATTCCTTCTTCTTGAGAATAACCTTTTGCAACCAGTCTTGCTTTGTTCCTTGTAATTGTACCAGCTTCATCCAATTTGTTTCTGAAAACCCATTTGGCATCAATAATTGATCTATTCCTAGGTTTGGGTACCAGTCTCCAGACTTTGTTTCGAGTGAATTGGTTTAATTCTTCTTGCATGACAATTATCCAGTCAGGATCTTGAAGTGCTTCCTCAATTTTCTTTGGCTCAATCTTTGAGAGAAAACTGAGATATAAGCATTCATTTTGAGTTGCACTTCTAGTCTTGACTCCATCCTCTAGACTTCCAATTATCAAATCTGGTGTGTGGTCTCTTAACCATGGAAATGCACGTGGCAGATTTGATCTTGAAGTCGAGGCTTCATTTTCTAGATTGGTGTTATCCATTCTAGTTTCATGATCAGAGACTGCTCCCCCTAAACCATTGACTTGTTCATTATTAGCTCCCCCTGAGCTATTTATTTCTATAATTTCTAGTGTCAATATTGTTTCTGATTGTGCATCAGTGACTCTAGTCTCTGGTGAACCATTAGTCTCCGATGTAATACTAATGTCACCAGTCTCTTGAGTTTCTTCTAATATTCTAGTCTCTGATAGAATATTAGATCTTGGTACTTCATGCACAACAGTTAACTCCCCTTCAATTATGTAGGGATCATTGCTATCTTGGGGTTGTTCAGTGGTCTCTGATGGATGTTCCCATGCATCCAATTCATTCTCAAAACTGAGAGGTTCATGCAATCCTTGTCCAATCATTCCTGGAATCTTTTTATCATCGAACACGACTTGTATTGATTCCACAGTGACTTTTGTCCTTAGATTATATACTCTGTATGCTTTACTTGACAGAGAATAACCTAAGAAGATTGCTTCATCAGATTTATTATCAAACTTTCCTCTTGACTCTGATGAATCTCTCAGTACAAAGCACTTACAACCAAACACGTGTAAAAACTTGAGAGTTGGTTTTCTCCAGTCATTAACTCATAGGGTGTTTTGTTGTATGCTTTGTTTATTAAGGATCTATTCTATGTAAAGCAAGCAGTGCTTATAGCTTCCTCCCAAAAATAGGTGGGAAGCTTAGCCTCTTGTAACATAGTCCTTGCTGCTTCAATAAGGGTTCTATTTTTCCTCTCAACAACTCCATTTTGTTGAGGGGTTCTTGGAGCTGAGAATTGATGGGTTATTCCTTTTTTAGTGCAGAATTCAATCACTTGGGAATTCTTGAATTCTGTTCCCCTATCGCTACTTATTACCCTTACTGTTTTTCCTAACTCGGTTTCTATCTTTTTGATATGATCAATTATTAACTGAGCAGCTTCATCTTTTGTAAAAAGGTATTTTACCCAAGTGTACCTCATGTGATCATCCACTATAACCAGTGCATATCTATTTCTTAAGATAGACATCACATTCACTTGACCAAATAAATCCATGTGTAACAATTGGAGTGGATCGGTGATGGATGTGGCTGGTTTGCTTTTGAATGACACACTTTTTTGTTTCCCTTTCTGGCATGCATCACACAATCCATTTTGTGTAAATTCCAACTGTGGAATGCCAGCTACTAACCCTTTCCTCACAAGCTTGTTAATGTTCTTAAAATTCAAGTGGGAAAGCTTCTTGTGCCAAAGCCAACTTTCATCAGTTGAAGCTTTGCTGTAGAGACATGTGATTTGATCAGATGAAGAAATAAGATTTGTAACATACAAATTTCCTTTTCTTTTTCCTGTCAAAATCACATTCTCAGATTCTTTGTCACTCACTAAGCATTGATCTTCTTTAAAAGTGACATTGAATCCTTTATCACATAGTTGACTCACACTTAGAAGATTGTGCTTTAGTCCGTCAACCAGTGCTACTTCTTTGAAGATGACATCTCCATGTTCAACACTGCCATATCCCCTCGTATGGCCTTTGCTGTCATCTCCAAAAGTGACTTTCGGGCCACTTTTCTCTTCATACTGTTTTAGCAGGGACTTATCTCCTGTCATGTGCCTTGAACAGCCACTGTCCAAGTACCATGATCTCTTCTTTTTGCCCGGCACAGTAGAGAGTAACTAGTTTGAGATTTTTGGAACCCAGACTTTCTTGGATCCTCTCTCACTAGTTGTAGATTCAAGACTTGACTCAGATTGAGTTGATTGTCTTTTAGCAGTTTTGACTTTAACTGGACAATCATTAGCCTTGCTACCTTTTTGTGAGAGACTGCCAAGTTTAGTATTTTCATTTTTAATGCACAGAAGATCTAACCTTTTTACAGGTAATTTATCTTTTATATTCTTTGACAAGGCAGTCTCTATTATAGGAATTTTATTTTTGCTCCTACAATTAACAGCTATGTGGTTAGGGTTACCACATACATGACATGTCTTTCTAGGAGCATCAGGCATTCTAGCATAATTTGTATGTTTGTTAATGCCTATTTTTTCATTCCTATTTTTCTTCTTTCTACTTAACTCCATTAACTTTTCAGCCTTTTTGTCTGGAAGAGCTTCCAGTCTTTTATTTAATTGTGTCTTTGTCATGAACCCAATGTTTAATCTTTTTGATTCACTCTTATCAACAACATTAACTGTCTTTTGATCAATTTCTGATTTTGCAGTAATATGTTGATCTAGAGTGTTTATAAATTTAGGTTCACTGACAGGAGATACAAAATTAATTCTTTTAAAACTTGGCTTACTAGTTGAAGAGTTTGCAGCTTCAAATAGATCATTTAAATCTAAACTGTTATCTAGATTTTCATCATAACCTAGTCCAGATTTTTGATCTATTGTTTGATACCCTACCAAGTCAGATAACTTTTTAGAGGAAGTATTCCATTGTTTAATCTTAGCTTGAGCAATTTCAAGTTGCTCTACTAAGTAGTATTCCCTCTTTTTCAAAGCATCAATCATGTGATGTGCTTTGTTTAAGTCTGACTTGATGGTATCAAACTGTGACAATTTCTCTTCAAGAAATTTGTTTCTTTTCAAGAGAATGTCATGTGATTCTTTTACATTTGTATGTTCAATAATTAATGATCTAAAACTAACATGCAAATCAGACATATCTTTTTGCATGCTTTCAATGCTAGATGTATCAAGTAAATTAAGCACGTTAAAATTCTAATTTGCATCACATACCTTTGTAGAATCACTTGACTCGTCACTACGAGCCATTAGGGCAAAGTTGACAACTTCTTCATCAGAATCGCTGTCAATCCAATCTTTTCCCTCAGTAATCAAGGCTTTGCTCTTGGATTTGGCTTTCTTGTCAGCAAAGTCCTTCCTTGATTTTTCATCCTTAGATCTATCATTAGATCTAGGCTTCTTGCACTCATTGGCAAAGTGCCCTAACCCATCACAATTGTAGCATCTTATTTTCTTTAAGTCGAAGGTGACTTTTTGACCTTCTCGTTTAGGGTTAGGTTTTCTCGATGATTTTCTTCCTTTTCTGCTAGCCCTAAATTTCTTAAACTGTTTGACCATGAATGCCATGAATTCCTCCATGTCATCATCAGTATCCAGTTCATCTTCATTATCAGTTGAGCTAGCGTCAGAAAATTCCTCATCAAGCTTCTCTTGAGACTTGTTTGTCTCAACCATCAACGCAGCTCCTTTGTCCCTGCCATACATGCGCTGTCTTTGCTCTACTTCAAATTCATATGTCTTTAAGTTCCCATAGAGCCTGTCCAGTGTGAGTGTTTCCAAGTCATGAGCCTTTCTTACTGCAGTGGTCTTTGGATCCCAACTTGGTGGGAGAGATCTCATAAACTTGGTATTGACATCTTCATTGTCATAGGATTTACCAAGTATCTTCAAGTCATTAAGCAAGGTGTTAAATCTGTCATAAACAGATGTTATAGGTTCACTAGGCTTTGCTTGAAAGAACTCATACTGTTGAGTCAACAGTGATCTTTTGTTCTTTCGAACTTGGTTATAGGTTCAATACTGTTGTCGTTGCTCTACTTCAAGTTCATAGGTCTTTAAATTTCCGTAGAGCCTATCCAGTGTGAGAAGATCCAAGTCATGAGCCTCTCTTATTGCTGTTGTCTTTGGATCCCAACTTGGTGGGAGAGATCTCATAAACTTGGTGTTTATATCCTCATTATCATAAGACTTCCCAAGTATTTTCAAGTCATTGAGCAAAGTATTGAACCTATCATATACTGATGTTATAGATTCACCAGGCGTTGCTTGAAAGAACTCATATTGTTGTGTCAACAATGATCTCTTGTTCTTTCGGACTTGGTCAGTCCCCTCACACAGGACTTTGATGGTGTCCCAGATTTGCTTTGATGTAGTGCAGTTTATGATGCTTGTGAACATATTTTTATCAATTCCATTATAAAGTATGTTCATCACCTTAGCATCCTTTAACACTTGCAACTTGTCTTCGTTTGTATAATCGCATTCTGGCGTAAGTTCAAAGTGTTCTGGAACAACAGATCCTTCAACAGTTTTTGCAGGAATGAATTTCCTGGGTAGATAAGGACCCTTCTCAATCCTATCTATGTAATCTGGATCTGTTGCTCTCAAGTGCATATACATCTTTTGTTTCCACATTGGATATTCTTCTCTTTTAAGAATAGAGATTCTGGTACCACCATCTCTACTTCCCGCATACGCCATGATGTTAGAGCTGCTTGCTTCATCGTTGGCCATCTCTTGGAACGTTTTAATTGAATAAATTCAATTACAGGCTCTGATACCAATTGTTTTCCCAGTGAGATGCCGAGAACTTGTAGAAGGGGGGTTGAATACAAGTTCTTTGAAAATTCTTCGATTACTTGTTCTTAAAGAAACTAAAATTTTCTTGCGGAATAAAAAGAACAAGAACACAAATCTATTTATAAACAATTGCTTTATTAATTTACAATTGATTACAAATTTTAACAATCAATTTGATTGTCAGCTTCTCCTAATTCTAAACTGTATAGTAAAGATACAAAACACTGAAAACCTATACAGCTTCGAATTACAATTTTCTGTATATTGAGAGAATACAACTCTTTCAATTCTTCTCTTTTTTTCGTATTGCTATTCTGTAACTTTATAATTACAGCTTCTAAAACTAAGTTACCAAAAACCTAGTTTCCTAATTCAAATCAAATACAATCTTTCTAATTGAAAGATTTCTAATAAGTTTCCTTGTCAGCTATGTCTTCAATAAAGTCTACGTGTGCATGAAAGACTTTCCTTCTTTGATTTGAACTCTAACTCCATCAGTGATTAAGTCCTCGACTAGTCTCCGATGGCTTCTTTAATTAGTCCCCGATCACTTCGAGTAATCTCCGATGCTTTGGCTTTAGTCATTGGTGACGTCAGCATTAGTCTCTGACTCTTTAGTTCCAATCCCCGATGACGTAAGCTTTAATCTCCGATGACCAATCCTTCAATCTCTGATGAACAAAACTTTAATCTCCGATGAAGGATTCTTCAATCTCCGATGGGCAAAGTCCAATCTCTGATGAACAGAAACTTAGTCTCTGGTAGACTTTTCCCTTAATCTCCTACAAGCCAAATTCAATCTCCGAAGGACTAATAAATTTAAAACAACTTGTTGAACAACCTCAACAAGTACTCCAGCAGTACATACAAATGAAATGAATCTATCTCTTTATTATAATGACTAATTTACAAACAAGAGATACTACTGCTAGCTACAATACTAAAGTGTTACAAACCAACACTTTTCTGTACATTTGAATTCCTAAGTATCCTAAAAACAATCATCATCAAATGTTTATAAAACCTAACATATTTTACTTATGATAAAGAGTTATATGCAATTATGAGGGCACTTGATCATTGGAGTCATTATTTAAGGCCTCGTCACTTCATATTTCATTCAGATCATGAAGCATTGAAATTTATCCATGGGTAGCAGAAGCTTAATCCATGTCATGCTGAATGGATTGAGTTCCTCCAATCCTTCAACTTTTCTTCAAGGTATAACTGATGTGGAGCCCCTGGAAGATTCCCCGAGCTGGACTTCGGGCACTGTCAGCAATGTGGGTGACAATCCCCGAGATCCCCAGGCTGGAACCCTAGGTTGAACCAGAAAACTACAACACAACATCACAACAACAAAACAAACAACACAACCAAGCATTAACAATATTCCTGTGAGAAATACATTCTCAAATACATCATTATAAAATCTTAAGGTCCACATCATCTTACAAAAACTCAAAGCTTGAAAATAAACAAGCTGCAGCGGAAACAAAACTTTAGATGACTCATACGTCCTTAAAACTTAAACATTCTTATGCCATTCTCTCTTTCCCTTTATTAGGCGACTCAGCCTTCAAGACATAACCTGTAAAATATTCCATAACATTCCACATGAGCGTTTACGCTCAGCAAGTATATATTCATAAGCAAGAGAAACAGATAATTCAAAAGCTTTTATACTCTTCGAGGTTGGGCGAAGCAATGCCAACACCTCATGATAATCAATAAACATATATCATCTAGGGTGCCTGAGTGATATCAAGGGTTAACCCTCTTTCAATAAATCATGATTCGCGCTCTTTTCATCAGATAATGCATCACCTGACCAGACTGATCATTATCTGACTTCCTTTAACAATCAAATTTCATCCTATCTGGTCAGCCTGGTCGTTTGATTCATCATTTGACATACGTAGTCACTTGCAGAAAGCATATGGTCTGCAAAAAGTCTGATTATCGATGCCTTGCCTCGGTCTATCATTCTCTATCATCATTGACCAAAATATCAGGCGAAAGCATTCAAAGCGCCTTTAACTTCCCATATGGAATATATCTTCTTGAAAACATTTTCTCATTTTAAATTGGCACGATCAACAATTAAAAGCAGCGACTACCAAACACATTGACGTGCTCAACAGATAAAAGTCGACTATCGATGATTTTTTTATATACCCATATGGAAGTTGCTTAGGTGCGCATACAAGTTCATGACTGTAACACCCTTGCATCATCATCATCATCATCTTTTGGTGTGCTAGCGACTTTAAACAGCTAGCAATCACCCAATAACATATAGCTCAATCAATAACATCTTTTCACGTACATCAGATCAATGATCGTACGCTACTTAATCATGCGTAAGCTTTAACATCATTCATTTACGTAAATCGAAATAGTGATTCTACGTAATCAGTAAGAAAGAAAGTGGAATGAGTATATACTTGCCTTGGTCCTTAGCTAAAATCACTATACTGGTCGCAAAAGGGTTCTATAAAACATCATTGTTGGTATAACATGAGAAATCCATACTTAAAAGATGACCATTCAAATTAGAAAATGGTGATCAGGGCATGAGGTTGCCCATCGGGGAAAAATTCACTCGTCAGAGACTAACATATATCTCATCAGAGACTGCTGACATCATCTTAACCCATCGGAGACTAAGGATGACGTCATCGGAGACTATTTAACTTATAAGAGACTGATGATGTGGCGCCCCCGAAAAATTCCCCGAGCTGGGCCCCGGTCACTGTCAGCAATGTGGGTGACAGTCCCTGAGATCCCCAGGTTGGAACCCCGGGCTGCACCAGAAAACTACAACACAACATCACTTAACGGTAATGACAAACAACATAGCCAAACATTATCAACATTCTTGTGAGAAATACATTCTCAAATACATCATTATAAATCTTAAGGTCCACATCATCTTACAAAACCTCAAAGCTTGAAAATAAACAAGCTGCAGCGGAATCAAAACTTTAGATGGCTCATAAGACCTTACAACTTAAACATTCTTATGCCATTCTCTCCTTCCCTTTCTTAGGCGACTCAGCCTTCACGACATAACCTGAAAAACATTCATAGCATTCCACATGAGCGTTCATGCTCAGCAAGTATATAATCATAAGCAAGAAGAATAGATAATTCAAAAGCTTTAATATTCTTAAAGGTTGGGCGAAGCAATGCCAACACCTCATGATAACCAATAAACATATATCATCTAGGGTGCCTGAGTGATATCAAGGGTTAACCCTTTATCAATAAATCATGATTCGCCCTCTCTTCATCAGATAATGCATCACCTGACCAGACTGATCATTATCTGACTTCCTTAACAATACAATTTCATCCCAGCTGGTCAGCCTCGTCGTTTGATTCATCATTTGACATACATAGTCACTTGCAGAAAGCATATGGTCTGCGAAAAAAAAACTGATTACCGATGCCTTGCCTCGCTCTATCATTCTCTATCATCATTGGCCAGAATATTAGGCGAAAGCATTCAACAGCCCTTTAACTTCCCATATGGAGTATATCTTCTTGAAAACATTTTCTCATTTTAAATTGGCATCCTCTACAATTAAAAACAGCGACTACCAAACACATTGGTGTACTCAACAATTAAAAGTAGACAGCCGATGATTTTTCTATATACCCATATGGAAGCTGCTCAGGTGTGCATATAAGTTCACGGCTGCAACACCCTTGCACCATCATCATCATCTTTTGGTGTGTTAGTGACTTTAAACAACTAGCATTCACCCAATAACATATAGCTCAATCAATAACATCTTTTCACGTACATCGGATCAATGATCGTACGTTACTTAATCATGAAGAAAATCATCATCATGTGTAAGTTTTAACATCCTTCATTTACGTAAATCGAAATAGTGATTCTACGTAATCAGTAAGAAAGAAAATGGAATGAGTATATACTTGCCTTGGTCCTTAGCTAGATTCACTATATTGGTTGAAAAAGGGTTCTGTAAAACATCATTGTTGGTACAACATGAGAAATCCATACTTAAAAGATGGCTATTCAGATTAGAGAATGGTTATCAGGGCATGAGGTTGCCCATCGGGGAAAGTTTCACTCGTCAGAGACTATTTAACTTATAAGAGACTGCTGACGTCATCTTTACTAATTGGAGACTAAGGCTGATGTCATCATCAAGGACTAACATTTACTCATCAGGGAATGATGACGTCATCTTAACTCATCGGAGACTAAGGCTGACGTCATCAT
>CM025783.1:32892464-32949828 GCA_014636745.2 Centella asiatica
TAAGGCTGACGTCATCATCAGGGACTAACATTTACTCATCAGGGACTAACATTTACTCATCAGGGACTGATGACATCATCTTCACTCATCGGAGACTAAGGCTGACGTCATCATCAGAGACTAACATTTACTCATCAGAGACTGATGACGTCATCTTAACACATCGGAGACTAAGGCTGACGACATCATCAGAGACTAGCATCAAAGCTTGTCTCTGCTTCAATGGAAGGCCTTACATGAACAAACTCAACCTAGGATGCTTCATAAACATGAATATGCAACAGAACGTAGCCTATCTTTTAAAGCTTAACTTTTCCTTGAAACCCTAATATGCACGGCTACTACTCTCGGATATTATGCAAAAAGGAACAACAGAGGAGATCTTTAAATTCTTACCTCTTGGTTTGACGAAAGAAATCACAGTTGGTATGGAAGTAATCATCCAGAAAAGAGAACTTGAAATTATATGGAGATGGTTGGTTTAAGGAAGAACTTTGGAAGATAAATTTTTAGAAAAGAGATTAAAATGTTCCTCCGAATAAGTTATTTATAGGAGGCTGAGATTAAGCTGTGAAATAAAATGATTGGTTAATCTGGACGGTAGAACGGCTGCTCATCATTACTCTTAAACAACTAGGTATATGTAATAAGCAGTTGTTGTCGTTCATTCATAAATGCTTCATCAATTAATGACACACAAGCAGCTTACTAATCTAATTAGTATATGTACTCATCATGTCATTTCCCTTACGTAAACTATTACACTCCTCAAGGAACTTGCTAAACAGGAAAAGTGGGCTCCTTTAAGCAATTACGGAGGTCACCAAACATAAACATCATAGCTTATCCTTGCAACCAACAATCAAACAACAGTAACCCCTTTAATGGGTCCGAAAATATTTACATTCAAAAACATCATATATTAACTATTCACGTTAATATATAAAAAGAACAATATGAATAAATAAATTATTTATAGATAAACAAATTTTCTGGGTCGTTACATTCTCCCCTCCTTACAATAAGTTTCGTCCTCGAAACTTTATTGCTGAAACAGTTGAGGGTACTTTTGCATCATCATTTCTTCTAGTTCCCATGTTGCTTCTTCAACATTGTGATTTCTCTATAAAACTTTTACAGATGCAATCTCTTTATTTCTCAAAACCTTTACTTGACGATCAAAAATTTGTATTGGCGTTTCTTCATAATGCAAATTTGGTTGCAACTCAATGGGCTGGTAGTCAATAATGCCAGAATGATTTCCTCTATAAGGTCGTAGCATTGAGACATGAAAAATGTCATGAACATGGCCTAGAGTAGGGGGGTAATGCTAGCTGATAAGCCATTTCACCAATACGGCAGAGTACTTCAAAGGGTCCTATAAAATGAGGACTTAACTTTCCTTTTCGTCCAAAGCGCAATATGCCTTTCCAAGGTGAGATCTTAAGTAATGCATAACCTCTTACTTCTAGTGCTTGATCTTTTTGGTGTTGGTTTGCTTATTGTTTTTGTCGATCTAGAGCTACACTTAACTTGGCTCGGATCATTCGGATTGCATTCTCAGTTTGTTGGACTATTTCGGGTCCTTCTAGCTTCCTTTCTCCAACTTCATTCCAAAACATTGGTGTCCTACACTTTCTTCCATACAAAGCTTCAAATGGCGCCATTCTATGCTGGCCTGATAACTATTATTATAAGCAAACTCAATGAGTGGTAGGTGTTCATCCCATCGTCCCCCAAAATCCAATGAACACGCTCTCAACATATCTTCTAAGGTTTGGATTGTTCTTTCAGATTGTCCGTCAGTTTGCGGGTGGAAAACGGTACTCATGTCCAATCTTGTTCCTAAAAACTCCGCCAGAACCTAGACGTTTGAAGGAAAGGTTCCCTAACTTGCGTAAGCATAAGTTAATCCCTCGGTTGGAGGGTCCTTTCAAAATTGTTGAGAAAGTTAATAACATTGCCTTCAAGTTGGAGTTGCCAGGGGATTATGGTGTGAGTGCAACCTTCAACATCGGTGATTTGGCTCCTTATATTCATGATGACAATGTGGCTCAATTGAGGACAATTGTTTCTGAAGAAGAGGAGGATGATCCGTTGGAGTCATTGAATGCTGAACAAATGGATGCAGCTTTGGGTGGGAGAATAAACCTTGTTTTGAAGGAGTTATCCTTAGATTTATTTTCCATTAATGTAAATGCAGGATGTTGGTTAGGGAGTTCTTGTCAACTTGTAGTTACTTTGCTTGTAAATAAGGAGTTAAATAACTTCGAACCTTAGCTGAGAATAGGTAGCACTAGCGTCAGGGGTTGCCAAGGCTGGCGTCGGGGGATACGTGGATTGGCGTCAGGGGATGCGGAAACTGGCATCAGGGGAAGTGGAGACTGACATCAGGGAATGCTGACGTAATCAACGGATAAATTATAGCGTCAGAGACTAAGGATGACGTCATCTGTTGATTTAACCGTCAAGGACTATTTAATCCCCGATAACTATTTTAACCCATCAGGGGATAATTAGTCTCCGATAGGTAATTATCCACTAACGGGTGCATTTATGTTATTTCTTATATTTTATTATTTTCCGTGTTTGTTTTGGAAATTATTTCCAGGTTGAATTAGGATGTTTATTTTTCCTTATTAGATTAGATGTCTTTCCATAATGGAGTTCTTACCATTGTAAATTCTTTTCAATTAGGTTTAGGTTTTATCTCAGCTTATAAATAGTTGCTTGTAATATTCATTATTCAGACTTTGATTAATAAAATTGTGTGAGTTTTTACTTACGATTATCCTGAAAGTTGGTGGTTAATTCCTTTATACTTTCACAATTGATTTGTTTTAGCTTGTGGGTGATTAAATTCTTTAAGCAACTAAAACAGATTGATCCTTTAGTGTTGATTTCCCAGTGATTGATTTCTTTACGGAGTCTTCCTAAAGTTATTTTCCGCAACCTGTGTTTTATCCTACCAGATCAAATACATCAGTCAACAAGTTGCTTATCTGTTGTAACCCAATGCAATTCAATAGTACCTTCGTTAACATGTTCTCTAATGAAGTGATACCTTATGTCAATATGTTTTGTTCTTGAATGTTGTACAGGGTTCTCAGTTATTGCTATGACACTTGTATTATCACAATAAATAAGAATTTTGGATAAAATCATACCATAGTCTAGGAGTTGATTTTTGATTCATAAGATCTGAGCACAAAAACTACCTACTGCAATGTATTCAGCTTTAGCAATTGAGGTTGAAACTGAATTATGTTTCTTGCTAAACCAAGAAACAAGTTTGCCACCAAGAAATTGGTAGCTTCCACTTGTGCTTTTCCTGTCTAGCTTACATCCTACATAGTCAGCGTCTAAATAGGCAATTAGTTTAAAATCAGATTCTTTAGGATACCATAACCTAAGTTTTGGGGGTACCCTTTAGATATATGAGTATTCTTTTAACAACAATTAAGTGTGACTCCTTAGGATCAACTTGAAATCTTTGGTATCCTTATTTAGCTTAGTGACAGTAGCCATGGGTGTTTTTGTAGATGCAAAATCAGCTACATCAAATTTTCTTAATAAGTCTTTCATGTGCTTAGACTAACTAATGAAAATTCCATCAGTTGATTGCTTTATTCGTAATCCTAAGAAAAAGGTTAACTCACCCATCATGCTCATTTCATGTTTAGACTGCAGTAGCTTGGAAAATTTTCTGCACAAATTTTCATTAATAGATCAAAATATAATGTCATCTACATATATTTGCACAAGTATTAAATTAGAGCCTAGTTTTTTATAAAAGAGAGTTTTATTAATGATACCTCTAGTGAATTTATTTTCAATTAAAAATTGAAAGAGTGTATAATACTAGGCCCTTGGAGCTTGTTTTAGACCATAAAGTGCTTTATCTAACTTGTAGACATGGTTTGGAAACATATGATCTACAAAACAAGGTGGTTGCACAACATAGGCTTATTCTTCCAATTTCCCATTCTAGAAATCACTTTTAACGTCTATGTGGTACACCTTGAAGTTCCTATACGCTGCATATGCTAGAAAAATCCTTATAGCTTCAAGTCTTACAATTGGTGCAAAAGTGTCATCATAGTCAATGCCTTCTTCTTGAGAATATCTCTTTGCTACCAGTCTTACTTTATTTCTTGTAATTATACCAATTTCATCTAGCTTATTTCTGAAGACCCATTTGACACCTACTATTGATATGTTCCTTGTTTTAGGCATTAATCTCTAGACTTTATGTTAAAGTTAAATAATGATGATGATGTTTAAGTAATAAATTGTGCAACTGTAAATACTTGAGGTAGTTTATAAACTTTAAGATCAGCACAAGTTTTGCATTCACTGATGATAAACTCATTCATCAGTGGATGGTCAATCTCTTCACAAGACAAGTCAGAAAACAGAAACATCCAAAGAACTTGACAAAGTGGAGAAGAATGTCTGATGTTACTTGTTAACAATCAAAGTATTCCGCACATCAGATATTCTAAACAAAGTTACGTTGATTAAGTACCGTCAGGGGAACCCATCAGGGGGAACTTATCAGGGCAACCAATCAGGGGGAACCATCAGGGATGACGAAGGCAGACCAACCCGTCAAGGAAACACTTTAGGACATGTCAGTGTCAGGCCAACCCATCAGGGGGAATGACCAACATGGCATCAGTGGAAGCCATCAATGTATACCGTCAGTCATAACCATCAGGATCAAGAAGCACTGAGTGAAACTCAAGTAAAGGTTGAAGCCCTGATCCAGTCAATAAGCATCAGGGGATTCAGAAGCACTGATCAAAGTCCATTAGGGCTGGTAGTCAGTGGATCGTTATGACAACATGCACCCGTCATCAGTACTTACACAGAAATTAACGTAATGTGTTACAGAAGCAAGAGATATCAACTGGAAAGATATTTCTTGAAGTTTATTTTTTTTGCACCAACACTTTATTCCTTTTGAATTGGTTTAATTCTTCTTGTATGACAATTACGCAATCAGGATCTTAAAGTGCTTCTTCAATTGTCTTTGGTTCAATCTTTGAAGAAAACTGAGATAGAGACATTCATTCTAAGTTGCACTTCTTGTTTTGATTCCTTCCTCTAAATCTCTAATAATCAAATCTAGTGTATGATCTTTCAACCATGGTCTTGCAGGTGGTAAATTCGATCTTGAGGATGAGGCTTCATGTTTTACAAGAACATTATCCAATATATTTCTTGGATCAGAGACTGCTCCCCCTAAACCAGTGACTTCTTCATCATTAGATCCCCTAAGCTGTTAGTCTTTTCTTGACTATTTTCTTCAGTAGTCTCTGGTGTTCCATTAGTATCCGATTGTGCATTTGTATTACCAGTCTCTGGAGGAGTATTAGTGCTTGGTAATTCATGCACAACCGTTAACTTATCCTCAATAATTGAAGGGACATAGTCATCTTGTGGTTATTTATCAGTCTCTGAAGGGTCTTTCCTCGTGTCCAATTCATTCTTAAACTTGAGAGTTTCATGTAGTCCTTAACTGATCATTGTAGGAATCTTGCTATCATTAAATGTTCCTTGTACAGATTCCACAATGACCTTTGTTCTTAGGTTATAAACTCTTATATGCTTTACTAGATAAGACAAAAGCTTATCAAAGACTATAGCTTAAAGCGTCAGAGACTAAGTGTAAGTCATCAGAGACTAAATGTAAGCATCAGAGACTAAATGTAAGCATCAGAGACTAATCTTAAGTCATCAGAGACTAAGATTAAAGCATCGGAGACTAAGATTAAAGCATCGGAGACTAAGCTTAAGCTGTCGGAGACTAAACAGTTGATCAGAGACTAAAGTTGAAGCAATCAGAGACTAAAGTTGAAGCAATCAGAGACTAAAGTAAAATTACTCTCCGATGTAGTACAGAGTTCTGTTTGAATTAGAAGTTATCTTCGACATGGACATTGAAGAGTCATTGAAGACGATGCTAGTTAGAAATATACCAGAGTAGTAATTAAGAAATTGATGGCCATTCAAATTGTATATAGAAAACATATGTTGAATAGGATTAGAAGCTGAATTACAATTCAGATTTGGAAGCTGTAATTAATTTTACAGAGTTGTCTTAGAAGTTGTATGATTATAAAGGTTTGTATATATACAGTATAGAAATCGAAACTGACAATCAATTTGTGATTGTTAGAATTTGTAATCAATTGGTAATCAATAAAAGCAATTGTTTATAAATTTATTCTTGTTCTTGTTCTTTAATTTTCGCAAGTAATAATACTTTGAAGAATAGGAATTTGAAAAGATTTCAAGAACTTGTATTCAACCTCCCCTTCTACAAGTTCTAGGCTATTTCTATAACGACCCGGAAAATTTGTTTATCTATAAATAATTTATTCACTCATTTCATTTTATTTTATCTTCTTATTAATATGTATATGGTTATTATACGATGTTTTTAAATGTCTAAACATTTTTGATCCATTAAAGGATTATGCTTGTTTGGATGTTGGACTATAAGATCTAGTAATTTATTTTGGTTGAAGAAGTCAAGCGTTTAGATCAATAAATCTCTTGCTGAACAGATGGCATACGTAGGAATGATGACATCATGTGTACGTATGAAAATTTGATTAGTAAGCTGCTTTAGTAGCTGGCTTATTACGTTGCTTAGCTGCTAAGAATCATGATGAGCAGCCGTTTTACCGTCCAGAATAATCAATCATTTTATTTCAAGACTTAATCTCAGCCTACTATAAATACCTCATTCGGAGGAACATTTTAGTCTTTTTTCTAAAGATTTCCTTTTCCAAAGTTCTTCTTTAAACCTACCATCCCCATATAATTTCAAGTTCTTTCTTTTGGACGATTACTTTCAAGCAAGTTTTGATCTTTTTCGTCAACCCAGGAGGTAAGAATCTTAAATTCTCGTTTGCCTTTCTTTTTGCTTGGTATCCGAGAAGTTTAGCTGTAGGAACAAGTCTTTAAGAAAGAAAAAGAAAGGATTATATTCTTTTGTGTCTAGAAGTGTTACTCATAGCTTAAAGCATGTTGAAAGTTGATTTATGGAGTTGTAGTTGAGATCACCACCCTTGGAGAAGTGAGGAAGACGACCCTGTATCTGAGATAGCTTCTAAAATTAGTCTCCGACTGTGTTGATGTTAGTTTCTGATGACGTTAGCATTAGTCCTCGACTGTGTTGATGTTAGTCTCTGATGACGTCAACATTAGTCCCCGACTGTGTTGATGTTAGTCTCTGATGACGTCAGCATTAGTCCCCGACTGTGTTGATGTTAGTCTCTGATGACGTCAGCATTAGTCCCCGACTGTGTTGATGTTAGTCTCTGATGACGTCAGCATTAGTCTCTGAGATATTAGTCTACGATGACGTTACCCTTAGTCTCCGATGGGCTTAAGATGACGTCATCAGTCCCTGACGAGTTAATTAGTCCCTGATGATGTCATCCTTAGTCTCCGACAGGCTAAGTTTAGTCCCTGATGACGTCATCCATAGTCTCTGATGAGATATATAATTAGTTTCTGATGATGACGTCACCCTTAGTCCCCGATGGGCTTAAGATGACGTCATTAGTCCCTGATGAGATAATTAGTCTCTGATAATGACGTCAGCCTGAGTCTCCGATGAGTTAAGATGACATCATCAATCTCTTATGAGTTAATTAGTCTCTGATGATGACGTCAGCCTTAGTCTCTGATGAGTTAAGATCACGTCATCAGTCTCTTATGGGTTTAATAGTCTCCGATGACGTCATCCTTAGTCTCCGATGAGTAAAGATGACGTCAGCAGTCTCTGATGAGTTAAATAGTCTCTGACGAGTGAAATTTTCCCCGACGGGCAACCTCATGCCGTGATAACCATTTTCTAATATGAATAGCCATCTTTTAAGTATGGATTTCTCATGTTGTACCAACAATGATGTTTTACAGAAACCTTTTGCAACCAGTATAGTGAATCTAGCTAAGGACCAAGGCAAGTATATATTCATTCCATCTCTTTCTTACGGATTACGTATAATCATTAATTCGATTTACGTAAATGAATGATGTTAATGCCTATGCATGATGATGATTTCTTTTATGATTAAGTAACGTACAATCATTGAATCCGATGTACGTGAAAGGATGTTGATAATTGAACTATGTGTTATTGGGTGGTTGCTAGCTGTTTAAATTTCCTAGCAAACCAAATGATGACTTGTATGCACACCCAAGTAACTTCTGTATGGATATATAGTTTCGCTTGTGATGGTCATTGTCTTTTAATTGTTGAGCACGCCAATATGGTTGTTGGCAGTCGCTGCTTTTAATAGTTCAGCACGTCAAGGCTATTCAAAATTGAGAAAATGTTTACAAGAAGATATATCCATATGGAAAGTTAAGGGGCTGTTGAATACTTTCGCCTGGTATTCTGGCCAATGATGATAAAGAATGATAGACCGAGGCAAGGCATCGGTAATGAGACTTTTCACAGACCATATGCTTTCTGCAAGTGACTACGTAAGTCAAATGATGAATCAAACGACCAGGCTGACCAGCTGGGATGAAATTTGTTTATATAAGGTAGTCCGATAATGATCAGTCTGGTCAGGTGATGCATTATTTGATAAAGAGAGGCGAATCATGATTTATTAACAGAGGGTTAACCCTTGATATCACTCGGGCACCCTAGATGATATATGTTTATTGGTTATCATGAGGTGTTGGCATTACTTCGCCCAACCTCGAAGAATATTAAAGCTTTTGAATTATCCGTTCTTCTTGCTTATGATTATATACTTGCTGAGCATAAATTCTCATGTGGAATGCTATGAATATTTTTCAGGTTATGTTGCGAAGGCTGAGTCGCCTAAGAGAGGAAAGGAGAGAATGGCATAAGAATGTTTGAGTTGTAAGGCCTTATGAGCCATCTAAAGTTTTGTTTCCGCTGCAGCTTGTTTATTTTTAAGCTTTGAGGTTTTGTAAGATGATGTGGACCTTAAGATTTTGTAATGATGTTTTGAGAATGTGTTTCTCACAGGAATGTTCTTAATGCTTGGCTGTGTTGTTGTTGTGTTGTTGTGTGGTAGTTTTCTGGTGCAGCCCGGGGTTCCAGCCTGGGGATCTCGGGGACTGTCACCCAAATCGCTGATAGTGTCCGGGGCTCGGCTCGAGGGATTTTCGGGGGGCGCCACAATTTCACTGGGACAACAACTTGGAATTGAGAAGAGAGATCCAAAAGGAACTTGAAGAGATGGAGAAATTGTTTAAACTGCCACAAGTTCAAATCCCTCCACTTGCTTTTGGATTACTCTATGAGAATTTTTATGGCGATGTTGTTTTCCTTGACTATGACAAACAGATCAACAAAGCAATCTTAGGTGAACTTGAAAAATTCATTGCCTTACTCAAGGATTCAACTGATGAAAATGAGATCATGTTCAGGAAGTTGCTAAAAGAAAAGGTCAAAGAAATCAATAGGAAGCAGCTCCAACATGATGACTTTTGCAGGAAACCGTGATGGTGGAACCAGAATTCCAGTTTTAAAAAGAGAAGAATATCCAATCTGGAAGCAAAATATGTACATGCACTTGAGAGCTACAGACCCTGATTACATTGATAGGATTGAGAAGGGTCCATATCAACCGACAAAAATTTGTTCTTTCAAAAATAGTGGAAGGAACAATAATTGCTGAGCACTTCGAACTTGCACCTCAGAGTGATTATACTAATGAAGACAAGTTGTAAGTGCTAACGTAATAAACATACTCTATAATGGCTTGGATAAAAATATGTTCACTAGCATCATTAATTGCACTACATCAAAGCAAATCTGGGACACTATCAAGGTCCTATGTGAGGGGACAAACCAAATAAGAAACAATAAAAGGTCATTGTTAACACAACAATATGAATTCTTTCAAGCAAAACCTGGTGAATCAATAACATTAGTGTATGATAGATTCAATGCTTTGCTCAATGAGATGAAGATTCTTGGAAAGTCATATGACAATGAAGATGTCAACACCAAATTCATGAGGGCACTCCCACGAAGTTGGGATCCAAAAACAACTACAGTAAGGGAAGCTCATGATTTGGATATCTTCACATTGGACAGGCTCTATGGAAATCTAAAGACCTATGAACTTGAAGTTGAGCAAAGACAAAAGATGAATGGCAGGGACAAAGGAGCCGCATTGATGGTTGTCTAAATACGACACTCATGATGACATGGAGGAATTCATGGCCTTCATAGTGAAGCAGTTCAAAAAATTCGGAGCTAGTAGGAAAGGTATGAAATAGTCAAGGAGACCTAACCCAAAGCAGAAGGTCAAACTGTGACCTTTGACAAAAAGAAAATAAGATGCTACAACTATGACTGGTTAGGGCACTTTGCCAATGAGTGCAAGAATTCTAGATCAACAAAGAGATCTAATGAACAACCCCTAGATGACTATATCCCTTCAATTAGTGAAGGGGAGTTAACGATTATACATGAAGTACCAAGGACTGATACTCCATCTGAGACTAGAGTATTAGCATCAAATGAATCACAAAAGACTAGTAATACAAGTGCACAATCAAAGCCTAATGAAACACCAGAGACTGCTGAAGTTAACTTTCAAGAAGAGACTAACAACTCATGGGGAGCTAACAATGAAGATGTCACTGGTTTAGGCGGAGCAATCTCTGATCCATCAACTAGATTGGACAATATTCATCTAGATACTGAAGCCTCATCTTTAAGATTTTTTAGGTTTTATAACATTTGATAATGATTGTACTTAGAATACTTAGATATACAAGCATACAGTTAGTGCTAGTTGTTAGCATTTGAATTTTTGTAGCTGGTAGTTTAGTCTCTGATTCATGTAATTCATTTTTATATATGAGAGTAAGTTTATTTGTATTATAAGAGACTAGCAGAATTGCATTAGAGATTTCAATACATCAGAGATTATGTTTAGTCTTATCGGAGACTAGAGAAAGTTCATTAGAGACTAAGGCAAGAGCTTATTAGAGACTAAGCTTAAGTCATCGGAGACTAAACTTAAAGCATTAGAGTCTAAGCTTAAGTCATCGGAGACTAAGCTTAAGTCATCGGAGACTAAGCTTAAAGCATCAGAGACTAAGCTTAAGTTGTCGGAGACTAAACATACATGATCTGAGACTAAAGTTGAAGCAGTTAGAGACTAAAGTGAAGATTACTCTCTGATAAAGTATAGAGTTTTATTTGAATTAGAAGTTGACTTTGACATGGATATTGAAGATATGTTGAAAATGAAGCTGGTTAGGAAACTAACTAGAGATATAATTTTTCATCATGGAATTAGATGAAAGTACCTATTCCAATTTGTACATAAAAAATTCATAATTGAATAGGATTACAAGTTGAATTACAATTTAGATTTGGAAGCTGTAATTAAATTTACAGAGTTGTATTAGAAACTTTATGTTTTCATAGATTTGTTTATATACAGTACATAATTTGAAGTTGACAATCGATTTGTGATTGTTAGAATTTGTAATCAATTGTTAATCAACAAAAGAAATTGTTTATAAATTTATCTTGTTCTTATTCTTTATTTTCTGCAAGTTATATTACTTTAAAAAATAAGAATTTGAAAAAGATTTCAAGAACTTATATTCAACCCCCCTTCTACAAGTTCTAGGTTGTCTCACCAAGTAACAAGTGGTATTAGAGCTTTTGATTGATATAATTCAATTAACAAGATCTAGATTTGGCCAATGATGAAGGAAACAACTCCAGCATAATGACATATTCAGGAAGTTGTGATGGTGGAACCAGTATTCCAATTTCAAAAAGAGAAGAATATCCTATCTAGAAACAAAAGATGTACATGCACTTGAGAGTAATAGATCCTAATTACATTGAGAGGATTGAGAAGGGGCCTTATCAAACAAGGAAATTTGTTCCTTCAAAAATAGTGGAAGGAACAATAATTGTTGAACACTTTGAACTTGCTCCTGAGAATGATTATACTAATGAAGTCAAGTTACAAGTGTTGAAAGATGCTAAAGTGATGAACATACACTACAATGGATTGGATAAGAATATGTTCACAAGCATCATCAATTGAACAACATCAAAACAAATTTGGAACACCATCAAAGTCCTACTTGAGAGGACATACCAAGTAAGAAAGAATAATAGGTAATTGTTAACGCAACAATATGAATCCTTTCAAGCAAAGCCTAGTGAATCAATAACGTCAGTGTATGATAGATTCAATGATTTGCTGAATAACCTGAAAATAATTGGGAAGTCCTATGACAATGAAGATGTTAATACCAAATTCATGAGGGCTCTCCCACCAAGTTGGGATCCAAAAACTACTATAGTAAGGGAAGCTCATGATTTGGATATTCTCACATTGGACAGACTATGGAAATTTAAAGACTTATGAACTTGAAGTAGAGCAGAGACAAAAGATACACGACAGGGACAAAGGAGCTGCATTAATGGTTGAGACAAATATGTCTCATGAGGAGCTTGATGATGAAACCTACACTGCAAGCTCGACTGATAAAGAATCTAAATCCAACACTAATGATGACATAAAGGAATTCATGGCCTTCATGGTGAAGCAGTTCAAGAAATTTAGAGCTAACATGAAAGGGTGAAGATCATCAAGGAAGCCTAAACCAAAATGAGAAGGTCGAATTGTGACCTTTGACAAAAATAAAATAAGATGCTACAATTGTGATGGGTTAGGGCACTTTACCAATGTGTGCAAGAAGCCAAGATCTACAGAGATATCTAAGGATGAAGATAATAGGAAATTAGGGAATGATCTTGCTGACAAAAAGTATAAATCAAATAGCAAGGCCTTGATTACTAAAGGCAAAGATTAGATTGACAGTAATTCTGAGGAAGAAATTGACAACTTTGCTTTGATGGCTCGAATTGATGAGCCAAGTGATTCTACAAAGGTATGTGATGCAACTCAGAACTTTAATATGCTTAATCTAATTGATACATCTAGTATAGAAAGCATACAAAATGATATGTCTGATTTGCATGTTAGTTTTAGATCACTGATCATTGAACATGCCAGAGTTAAAGAATCACATGACCAACTCTTGAATATAAATAAATTTCTTGAAGAGAGACAAATACAATTTGATGCTATCAAGTCAGAGCTGGATAAGCTCATCACATGATTGATGTTTTGAGAAAAAAGGAATATTACTTAGTCGAACAACTTAAACATGAACAAACAAAGATAAAACAGTGGAACCAATCCTCTGAACAGTTGTTAGATTTGGTATGGAGTCAAATGGTAGGTCAAAAATTTGGTCTAGGTTATGATGAGTACCTTGGAAAGAAACTAGATATAGAAGAGGTTAATGAAGCTGCTAACTCCATGACTCAAAAGTCAATTCCTATTAAGAGGATTAATTTTGTCTCACCAGTCAATGAACCTAAATTTATCAACACTCAAAGTCAACATGTCACTGATGTGATAAAGAATGATCAAAAATCAGTGAATATTGATGAAAATAGTGGAAACAAAAGATTGAACATAGGTTTCATGACCAAGACATAATTAAACAAGAAAGTGGAAAAAATTGACTAAGTCTAAGGATGAAAAACTGGTGGAGTCTAGCAGTGGAAGGAGAAATAGGAATGGAAAGATAGACATTAATAAGTATACCAATTATGTTAGAATGCGTGACGATCCTAGAAAAACATGTCACATATGTGGTAACCCCAACCACATTGATATATATTGTAGGAGTAAAAATAGAGTTCCTATAGTAGAGACTGAACCAACAAAGATAATTAAAGAAAAATTACCTTTAAGTAGGTCTAAACCTCTTTGCAACAATTGTAAAAACTCTAAACTTGCCAGTCTCTCTCCTTCAAGAAGCAAGACTATTGATTGTCCTATAAAAGTTAAAAATTCTAAAGGACAATCAACTTTATCTGAGTCAAGTTTTGATTCTAAAACTAGTGAGAAAGGACCCAAGTTAATCTGGGTCCAAAAAACTTCTAACTAGTTGTTCTTACTATGCAGGGCAAAAAGAAGGAATCATGGTTCTTGGACAGTGAATGTTTAAGGCACATGACAGGAGACAAGTCTCTGCTTATACAGTATGAAGAAAAAAGTGGCCCTAAGGTAACTTTTGGAGATGACAGCAAAGGATATACAAAGGGCTATGGCAATGTTGAACATGGAGATGTTATCGTCACTGAAGTATCACTAGTTGATGGCTTAAAGCACAATCTGTTAAGTGTGAGTCAACTATGTGATAGAGGATTCTATATCACCTTTAAAGAAGATCAATGTTGGGTGTGTAACAAGGAATCTGGAAATGTGATATTGACAGGGAAAAGGAAAGGGAATTTATATATTGTAAATCTGATCTCCTCCACTGATCAAGTCACATGCCTATATAGGAAAGCCTTAGCTAATGAGAGTTGGCTTTAGCACAAGAAGCTCTCCTACTTAAACTTCAAAAACATCAACAATTTAGTGAGAAAAGGCTTGGTAGTTGGCATTCCTCAATTGGAGTTTACACAAGAAGGTTTATGTGATTCATGCTAGAAAGGAAAACAAAGAAATGCGTCATTCAAGAGCAAACCAACAACATCAATCACTGATCCTTTTCAGTTGTTACATATGGACTTATTTGGTCAAGTGAATGTGATGTCAATATCAAGGAACAAATATGCCTTGGTTATAGTGGACGATCACACAAGGTATTCTTGGGTAAAATACCTTCACTCAAAGTATAAAGCTGCTCAGTTGATTATTGATCATATCAAGAAAGTAGAAACTGATTCAGGTAAGATAATAAGGATTATAAGGAGTGATAGAGGAATAGAATTCAAAAATTCCCAAGTAAATGAATTTTGTACTAAAAAAGGAATAGCCCATCACTTCTCAGTTCCAAAAACCCCTCAACAAAATGGAGTTGTTGAGAGGAAAAATAGAACCCTTATTGGAGCAGCAAGGACAATGCTAGAAGAGTCAAAGCTTCTAACCTATTTTTAGGAGGAAGCAATTAGTACTGCTTGCTTCACACAGAAAAGGTCCTTGATCAATAAGACTTACAATAAAACATCTTATGAGTTAATGACTAGGAGAAAACTAACTTTCAAGTTTCTACATGTGTTTGGTTGTAAGTGCTTTGTTCTAAGAGACTCATCAGAGACAAGAGGGAAATTTGATAATAAGTTTGATGAGGCAATTTTCTTAGGTTACTCTCTATCAAGTAAAGCATATACAATGTATAACCTAAGAACAAAGGTCATTGTGGAATCCATACAAGTGGTATTTGATGATAACAAGATTCCAGGAATGATTGGTCAAGGACTACATTAAACTCTTAGATTTGAGAATGAATTGGATGCATGAAAAGATCCATTAGAGACTGAAGAAACACCCCTATATGGCTATTGTGACGACCCCAAAATCCCTTACTAGACTAGGGGTTCGTTAAAAGAAGGAAAAATAACTTCACATCCATTCATAGCATAAAAAGGAATTAGTAACAAGTTATTACAACCCAAAATATTACATTCTCAGCGGAAGCTATTCTATCTCTATATAATAATACAAAACATCACTCTTCAGAACATCTTCCTTTCTTCCTTCCTTATCGGCACTCAAAAGGGTTAGCCAAACTCAGTAGCCGATCATCTTTGCCTTCCCCTTGTCAGAGGGTTCAGCCCTTATACCCTGCCCTGCAAGACATTAAAATTCAACAAGAATGAGCGATTTACGCCCAACAAGTATATAAACAATTTGGGGAAGCAAAACTAGAATGTTACTAGGGATTCAATTCTGTTGAGAGGCTCAGTGGAACAATACTAATGCCTCAAAAATCTTTGAATAATCTTTAGGATCACTGATGATAAACAACGTGTAATCCTCCTTGAAGAAAGGCAGGTATTCACTTGTGTACAACTTTCTCAAAATATCCATCGGGGGCTAAACCCGTTGGATCTGCTAACCATACGGTACACAGCTAGCCTAACTGTGACCGCATGATCCCTCATTGTGTGAATGTACGTAGTCACTTAAAATTCCTCTAGGTCAGGTGAAGAACAAATCAACACCTTTCCTTTCCTCTAGCCAACCATGTGGCATAACCCATTTAAGAGACATATCATTCTCATTTGTTGCACAGATATAAAATTAAAAAGTAACTGATAAATCAAAGCTCTGTTATATCCATACACTTTCATTCATATCATGCTAGCGGAAATTAGAGCATAGCATTCTGATTCACAAGGAAATTTAAACATAAAAGTCATAACCTTGTACGTATGTCGAATCAATTGATCATGTGCTTAACTGAAATAAGCATAAGAGTGAGAATATACTTGCCTCGGTCCTTTGCAACAAAAATTCAATTTCAATTTACTCACGAGTGAAAGACTCTATAAAACATGCATATAACATGATAAATTTAATACCTTAATAAGAATTATGAAAGAAAATGCATATGTGATGTCCTTAAACTTTTAACGTTTCAAATATGACATAAGGATCATTAAGGTTAAATAAATAATTAAACATCATAAAATAATTTAAGAAAAATAATGTTTTATAGTTTTGAAGACAAACTGCACATCAAGGAATAAATAGTCGTCAGGGGATGATTGGATATACCCATCAGGGTATAATTTGCTCATTGCCAAACTCATTGGGTGATAACTTTAACTACCGCTGAACTCTCTTGGCTATCAGGGGATGATTTGTTCATCACCAAACTTAGTAAGTCATCATTGAACTTCATCAGTGGATCATTTGTTCAGCGCCAAACTTAGTTGGCTATCGCCAAACTCCTCGGGGACTAATATCTTTAGCCATCAGGGACTAACATATTTTGCCCATCAAAGACTACAGATGATATCATCAAGGACTAAACTTAGCCTATCGGAGACTAAGGATGACGTCATCAGAGACTAATTTAAACTTCTTTCATCAGAGACTAACAACATTTCCTTCATCGGAGACTAAGAAAATCCTTCGTCAGATACTAACATCTATCTCATCAGAAACTAAAGTATCTCATCAGAGACTAACATATTAGTCATTAGAGACTGATGACGCCATCTCAACCCATCGGAGACTAAGATTGACGTCGTCAGAGACTAGTAGTATTTCGTCAGAGATTAACTTTATCTCATTAGAGACTAATATTAGAGCTTATTTCTGCTATAAAAGATGATCTTCAAGATCAAGAATGATGCCCAAAATGAACGAACTCAAACCTAGGATACATAATCATCCTTTCTATGGTGCATAAGCTTCTTTTCATAAAAAACAACATATTCTTTAAAAGCTTTATTCTTTCCTAAAGACTTAGCACACACAGCTAATACTCTTGGATGCTATGCAAGAAAGAAAAATAGAGGAGAACATAGGAAAGAAAGAAAAATAGAGGAGAACATAGGGTTCTTACCTCTTGACTTGACGGAAGGGATTAAAGCTTGTCTGAAAGTAATTGTCCAAAAGAAAGAACTTGAAATTGTTTGAAGATGGTAAGTTTAGAGAAGAACTTTAGAAGAGAAATTTTTAGAAAAGAGATTAAAATTTTACCTCCGAATGGGGTATTTATAGCAGGCTAAGATTAAGCCTTGAGATAAGATGATTGGTTAGTCTGGACGGTAAAACGACTGCTTAATGTAATAATTCAACAGCTGGGAATATACAAAGCAATTAGTGTCTTACATGCATTAGACCTTAATCAACCATTGCCACCCAACCCACTTAATAATCAAACACGTAATCCACCAATCTTACGTAACCCTCTCCTCTTCTTCCAAGCTGATTAATCATAATCCTATACAAGGTTTGATAATCTTATTTTTATATCCTTTTAAGGAAGTTATCTTCAATAAAATGAACCTCTCATTGTCATCAAAATTCTCACTTAAGATATGGATTTACCATTTGTATATAAAATAAGAAATTAACTACAACATACATTAATTCATGTAACAAACTCATATAAAATTTTTGGGTTCTCACAGCTATGTTCCCTCAACAAGTGAGGGGGAGTTAACGGTTATGCATGAAGTACCAAGGACTAATACTCCATCAGAGACTAGAGTATTAGCATCTAATGAAACATAAGAGACCGGTAATAAGAGTGCACAATTAGAGACTAATGAGATACCAGAGACAACTGAAGTCAACAGTCAAGATGAAACTAATAGCTCAAAGGGAGCTAACAATGAAGAAGTCACTGGTTTAGGGGGAGGAGACTCTCTAACAACTAAATCGGACAATGTTAATCTAGAAACTGAAACCTCTTCTTCAAGATTAAATCTACCACTTGCAAAACCATGGTTGAGAGATCACACATCAGATTTAATTATTAGAGATTTAGAAGAAGGAGTCAAGACAAGAAGTGCAACACAAAATGAGTGTCTTTATCTCAGTTTTTTGTCAAAAATTGAGCTAAAGAAAATTGATTAAGCATTTCAAGATCCTGAGTGGGTAATAGCCATGAAAGAAGAATTAAGCAAATTCACAAGGAATAAAGTCGAGAGATTGGTGCCCAAACCAAGGAATAGATCAATGGTTGGTGTCAAGTGGGTCTTTAGAAACAAATTAGATGAAGTTGGTACAATCACAAGGAATAAAGCAAGACTGGTAGCAAAGGGCTATTCTCAAGAAGAATGAATTGATTATGAAGAAACCTTTGCACCAGTTGCAAGACTTGAAACAATAAGGATTTTCTTCGCATATGCAGCCTATAAGAACTTCAAGTGTATCAGATGGATGTCAAAAGTGTTTTCTTAAATGGAAAGTTAGAAGAAAAGGTTTGTGTTGAACAACCACCAGGTTTTGTAGATCCCAATTTTCCAAATTATGTATAAAGGTTAGATAAAGTACTTTATAGCTTGAAACAAGCACTCAGGGCCTAGTATGATCCTCTCTCTCAGTTTTTTAATTGAAAATAAATTTGTTAGAGGTATCATAGATAAACACTATTTTATAGAAAACTAGGTTCTGATTTAATATTTGTGCAAATATAACAAATAAAAACCTATGTAAAAAATTTTCAAAGTTAATGCAGTCTAGATATGAAATGAGTATGATGGGTGAGTTAACATTTTTCTTAGAATTACAGATAAAACAATTAACTGATGGAATCTTCATTAGTCAGTCTAAGTACATCAAGGGCTTACTAAGAAAATATGATCTAGTTGATTGTGAATCTGCAAAAACACCCATGGCTACAACTACTAAACTGGATAAGGATACTATAGGAAAGAAAGTTGATATAACTAGCTACAAGGGCATGATAGGCTCATTTTTATATCTAACTGCATCTAAACCTGATATAATGTTTGCTACATGCTTTTGTGTAAGATTTCAAGCTAACCATAAATAGTTGCATATAATTGTTGTTAAAAGAATACTCAGATATCTAAAGGGTTCCCCAAACCTTGGGCTATGGTATCCTAAAGAATCTTCTTTTAAACTAATTAGCTATTCAAATGCTGACAATGCAGGATGTAAGCTTAACAGAAAAAGCACAAGTGCAAGCTGCTAATTTCTTGGAGGCAAACTTGTTTCTTGGTTTAGCAAGAAACAAAATTCAGTTTCAACCTCAATGGCTGAAGCTGAATACATTGCAACTGGGAGTTGTTGTGCTCAGATCCTGTGGATCAAAAATCAATTCTAGACTATGGTATGTCTTTATCCAAAATTCCTATTTATTGTGATAATACTAGTGTCATAGAAATAACTGAAAATCCAGTACAACATTCAAGAACAAAACATATAGATATTAGGTATCACTTCATTAGAGAACAAGTTAGTGAAGGAACCATTGAACTGCACTGGGTGACAACTGATAAACAACTTGCTGACATATTCACAAAGACTTTAGATGAACCTACATTTACAAGGTTACTCTATGAATTAGGTATGTTGAAATATGCTTCTAAAAATTGAGTAAAATCTTAGAAAACAAGTTTTTAAGTTGTGAGAAGCTAGAATTTAATTTCTAGAACGTAGTTGTTATGAATGAGCAAACCTTTTGAAGCTAATAGTCATTGTATTGATTTTTGCATAACTTTGGAAACAAAGTTGCAGCAGAGACTATTTTAATTTAGTCTCTAAAGGAATTTGAGTGAAAGACTAAAATTAGTCTCTGATAGTTGTTTTTAATTAGTCTCTGACTAGGTAAAAATGGACTGTCGAAGACTAGTCAAAATTACTCTCTGATAGTTGTTTTAATTAGTCTTTGAGAAGTTAAAAATGAACTGTCGGAGACTAGTCAAAATTAGTCTCTGATAGTTGTTTTTAATTAGTCTTTGACTAGTTAAAAATGAACTGTCGGAGACTAGTCAAAATAAGTCTCTGATAGTTGTTTTAATTAGTCTCTGACTAGTTAAAAATGGACTGTCGGAGACTAGTCAAAATTAGACTCTAACAGTTGTTTTTAATTAGTCTCTGACTAGTTAAAAAAGAACTGTCAGAGACTAGTCAAAATTAGTCTTTGATAGTTGTTTTTAATTAATCTTCAACTAATCAAAAATAAACTATCAGAGACTAACTTACTTTAGTCTCTATGAATGAATGTGGCAGAGACTAAGTTAGTCTATGATGACTCATATCGAAAAGGGGTAAATTGGTAGTTACACATATACCCACGATTGAAAACCGTTCACTATCTTTTGAATTGCAAACGTTTTTATACTCTATTAAGAGAAAAATCAGACACAACTGCAATTACATCACTCATAAGAGAAAAATCAGACACAACTGCAATTACATCACTCAAAGAACCTTCTCTCTCTAGTATCTATGCAATATAACCTTTTTGCAAAGAATTTCTTCAACCTTTTCACAGATATCATCAATTGCATCCAAAATTGTTTGCTTCAAGTTCAGTGACTTTGACTTCATCAAGACCAACCATGTTGGAGTCGTGGACAAGAACGAGTTTGAAGCACAGTACCATCCTATTGTAGATTTTCTACAAATATCTACACTCTCGTATGCCATACACGAAGTTCCCACACAGGCCGCCGAAGTCATCATCGCAATGTGGTCCACTATTGAAATCTAAGATGAGAGTGATGACTTTCCTGTGGTAAACTTTAAATATGATAATATTATCTATTATATTGATCATGCAGTAGTTAATAATGCATTACATTTACCTGTTCATGATGCATATGACCTAACTGACTCTGATGAGGAATTACTAGATATGTTTACAAACTTACATTATGATGAAGAAATTGCATCAGTAGGTTCCATAACTAGACCCCATCTTAGGCAGAAGTGGTCTTTATTTTGCGATATTATCACTAAAGCATTCACATCCAAATGCAGTGGTTATGATGTCATCTCTACACTCACACAACAGATTGCATATAGTGTATTGTATGATAAGCAGATAAATTTAGGGCTATTAATTCTGCATAACTTCATGGCTAAATTGAAAACTGGTGATAAAAATAAAATTTACTATACTAGGTTTTTTATGATGATTGCAAATTATCTAATTCCTAACCTAAATATCACTAGTATGCAAGTTGTGCCTACAGTTTTGCAGAGTAAACGCATATTCACTGATGTGAAGAGGAAGGCACCAAAGGTAAAGGTTCCTCTTTCCTTCCCTCCTATCATGAGATCAATTCTCATAGATACGTTTCCAAACCTTTATTCTTTGTCTTATTTTGAGGATCTTGAGCAACAAACTAGAAACCTTGTTGATCCTCCAACAACATCTTCACAACAACAATCTATAGCCCCCTCCACAATCTCTCAAAAGAATGTGGTTGTAAAAACAAAGAAAGCCACAAAGTTACCTATTAAGAGAAAAACCAAAGAGGGTGACAATGAGGCTGAGGGAGTAAAAAAAGTTGAGGTGGCTCCTTAGAGAAAGAAGAGATTAATAACCTGGTGGGTGTCAAACCAACAAATAATAAAAGAACCTACTCCTAACAGATTCAGTAGTATAGCAGTGAGTAGGGTCGTCTCCATAGGGAACAAGGAAGTGAATTTATGTCTGATTAAAAGTCAAGTAACAAATCCAGAGATTTATTGAGTTTTTCTAATTATTGCAAATTAATTAAACAAAAGACAATTTAATGAAAGCAAATAAAATTGAGAAAAAAAAACAAACAAAATTCAATAGAAAGAAAGCTTCTAGTCAAAGGAATTATTTCCACCTTGATTCAACCAATTGATCATTGATGCAAAGATAACTCATGCAATTCACAAATAAATTGGTTATAGTTGTTGGCACGACGTAACAACCAATTCCTCCTTATTGTATGAGTAACTAAGAGAAGCTCGTTAATTACAACCTAATCAGAAGACAATCTCTAGAGAAGCTCGTAGGATTGTAATATCCCGACAGTATTAAAATCTAGAGGAACCCAATTCCAACCAACAAATTGATGAGCGGATTTATTTATATTAGATTATTTAATTTCACAACATGCATTAGCTGCTTACTTAGGCAATCTAAGAAGTTGATTGCCACGTATTAAAACTAAACAAACAATTCTATATTTGTCATTTTAAATGGCCATAGACCAATATAGAATAATCAAACACAAGCCCTTGTTCAATTAAACCAAATCAACCATCAACAATAAGAACATAAATTAAATAAATACTTAAGAAAACATGAGAATACAAACCAATTTGATCTCACAATTTCATGGAATCAAGGTTTCAAGAAACCTTCAACTAGAAAAGAGACTTAGCCACAGATAGTAGATGAAGAATACATACAAGAGAGAATAAAGTTGCTGGAAAATTCAATGCCAAGAGTCCTCCTAGGGTTGTAGAATTATCTCCTTAAATAAAGAAGAAGTTGATCTCATATAGGATTCCTTCGTTACTTGGAGAATAAATCTAAAACTCTTTTCCTATTATGTTAGGTTTCAGAACATTTGATGATGATTGTCTTTAGATTACTTAGAGTACAAATGTATAGAAAGTGTTAATTAGTAACACTGAAGTTTTGTAGCCAGTAGTTATCTCTTTGTTTGTAATTCATTTATTATTTGTAAAGAGATACAATTATTTTTTATTTGTAAGTAACTGCTGGAATGGAGTATCAAAGCTTCAGTAAGTCAAAGTGTGTATTTGGTCCGTTAGAGTTTACAAAAAGGCTTGTCGGAGAGTAGGAAAACTTGTCAGAGACTAAGGATTTTATCTATCAGAGACTAGTTTTGCCTATTGGAGACTAAGGCTTACGTCATCAGAGACTAAGTCTAAAAGAGTCGGAGACTAAAGCTTACGTCATCGAAGACTAAGGTTAAAAGCATCGGAGACTAAGCTGACGTCATCGGAGACTAAGCCTTAAAGCATCAGAGACTAAATAACTCTATCGGAGACTACACAATCTGACGTCATCAGGGACTAAAAGCACCAGAGACTAGTGATGACGTCACAAGAGACTAAAGATGAAGCATCCGGGACTAATCGTGATTTATTTCCTGATAAGATACAAAGTTCAAATTAAATAAGGATTGTCTTCCACGTAAATCAAGATATTATTGAAGACGTAGCTGGTAAGGAAACAAGCCAGAAATCTGTTCCTATCAAAAAGGAAAGATTGCATTTGATTCAAAAGAGGAAAACTGAGAAATCAGTTTTTTTAAGAAGCTGTAATTAGTTTTGCAGAATTTTTGTAATTCGAAGCTATATAGGTTTTCCATAGTTTGTATCTTTTCCTATACATAATAGAAAAGAAGCTGACAATTACATTGTTGTGATTGTTAGAATTTGTATACAATTGTTAAAGTCAATACAAGCAATTGTTTATAAATTGATTTGAGTTCTTGTTCTTTATTTCCGCAAGTTATAATTAATTTCTTGAAGAACAAGTAATCGAAAAGATTTCAAAGAACTTGTATTCAACCCCCCCTTCTACAAGTTCTCGGTTATCTCACTGGGAAAACATATTACAAATATGATAAAATAAGGTTTTATCCCTCTAAAAAAGTGGCTAAGAGCTTACAACTTTAAAAGATTACAATAGATATTAAATTTCCTAGTTTGACTCAAAATCCCGTACAAAAGCCTTCAGGAAACAGCTTATGACTTCGTGCAGAGTGTGCCCACGCCTTATGTCATATTCAACACTGATTTCTGCTTTTTAAATACTTTTTAGTTCTTTATTCCATTTTGCATTCCTAAAGATAAATAACACTCAAAACATACAAAATAAGCATAGATAATATTTAAGAACATGAAAATGACAATAAAAGACATGATCAAATTATGACTTATCATAACCTTAAGCCAAAAACAATCCATTGCCTCTCTCAAAAGGTAGTGGAGGTTAAAAGGAAAAGCAGCACTCTGTTAACATCTTCCAAACAGGATGCTAACATTGAAGAAAGTTCTCAACTAGGAACAACAGGTATAGAGTCTGCACAAACCCTTGTCTATACACAAGGGCAAGCCTAAAGAAAGAAAAGAACAAAATGAATGAATGACACAAGGAGTGCACACACAGAGTCTATTCAAATTGATTCTCCTCAAATTTCTATTCTTGAAGAGCAACCAACACTCCAATCTGTACATTCCTTTATCTCCTCTCCTATTCTTGATTCTTTAGAACTTGATAGTTCAAATTTTCTTGATTTTTTCCAAGAAGAGCCAACACTCCAGGTGGATCAAGCTAAACCATCAGAGACTAGTTCTCACTTGGACTGGTCAGAGCCTAGTTAACCACCAGAGACTATTGCTTGTATCCCACCAGAGACTGACACACAAGAACCACTTGTTCAAAGTATAGATGCAGTCATTTCTCAAACACTTTCCTTGGAGAGATCCCTAACCACTCCTATCATAAGGGAACCCCCTCTCCTCGATGCAACAAATATTTCTTCTTTCCCTCCTCCTTCTGTAGGACAAAGTGCCACTATCCAAATGAGTGAGGATGAGAGAATAGTTAGAGAGAGTCAGACTCCTAACCTGGAAAAAGGAGAGATACAACAAACACAAGAGAGTCAAGCTTTAGATAGCTTGGTAAAAGGAGAGATATAGCAGCTGGACTTCCAACTCCAACCAAAAAGAGAGGGAGTGAGCAAGGATGAGATCCTTGAACAAAATAACAAAGAGAAAACTTCATTCTCAGCATGTGACTTTCTACAACTTGTTGAGCCCTCCACCTCAGAAGCTCAGATTTCCTCTGCACCAACAATAACTATACAACCAGAGGGAACTGAGATCAACTCACAATTAGGGGATGCAACTCTACAATTACTTGTAGAAATGTCCAATGCTGATTTTGAAATCCTATATGGACTTCAACAACAACAAGATCAAATATCAACATTGAAGATAAGAGTTGCAAATAAACTCGTGTCTGTTGAGTTTGAAGAAGAAAATGTGGATGTTTGGTTGGATGCAAGATACACAAACACTTTAGATGAAGCAGCTGCCTAACTTCGACAAGATTATTTGACTACTTTAGGGTCTAGTGCAGCTGAACTTTCCCCAAGTGTAGTCTATGAGGAATTGATCAAAACTGATAAGAAACACACGAAGTTCCAACACTTCTTGATCAATGGTCTCAAGGTTGCACTCCAGACTGTTGAGACCAAAATGGAGTTGGAGAGAGACAAAATCAGAAAGTGCTATGAAGGTCAGCTTCCCAAGAGGATGCTCAATTCAATTGATATGCATCTAAGGGAGCTATTCATAACTGAGAGGAGACTTCAAGCACCGGAATCCAATGTCCAGTCCATTCTGCAAAAATAAGGCAAATTTGGTCTCGATCTTCAAAACCTCACACAATTTCTACATAAGGCAATTCCTACACTGGCTATTGCTTCTCCCACATCTTTAGATTCTGATATCAAAAAGGGGGAGAGTAATCAATCAAGGCCTGCAGTCCAAGTCCCACAAAAAGAAGTTGTCCCTAAGGATACACAATTGGCTAGTTTGATGGCTAAACTAACAAGACTTCAAGATACAAACAAAGAACTTGATGCAGCCATCAATTCTAGTCTTCCAACAATAACAATAACAATAGTTCCTCCTTCCACTGCAATAGCCCCGAGCACCAAACAAGACAAGGGCAACGGCATCCTGATTGAAGATCCAAAGAAGAAAAAGTCTACTCAACCTCAATCAAGATAGCCTAAGCTACTAGGGGACGCCATGAAGACTGCTCATATTCCCACTCTAGTGGAGATAATAGTGGATGAGAAAGTAGAGTTAGTTTTTCCTCGAGCGCAGAAATTGATTGAATCTGATGCATTGTATGCTCATAAATTATAAGAAGAAGAGGAGATGGCAGCAGCAAGGGAGGAGGAAGCAGCAAAGAAAGAGGCACTCACAACAGAGAAAGCAATAGCTCAAAAATCTACAGAGACAACAAGGAGAAATAAGGAGGTTGAGAAGGCTGAGAGAAGTGCCAGGAGGAAGACAGTGATGAGTGAACCTCAGGGGGAACTTGAAACTGCTTTGGTAACTTTGCTTAAAACTCTAACATCTAAACCAATCGCAAGTAGTAGAATCTCCAGGATTGAAATGTCTACCACTTCTGAATTAAAGGAAACATTCAAGAAGAGTGTTAAGTCCATCAGTCTTGAAAAGAATAAAAAGGACAAGGAGTATCTCAAAGTCATTCAAAAAGATGGAGAGATTCTGCGTCTAGTTAAACCAAGCCTGAAGATGAGGTCATTCAAAGATCTAGAATGGTTGTTGACTGTTGTGCATGAAAATTCTGTACTCAATTTGGAATTTAGAAAGAAAATTCAGAAGGAGCTTGAAGAGATGGAGAAATTATTTAAACTACCATGAGTAGAAATTTCTCCACTTCCTTATAGATTATGGTATGAAAATTTGCATGAAGATGTGATTTTTTGTGACTATGAAAAACAAATCAATACAGCAAGCAAGGGTGAACTTGAAGGATTCATTGCCTTACTTGAGGGTTCAAGTGCTGAAGAAGAGATCAAGTTCAGAAAACTACTACAAGATAAAGTAAAAGAAATTAATAAAAAAAAAAGGTCGAAGTTGTAGTTGTGCTATTTATTTTTGAAGCCAGACTTATACGATTTACACCTGAGTCTTGGTGAAACTGAATTTAGGATCAAAGATCTTAATTTAGGTACATTTGTACTTAACACATTCTTTAAATTTTTGATTCTAAGTTATTCTTGTAAATTTTGAGTTTTGACATCATCATCAACCTTGATTTATGTTAGAGATAAATGATGATGATGATGATTATGTAATAAATTGTGCAACTGTAAATACTTGAGGTATTTTATAAACCTTAAGATTAGCACAAGTTTTGCATCCACTGATGATAAATTTATTCATCAATGGATAGTTAATAACTTCACAAGACAAGTCAGAAAACAGGAACATTCAAAGGACTTGACAAAGTGAAGAAGAATGTCTGATACTACTTGTAAACAAACGAAGTATTCCGCACATCAGAAATTCTAAATCAAAGTTACGTTGATTAAGTCCCATCAAGGGAAACCCATCAGGGGAACCCATTAGGGGGAAACCCGTCAGGGAAACCCATCAGGGGGAACCCATCAGGGGGAAACCCGTCAGGGGAACCCATCAGGGGGAACCTATTAGGGGAACCTGTCAGGGTATGACAAGGGTAGACCAATCCGTCAGTGAAACACTTCAGGACATATCAGTGTCAGGCAAACCCATCAGGGTAACCTGTCAGGGAGAATGACCAACATGACATCAGTAGAAGCCATCAGTGTACGCCGTCAGCTATAATCATCAGGGTTAAGAAGCAATGAGTTTAACTCAAGTGAAGGTCGAAGCCCTGATCTAGTCAATAAGCATCAGGGGATCCAGAAGCACTGATCAAAGTCCGTCAGGGCTGGCAGTCTGTGGATCGTTGTGACAGCATACGCCCGTCATCAGTTCTTACACGGAAATCAACGTAACGTGTTACAGAAGCAAGAAATATTAACTGGAAAGATATTTCTTGAAGTTTGTTCATGGTCCAATGAGAACTCTCAAGCATTAAATGCACACAGATCAGGGGAAGAAAAGTAGCAACAAAGCACGTAGCAGTCTGACACATAAAGTTTAGATGTGACATACTTGCGGCTAAGTTGAGAAGAGAAGCACGTCTCAAGAACGTGATTTCATCCCACTGATGTATATATAAGCAACGGAGCTCTCATTACAAAAATAACGAATGATTGAATCTATCCAACAGATCAAACAAGCACTGAAGCACAAAAACACTAGAGAGAAGCTTTGCAATAGATCTTGAGAGAGATATTTCAAAGAATATTAGAAGCTAGTGAGTGTGAGAAGCTGTGAACTTTATTCACAGAATTTGTAGCTGTAAATCACATTTGTGATTATACAGATTTCCAGAAAAACCTCAAGTTATAATATAACTATTTTAACTTGAATCTGCGTGTTCATTTCATATAGTTTTTCTGTTTGTTACAACTTGTTTTCAGTAAGCCTTATAAGTTTTTAAGTGCGAAAAGTTTCAGGTGTTTGTATTCATCCCCCCCCCCCCCTTTCTACAAACACTTGTGCTAATATTGCACTAACAATTGGTATCAGAGCCTCTTAGCAGATTTCACTTGCTAAATACGATCACTATCTATGGCCAATAAAGCTGGAAACAGTAAAGTCCCCATGTTGGAAAGGGGCAAATACTTCTTCTGGAGACAAAGAATGATAGTTCATCTAAGAGCTATTGATGATGAATATTTGCAGATTCTAGAAGAAGGACCTCACGTTCCCAAGAAGCTCATTCCTATAGAAGTCGTTAATGGAGTCAGTATTCCTGAAAAGCTTGTCCCAAAGACAACTGATGAAATGACGATAGAGGAAAGAGAAAAGGTGAAAAAGGATCTTAAAGTGACTGGAATCCTGTATAATGGTTTGGACGATGATATGCTGAATAGTATCATGAATCTAACCACGTCTAAATCTATATGGGATACCATACAAATCCTTTGTGACGGTACTGAGGAAGTGAGGGAAAACAAACTGCAGCTGTTGACACAACAGTATGAGTGGTTCACAATGAAAAATGGTGAAACACTTACTGAAATGTTTGACAGATTCAACAGGTTGGTAAATGACCTGAGATTATATGGGAAGGCCTATGCTAACAAGGATGTGAACAGAAAGTTCATGAGAGCCCTTCCCATATCATGGGATCCAAAGACAACAGCCATCAGGGAATCCAAGGACATGAATCTTCTAGACTTAGATAGGCTTTATGGCACCTTAAAGACATATGAACTTGAGGTTCAACAAAGATCTGAAATGTCAGGGGATGCCAGAAAGCTTAAATCAGTAGCCCTGATGACTGCCACGAAGGACAAACAAGAAGCATGGCCAAGTGTCTTAATGAAGCAGCAACTAGAAGATGCTGAAATAGAAGGGGATAAAGAAGCTGACTTCAAGGAGGAAGAATATACTCCACAAGAGTTAGAGGAACTGGATGAAACCATGGCCTTTCTTGCAAAAAGGTTTTCCAAGCTGAAATTCCAAAAGCCGTCGAGATCTAAAAGATTTTCAGCAAGGAAATCCAGTAGCACGAAAAACTTTATTGACAAATCAAGAATAAAGTGCTACAAATGTAATGAGATGGGTCACTTTGCAAATGAGTGTCGCAAGGCCACAAAAGATGGTGAATCCAGAGACAAAGAAGCTGTTGTGGACTACAAGAAGAAATAATTTGACCTTCTTAATGCAAATAAGAAGGGAAAAGCATACATTGCAGAGGGAAAGGACTGGGCTGACTCTGATGAAGAAGAAAATGAAGAGTATGTCAACCTAGCCCTGATGGCCTCATCCACTGACAGTAGCAGCTCACAGGTAAGCCTCGAATTTTCCTCTAACATGTCTAAAAATGATTGTGTTAAAATTGTTAAGGAAATGGCCTGTGAGATAAAGGATCTCTATGACACCCTGAGGAGTGCTATAGCTGAAACTGAGAGATTGCAGAAAATAAATGAACAGTTATCTGCCAGAAACACTCTTTTAGAATTAGAGAACTCCAGACTTGAGAGTCTTGAAAAAGAACTCTCAAGGACTAAAAATCTTCTTGACTGTGCTATCAAAAGGGAGGAATGGACCTCAAATCTTCTTAGTCAAGAAAGGGAAGTCATTAAGAGATGGAATGAGTCTAGCAGAAAACTGGAGGATCGTTTGAAAAGTCAGAAATCTGATCCAAAATCTGGTTTGGGCTATGAAGAGACTCATGTGCAGCAACCTCCCATTGAGGTTGTGATGGCAGCTAGCTCTGGAAAAAGGCCATCTCAAACTATCAAGTTTGTTAAGGCAGCAGCAAAGCTAGAATCTGGGAATGTCTTCCCAGTGAATGAAGCTTCCACTAGTGGTGGGAGAGGCAAGAAAAGTATCCTTGCCAAAACACTCAATCCTCCAGTAATGGAAAAACTAGACTGTTCATCAGTGGATACACAGTCGTCAGGGGGAAAGAGTGATTCAGGCCATTGCAGCCCGTCAAGGGAAAAAGGCCTGTCAGGGGAAAGCAGGAAGAATAGAAATGGTAAGCTAAAACTAGAAATTATTCTTCTATTCATGAAGCCCCTAGAAAAGTGTGTTGGAATTGTGGTAGCTGTAATCATTTGTCTTTTCAATGCAAAGTAAAACCACAAATTTTGACTGACACAATTTTGTATGCTAATGATTTACCAACTATTAAAACCTGTTCCTCCAAGGAAAAAGGTAAGATAACTGTTGAGAAATCAAAAGCATATTTTGAAGCTCCTAACAAGGAGAAAGTTTTAAATTTGCCAAAACCAAAAATCACTGATAAAGAAAAAGTTGCATTACCTGTTACTGTGGCTAAACCAAGAGGACCCAAAACAAATTGGGTACCAAAAACAATTTAAATGTTTTATTGTGTGCAGGGAAAGAACAAAAGCAGTCAAATCTGGTTTCTAGATAGTGGCTGCTCAAGGCATATGATAGGAAACAAAGCCCTGCTCACAGAATTTCAAGAAAAGGCTGGTCCAGTAATTTCATTTGGTGATAACAGCAAATGACTAACTCTTGGTTATAGCAAAGCAGCAAATGGGAATGTCTCATTTGAAAATGTAGCACTGGTTGATGGGCTCAAGCATAATTTGCTAAGCATAAGTCAACTAAGTGACAAAGGATTCATCACTTCCTTCAAAGGAGATCAGTGCCTAATCTCAAATGAAAGTGATGGGAAGTTGGTTTTGTCAGGGATAAGAAAAGGAGATCTCTATGTTGTTGATTTTAATTCAGTAAATGGAGAATCATGTTTCTACAGCAAGGCATCCCCTGATGAAAGCAGGCTATGGCACAAGAAGCTCTCTCACCTGAACTTCAAGTCAATTAATGATCTAGTGAAGAGAGAGTTGGTAACTAGACTACCCCAAATGGAGTTTATCCAAGAAGGATTATGTTCAGTATGTCAACAAGGGAAGCAAAGGAAGTCATCCTTTGTCAGCAAGGAAGCCACCACGATCAAAGATCCAATTCAATTGTTACATATGGATCTCTTTGGCCCTGTCAACATTATGTCAGTGTCAAAGAAAAGATTTGCAATGGTCATAATGGATGACTACACCAGATACACTTGGGTAAAGTTTCAGCATGCTAAATCAGAAGTATCTCAACAAATTATTGACCATATGAATAAGGTGGAAACAGAATCAGGGTCAGTGGTTAGAATGTTGAGAACAGATAATGGAAATGAACTCAAGAATGCAGCTGTTGAGGGATTTTGTGTGGAGAAAGGCATAAATCATACATTTTCTCTGCTCCAAGGACTCCTCAACAGAATGGTGTAGTGGAAAGGAAAAATAGAACCCTGATAGAAGCTGCTAGGTCAATGCTAGCAGAGGCAAAGATTCCCACCTATTTTTTGGCTGAAGCAATTTCCACTGCTTGCTTTACCCATAATAGATCTCTAATCAACAAGGCTCACAACAAGACACCATATGAGCTAATGACAGGGAGAAAGCCAAGCATCAAGTTTCTCCATGTCTTTGGATGCAAATGTTTTGTTCAGAGGAATTTTGGTGAGAACTTAGGAAAATTTGATCCTAAAGCTGATGAAGCAATTTTCCTAGGTTATTCTCTATCATCCAAGGCCTTCAGGGTTTACAACAAAAGACTTCAAGTGGTGATGGAGTCTATAAATGTAGCTTTTGATGATCAAGAAATATCTGGGCTTGAAGACCCTGGTTTTCATGAAGAACTCAGGTTTGAAAATGAAGATGATATTGATTATCAAGAGAATGAAGCCGATGTGTGCAGACAAATGGAGAATTTATCCATTCCTGATGTCAATCCAATCACTGAAGAACCCCCTTCAACAGATAGAGTTAACTTCCTGGACAACAGATCAGGGGATACTTCATCAGGGGATCATTCATCAGGACATGCACCATCAGGGGATAACTTGAACCTTGAATTATCCACTAATTCAGGGGGAGAGTTTTCAGAAGCTGGGAGCACAGGCTTAGGGGGAGGAGATGATAGTCAAGCAAGCTCATCAAGACACATTTCTAATCCCAAATGGGCCAGAAGTCACACAACAGATCTGATTATTGGTGACCCAAACAAAAGAGTGCAGACCAGGAAAGCTACATCTAATGAATGCCTATATGCTTGTTTTCTTTCTCAAATTGAACCAAAGAAGGTTGAAGAAGCTTTTCAAGATGCTGACTGGATCTTGGCAATGCAGGAAGAGTTAAATCAATTTGAAAGGAATCAAGTATGGAAGCTTGTACCCAAGCCCAAAGATAGGATCATAATAGGTACAAAGTGGGTATTCAGAAATAAGATGGATGAAGCTGGCATTTTTGTTAGAAACAAAGCAAGACTAGTTGCAAAAGGATATCTTCAAGAAGAAGGGATTGTTTTTGATGAAACCTTTGCACCAGTAGCCAGACTTGAGGCTATAAGAATTTTCTTAGCCTATGCAGCACATTCAAATTTTAGAGTATATCAAATGGATGTGAAAAGTGCTTTTCTGAATGGAAAATTGGAACAGGAGGTGTATGTCCAACAACCTCCAGGTTTTGAATGCTCAAAATTTCCAAATCATGTCTACAAATTGGAAAAGGCACTTTATGGACTGAAGCAAGCACCTAGAGCTTGGTATGACACACTGTCAAAATTTCTGGTGGAAAACAAATTTTCAAGAGGTATCGTTGACAAAACCTTGTTCTTCAGACAACACCAAGGTCATCTGATTTCGGTTCAAATTTATGTTGATGATATTATTTTTTGATCCACTGACACAAGACTGTGTGAAAAATTCTCCAAACTCATGCAAAGCAAATATGAGATGAGCTTGATGGGTGAGTTATCTTATTTCTTGGGATTGCAAGTTAAACAAGACTCTGATGGAATCTACATTCATCAGACAAAATATGCCAAAGAACTTCTCAAGAAATTTGATATGGAAGATTCAAAAGTAGCAAAGACACCTATGGCCACTGCAACCAAGATTGACCCTGATAAGAATGGAAAGAAAGTTGATTTGAAGACTTACAGGGGAATGATTGGATCATTGCTATATCTGACAGCAAGCAGGCTAGACATAATGTTTGCAACATGTCTTTGTGCAAGATATCAAGCTGATCTAAAGGAATCTCATCTCATTGCAGTGAAAAAAATCTTGAGATATATCAAGGGCACTAAAGAGTTGGGACTTTGGTATCCAAAGGAGTCTGGATTTGAATTGCTAGGATATTCTGATGCTGACTTTGGAGGATGCAGGATTGACAGAAAGAGTACAACAAGAAGCTGTCAATTTCTAGGGGGAAGGCTTGTATCTTGGTTCAGCAAAAAGCAGCATTCTATTTCTACATCTACTGCTGAAGCTGAATATATTGTAGCTGCAAGTTGTTGTGCACAAATTCTATGGATGAAAAATCAGCTGATGGATTATGGTCTGAACTATTCCAAAATTCCAATAAAGTGTGACAACACAAGTGCCATTGCCATTGCTGAAAATCCAGTACAACATTCCAGAACCAAGCATATAGAAATCAGATATCATTTTATCAGGGAACATGTTATGAATGGGAATATTGAATTACAGTTCGTACCTTCAAATCAGCAACTGGCAGACATATTCACCAAAGCTCTTGATGAAGCCACTTTTTCAAATCTTGTGGGGGAGCTGAGAATGGTGAATTATGCATCAGGGTCAGAGTCAAAATCCTAAAAATTTTGGTATCTCTATCTCATTTCATAAGTTCTTGATAAAATCAAATTGATATGTGGTTATATATGTTCAAAATGTAAATATGTATATACTTGTATATTCTGCTTTTTGTTGTTTTGTTTTTGTTTTGACTGATGCATCAGGGTCAGGGCTTCCTTAAGGACGCATCAGGGTCAGGGTGTCCGGCTTGTTCGTCAGGGTCAGGGTCTCCTACCTGTGCGTCAGGGTCAGGGTGTCCGAATCTCTCGTCAGGGTCAGGGTACTCAACTCGTTCGTCAGGATCAGGGTGTCCGTCTTGTGCATCAGGGTCAGGGTATGTACATACAGTGAATCATCAGGGTAAGTTTAAATTTTTTTTCATCGGGTTTCTAGGCCAGTTAAGTGATGACAACTCATCATTGAATTCTTCTCTCACTGATGACGTGTCATCACAGAAACTGAACTGACACCCTGATAGCGTGTTTTCAGGGGAAGTTGTCAAACGTCTTTAGGCAGGTATTAATACCTTATCTCTCCTACTTTTTGAAACTCTCAAACACTTAATCTAAACCTGATATTTGCTAGAGTTCTTTTTCTCTCGACTTTACAGAAACCCTAGAATCTCAAATCTTCAAAGCATCCATGGCACATCAACAAATTCAGAGGAACTTGACAGTCCCATCCACAAACTTTGTGGGCTTCTCTGGCATTGATGAGGTAAGTGATTGCTTTAAACCAATGATGAACTATCTGCTCAAATCTGAGTATAGTAAAGCCATCTTTACCGATGAAGAAATGTCGGGGGAGGCACTGTCACAACTGTGGACCAGTGCTAAATTCATGTACTCCACCACCAAGCCAGATGTGGTCAAGGGTATCTCATTCAAGGTTTCGTCTGAGAAAGGGAAAATAACTCCTTCCAGACTTAACTCTGTTTTGGGGTTACCTACTCAAGATCTGGTGGATGCACCCAGTGATGCCGACCTACTGGATTTCTTGAGAGAATTGGGCTATAATGCTGCTCCCAACGCAGTGTTAAAGTTCAAAGATCTCAAAAGAGTGAATGTTAAGCGGGAGATCTCTTACCTGTTTGATACAATCACCAAGGCATTCTTAGGTAAGTGTTCTAACTTTGAGGTTATTACCTCTTTAACTTTGAAAATAACATATGCAATGGTTAAAAATGTAAATATAAATATAGGTAAAATTATTTTTGATGATCTTGTAAATAAATTAGGTAATGTAAATAATAGGAAATCTAAAATATATTATGCTAGATTTTTGTACATGATTATTAAAGATCAAATTACTAATCTTTCGTTTGAGAATGATATACCTGTACAGACATACAAGCAAACAAAGAAATTGTTTGCAGAAATAATGAAGAAATCATATACAACTGAATCATTTGCTCTCCCAACGCATATGATACAGGTAGTAAATTCTACATCTTCTACCTCTCACACTGTACATTCTTCACCTTCATCTACTATGGCAGAGAAAACAACCACCTCTCTGCCTACCCAAGTAGAACAACCAATTTCTTCACAACCACTCTCAATAGCCCAACCCACAGTCTCCCAAAAGACTGTTGGGATTAAAAGAAAACCCAGTGAAGTTACCACATCAACTGAGGGGGAGCAAGGAGAGAGAGTGCTTGGCTATAGGAGAAGATTGAAGAAGAAAAAGGGAGCCACGAGTGATACCCAACAGCCTGACCAGGGCGTACCCTCTCAACAGGATATAGCCTTTGATAAGGAATTAAACATATTTCTATCTAGTTCCTCTCAAAAGGGATTAGTTATTGAAAATAGTCCTCAACCAAGGACACAGTTGAGTGAGGCACATACACTAACCATAGACACTGATGAACCTACCATCAGGGTCTCTGAGAGCCACTTGCAGATAGCTGACACAGTGAGTGCACACACTACTCAAGATGTTGTAGTTCAGAAACATTCTTCTACAGCATCTTTTGATGAATCACCTCCTCGTTCAGTGATTCAGCCAACACTCCCATCTACACCACTTCCTTCTTTCTCTGTTCCTCAAATTTCTTCAGATATAATGACACAAACTTTAAGTGTCATACAATCAGATTCTCCACATTCTCATTTCGGGGAGGAGCCAACACTCTCTGACACAGTGATTGCAAGTCACTATTCTCACATGGCTGATTCATTTTTACTTGATACAAACACTAGTGATCAAGCAGGGGACATAAATACCACTGTACATACTACAGCCATAACTCTTTATGTACCCCCAATTGTATATACTTCCTCTATAGAAACCTATACTTCTCCAATTATACATACACACTTTATTTCTTCTCCTTCTCCTATCACAACTGTTGAACCAGAATCTGTAAATACTTCACTTGAACTGGTCACAGTTGATGATTTCCAAGCCCATAGGAGCCCCTCTAGGACAATTTTGAGTGAGAATGAGAAAATACTTAGTGCAGAGAGGCAAAGTCAAACCCCTGAGAGGACTTTGGCAAAAGGAGAACAAGAGAGTACTGCCTTAGTAGGCAAAGAAAAAGGAGAGAATATTAGTGATGCCTTAGATGGCAAAGAAAAAGGAGAGGATGAGAAAGATAAGGATGAGATCCTTGTAAATAAAGAACAGAGAGAAAACATTGATACTGTAAATATTACTTCTTCTTCTGCAAGTGATGAAGATGATGCTCCACAAGATGATTTTTCCCAGTTCATCGGAGTTGATTTATACTTTAGACAGAATCAAATGTCTCATACTGTACAATTATTGAAGCAAGAGTTAGCTAGGACCACTGATCCAGTCTTGATCAAAGAGTTAAAGTCACAGATCATGATTGGTCAGTCCATAGATATAAAAAACCAAAAATTGTATACACATTTTAACACAAAGTTCCAGCATATACAACAAGTTGTCAACTCTTAGTCACCAACCAGACTTTACCACGAATGAAGAAGCAAGTTGACAATGTTGAACACAAGCTTAGTGATCTTTCTACTCAACTGAACAGCATGGATACTCTGCAACAATCCATGGCTGACACAATGCAACAACTTCTTCAAGTCACATCCCGACTCTCAACTCCCACTGATGATGCTGTCAAAAAGGGGGAGAAATCAACCAAGCAGTCGTCAGGGGATGTTGCTGAGAAATCAAGCCAACCATCAAGGGATGTGACTACTACTCCTGTTCCTGCTCCAAATAACAAGGACAAAGGCAAAGGCATCCTAATTGAGGAACCCAAGAAGAAATCCAACACTCAATCAGGGCCTAAGCTACTTGGAGATGCCATGAAGACAACCCATTTTCCAAAACCTGTTGAAGTTGTAATTGGTTGGAAAGTGGAGCTGGTCTTTCCCCAGGATAAAAAGTTTGTAGAAGCTGATGCACAGCAACTTCAAGAAGAAGAAGAAAGGGAAATGGCAAAGGAACAGGAGGAAGAAGTGAAGAAGAAGAAGAATGTCAAGCCAAGGACCTCTAGGAGACCTCAGCCTCGAAGATTACAGAACCCTAGAAGTGCATCAGGGGATAAAAGGGGACTTGGAAGATTACACAAAGGGATAAAAGGGGACTTACAGAACCCTAAAAGATTACACAAGGCCTTGGAAGTGACTCTCAACCTATTGAATTAAGTTGTTGGAGACTAACCATACATGATCGGAGACTAAAGTTGAAGTAGTGAGAGACTAAAGTGAAGATTACTCTCTGATGCAGTATAGAGTTTTATTTGAATTAGAAGTTGACTTTGACATGGATATTAAAGATATGTTGAAGACAAAGTTGGTTAGGAAACTAACTAGAGATATAATTTTTCATCATGAAATAAATGAACAAGATATTAAACGTTGTATGTATGACCGAACAAAAGTGTAAGAAATAGAGCAGGACTTTAATGAAATGCTCTTACCTCCTTGGTGGCAAGAAAGAGTTAAAGGCTCTAGTTGTTCTTCCCAAAAAGACAGTTGTTTAGAGAGTAAGTTTGGATTTGGTGGTACATCGTATAGAAGTTTATGAAACTGGGGCAAGGGTTGTACCAATGTGTTAGGTCCCAAAGGGTAAAAAATACTAGAATGGGGGTTGAATAGTGTTTTTAAAAAATTAAGTCTTTACTTAGAAAACCTTGCTGAATTAAAAATCTTCTTGCTTATAAAAAGGTTTCATATGATTTTCAAAGGATTTAGCAGCGGAATTGTTTTAAGCAAGGAACCCCTTAGATTTTGTATCAAAAGTTAATGGCTTGAAGTAGCAAAGATATTAAGTCTTTGCTGAACAAGTTCAGCAGGACTAAAGCAAAGCACAGCAAAGCAAGGAAGCAATATAAAAAAGATAAGCAGGAGAAGAGAATTTTTATAGTGGTTCAGAATAATCCTACTCCACTCTTCTTCTCTTTTACTTAAGAAGGCTATCACTATAACCTGTTCACACAGAACAATCAGCAAGAGGACACTTAGTCCAATTTACAATGGGTCACTTAGACCACTTTAGCAGGACACTTAGTCCAATTGTCACACAGACACTAAGAAGATTTCAGAAAATCTTGCTTGCTATCTTCAAGTAGAAGGCTCCTTGGTTGAGCAGATAGATAGCACTTGTTCAAACTTTATGATGTCTTGCTGTAGCCTTTAAGATGTCAGAGAGTTTTTGCTCAGAGGTAGTTGGTTCATTGATTGGTCATAAATGAAATTTATGACTTCTATTTATACTCCTCCAAAGAATCTATCTGTTGGAAAATTTGAAATAGATCCGTTGGAGTGTACTGTCCTTGATGTGACTTGTACCTTTTCAGCAGTCCTTGCTTAGTTCAAAAAAGTTAGCCGTTTTTCTGTCTTCTAGTGCCTTTCAGTAGAGATTCCTAGAAGTTGACTAAGCAGGGAATAAGATAGCTTTTTCTGACAATCTTCACTTTGATAAGCAAATGATCTTGCTTACTAGTCCTTGCTTATTTCCATTCTAAGCAGGACTATACTTGGAAAATTCTTCGTCTTCAGAATCCTTCATAGCAGGCATATCAGTAGACTTCAATGGTGATCAAAGGTCCTTGCTTAACTACAAATTATATCCACCTAACATGTTGGATATTTTTCTAAGTCCTTTTACATTGTCTAAGCAAGGACTATATTACATCATCAATTCTTATATATTAAACACAATGAAAGTTTAAGAAAAGATAATATAAGCAGGGGTGCAACAACAATCTCCCCCTAATTGATGATGTCAAAACGAGTTATTTTGATCACCACAGCAAGAACCAAAAAGAATTTCATTTTATTTCAAAATGTTTAAGTATTACAAGTTAAAATGAAATTACACAACAAAAGAAATTATACATCAGCAGGTTCATCCGATCCCTGCTGGTCTTCTCCTTCTCCAAACTTCAGCAAGTCTTGCCTTTGCTTCTCCTCTGCTGCCTCTTTCTCTCTTTTCCTTGCCTCCTTCTCTGCTTTCCTCCTCTGCATCCTTTCCTTCTTTTTGTCATACTCCAGCTGCATTTCTTGTACCCTGAGTCTCTTCATTTCCACCTCGTACTGCTTAATTCTTGATTCTGATTCTTTGATGCTTGCTATAAGCTTGAGATTTTCAGCAGGCCCCGACTTCATTGAAATGATATCAGCTTCTTCAAGGGCCTTCTGAAGTCTCATGTACGGGGATGGATTCATGATTTGCACAGCAGACTCAGGGATATGCTTGGGAAGTCTCTTTTTTCTTGGTACAACAACTGGAGTAGCAGCAGGGATCCTATCAGCAGGAGTAGGATCAGCAGGGATGATTTGCTCGGCTTGTTCTTGCTGTGCTTCATGACCTCTCTCCCCCTTTTTGATATCATCAGCCATTATGGGGAGAAAGTCAATAAGCTTATTGAGTGTTTGCTGCAACTTTTCAAGCTTTTGCTCCATCTTTGATAATCTGGAGGCTAAGGTAGAATCAGCAAAGGTATCAGCAGCAGGGATGCGCTCAGCAGGAAGCCTTGCTAAGACTTGTGCTAGTTGAGCCTCAAGTTTAGCAAGCTTTTGTGCAGTAGGAGAGTCCTTGCTGACAGCTGGTTGCGGGTCGGATCCAGCAGGTTCTTCAGAATTGGCCTCGTCAGCAGGAATGTCCTTGTCCTCCCCCTCAATGGCTAGCATCTCAGCAGATGACTCAGCAGGAGTGGGCTCCCCCTCAGATAGTACCCTTGCTGGAGATTGATTGCTGGGTCCTTCTTGAAAGTTCTCAGCAAGGTACTCATCGGGATCCAAGCCGGTAGCAAGAACGTCTTCGATCAGCAAGGACCTGATGAGTTCCTCTGATTGTTTTTCCTTTGTTCGTTCAGCAGGAACGTCATCAGAGTCACTGTCGTCACTGTTGGATGCTTGAATTTGCTTTCCCTTCCCTTTGCCCTTGGCAGCAACATGTTTTCTTCTTGAAGGGAGGGTTGGGTCAGCAGGAGACCGAATGGTGAAGCCAGGGAGGACAAGTCTTTGAGCAGCAGAGGGTTTGGCAACCGTCTCTGCTGATTGCTCCACTGGGGACACTGCTGATCTATCAATTTCTCCAGTGTAGTATGGAGGTGGAGGATTGGTTTTATTTGAAGGATTGAAAACAATCTCCACATCAGCAGGTCCATTCACAGAGTCTGGAGTGTGAACAGATTCGGTTTCTGTGAACTCCAGAATTTCAGTAGGAGTGGCCGGCTCCTTTGGTGTAGAGTCAGCAGGGATAGGTTCAGTGGGAGTCGCCACCTCCGTCATTTCATCTATCTCTCTGAAGATCTCTGAGGATGATCTTTGCTGTTCTTCAGCAGGGATAGGAGATGAATCAGCAGGGAGGTAGTTGTCAATTTCGTCAAAAATTTCATCTCCTGCTGACTCAGGAGTGAGAGGGACTGCTGAGGGGATGTCTTCTTCAGAGGGAGGTTCCACATCGGATCCTCCAGCAGCAATGGCTTTAGCAGCCAAATCTTCATCATATAACTCCATGTAAAATTCATAAATTTCCCTCTCCTCCTCGGTCAATGTAGAGAGGTCAAATTCAGCAGGCGTTGCCTTGGACTTCTTCTTAGGCCTCTGAATTTGACCTGTTGCTCTCCTCTTCTTACTGGGTTGACCAGCAGGAATGCGTTCGTCACTTCTGACATTAGGTGTTAAAGATGTTTGCCCCTCTGCTGGTCCCCTAGCTCTCCTTGCTGCAGCTGCTTTGGCCAGGGCAGCAGGGTTGCGCCCATAATTTTTCAGCAGGGATGGATTGATCACCTTGCTGTACACAAGCTTCTTGGCATGGGTCCCTGCTGGGAAGTGTTCTCCAAGTAGTCCCTTGAGCAGCAGGGACATGGTTCGTCCATGATGAATCTTCGTCTTCCTCTTGCTGGAGAAGGATTCAGCAAGGACTTCAAAGAAGATTTGAGCCCAGTTGATTGGCTCCCCATCCTTCAGCAAGGATACCAATGATATAACCCTTGCTGATGCCTCGTCTTGAGAGGTGAACTTACACAGCAAGGTCTTGTGAAGTATATCCATGAGGAAGTCCCATTTCCTTGGGAAATCCTTTCTCTTCTTGCTAGAGTGACTTTTAACGTATCCAAGATCAGCAAGGACAGCAGCGAATACAGTAAGTGGAGTCAGTAGACCTACACTTGGCATCTGTAGCACTCGAGCGATGCTTGCTGGAGTAATGAGGATCAGCTGACCACTTGTTCGTCCGATTATGCTGTGGTCACGGACTTGAATGGAGGAGCAGAATTCCCTGATTACTTCCCCATATATGGGAGTATCAGCAGAGATCACATAATGTATCCCACTGTTCCTCAGCTGGGATATTACTTCGGTTATTTCAGCATCTTGAATCCCAGCAAAGGAATCTAAGACGATGATGGACTCAGATTCAATTTTATCTAACGAGTTGGCCATGTCTGCTGATAGTGGTGGGAAAAAGTAGTCAGAGGTAGGTTACGACTGTTTTCAGCAGGGATTAGAATGAATATAGAGAGAGAGAGATCAGAGCTGTGGTTTCGGTAAATTTGAGAAGGGTTAAAAATGAGTTTATATAGGAGGTGAAGGAAGTTGAAGAGTTTAGAGAGTGGTAACTGCTTTGAGAAGGTGAAGAGTTAGTGGGAGAAAAATATGGGTAGTAGTGAGAATTAATTACCGAAAGGACAGCAGCCGTAAAAAGTTTATGGATCAGAGTGACATTTAATGAGGTGAGAGAGAAAAAAAAATTGCGGCTTGATATGATGACCTACTTTTCCGGCGGTAAACGTGGATAGGATAAGACTTGCTGTAGTACATCTTTGCTGATGTGGAGAGGTAGGGCTGGAATCAGCGAGAATAGTATCCTTGCTGTTTTTGAGTGTTACAGCAGGAATGCCCTATGCTCAAGGAGACAGCAAGGACTAACATAGTTTCTGAAACAGCAGTTTTCTCTGGATGACTCCCCCTTTTTCAAAATTATTCAGCAGGGATGATGTGGAAGTTCCAGCAAGGATTATTGACGTTCCAGCAGGGATTCACATAGTTTTTTTTTTTGAGCTTATTTTTTGGATGTCTCCCCTTTTTTCAAAATTTTCACAGCAGGGTTGCAGATTTTCCATCAGTCTTCGATCAGTAGGGATACTTTCAGCAGCAATTTTTCTGTTCCAGCAAGGATGTACTTAGTTTTTGAAACTCCCTTTTCTTTGGACGCCTCCCCCTTTTTCAAAATTTCCAGCAGGGATGATGTGGAATTTTCAGCAGCATTTGGACTTGATCAGCAAGGACTGGATCAGTAGGGACTTCGTTCAGCAACGTTTGACACGTCATCAGCAAGGATCTGAAGGTCTGCTGAGACATCAACAGTGCTTTTCCTCCTGAAATTATCTTGCTAAGAACTAAGGTCCTTGCTTAAGCAAACAAGATATTAGTAGCAAAATGCCTATTCACAATTTAACATGCCTAATTCACTTATCAATTTGTTAAAACGATTTTCATCCAAGGGTTTTGTAAAAACATCTGCTAATTGATTTTCAGTAGGAATATAGTTTATCTCTATGGTCCCTTGCTGAACATGATCTCTAATGAAATGATGCCTTATATCTATATGTTTAGTTCTAGAATGTAAAACATGATTATAAGCAATGGCAACAGCACTAGTATTATCACAGAAAATAGGAATAGACTTGAAATCAAACCCGTAGTCAGCAAGTTGGTTTTCCATCCACAGAATTTGAGCAACAGAGCTTCCTGCTGATATATACTCAGCTTCAGCAGTGGATGTTGACACTGAGTTTTGCTTCTTGCTGAACCACGAAACAAGTCTTCCTCCAAGAAATTGGCATGTTCCACTTGTGCTTTTCCTATCTATTTTACACCCAGCAAAGTCCGCATCAGAATATCCAGCAAGGTTGAAATTTGAATCTTTTGGATACCATATTCCTAAGTTAGGAGTTCCCTTGAGATATCTGAAAATTCTCTTAACAGAAGCTAAGTATGATTCCTTGGGGTTAGCTTGAAAACGTGCACAAATACATGTGGCAAACATAATATCTAGTCTACAAGCAGTTAAGTATAGTAAGGATCCGATCATACCTCGATAGCTTGTTATGTCTACGGATTTACCTTGCTCATCTTTGTCTAACTTTGTTGCTGATGACATGGGAGTTTTCATAGGACTTGCTGATTCTAACCCAAACTTCTTAAGCAGGTCTTTGGTGTACTTCGATTGATTGATAAAAATTCCATCACCTCTTTGCTTAATTTGAAGTCCAAGAAAGAAGTTCAGCTCTCCCATCATGCTCATCTCAAATTTACTCTGCATAAGCTTAGCAAATCTTGCACAAAGTTTTTCATCAGTAGAACCAAAAATTATATCGTCTACATAGATTTGTACTAGCAAAATTTTATCTTTATGCTTTCTAATGAAGAGTGTGGTGTCTACTTTACCTCTACTGAAACCTTCGCCAATTAAAAAGGAAGATAGAGTATCATACCAGACACGTGGGGCTTGCTTAAGGCCATATAAAGCTTTATCCAACTTGTATACGTGATGAGGGTTGCCATGATCAGCAAAACCTGGGGGTTGCTCCACGTAGACTTCCTCCTGAAGTTCTCCATTCAGAAAAGCACTCTTGACATCCATTTGAAACACCTTGAAGTCTTGATAAGCAGCATAAGAAAGAAAGATCCTTATGGCTTCAAGCCTTGCTACTGGAGCAAAGGTTTCATCATAGTCGATTCCTTCCTCCTGTGAATAGCCCTTAGCCACAAGTCTTGCCTTGTTTCTTGTGATGATCCCATCTTCATCCATTTTGTTTCGAAATACCCACTTGGTGCCAATTACAGCATGATTTCTTGGCCTGGGAACAAGATTCCAAACTTTGTTCCTGCTGAATTGGTTAAGCTCTTCTTGCATAGCAAGGACCCAATCAGCATCAGCAAGAGCATCCTCAATTTTCTTAGGTTCCATTTGAGAAAGGAAGCTTAGAAAACTATTTTCATTTTGAGCAGATCTTCTGGTCTTTACTGGGCTTGTAGGATTTCCAATTATCAAGTCTTCTGAGTGAGACTTGGTCCATTTCATCCTTTTTGGTAGATCTGATCGAATATCTTGCTGTCTTAGTTCCTCCAAGTTGGGTTCATCATCTTTTACTTCAGCAGGGGTGCTATCCAATGGAGCAGTGTTTTCTGATGGTACTTCAGCAGGGTCTTCCTTCGTCTCTATGTCTTGAAGATTCTCCTTTGGTTCCTGCTCAGTTATAAGAGGGAGTGAACCACTTGGTTCCTCATGGTTAGTTTCATCAAATACAACATGAACAGACTCTTCTACTGTTAGAATTCTTTTATTAAAGACTCGAAAAGCTTTGCTGTGAGTAGAATACCCTAAGAAGATACCTTCGTCAGATTTTGCTTGAAATTTAGTCAAGTACTCCTTACCATTGTTGTGAACATAGCAGGGACATCCAAAGATTCTGAAGTAGCTTATGTTTGGTTTTCTCCCCTTCCATAGCTCGTATGGAGTTTTGCCAAGTGTTGGATGAATGAGTGATCGATTTTGAGTATAGCAAGCAGTGTTCACTGCTTCTGCCCAGAAGTACTCAGGAAGTCTAGCATCAGCAAGCAATGTTCTTCCAGCTTCTTCTAAAGTTCTGTTTTTTCTTTCAACCATTCCATTTTGCTGTGGAGTCCTTGGTGCAGAGAAGTTATGAGAAATTCCTTGCTCATCACAGAACTCAGTAAAGCCTCCAAAGTCGAATTCTCTTCCATGATCACTTCTTACTGACTTGATTCTGAGTTCTTTCTCATTTTGCACTTGTCTGCTGAATTTCTCAAACTCTGCTAATGCATCATTCTTGTGAGCAAGAAATAATGCCCATGTAAATCTAGTGGAATCATCCACAATAGTGAATGCATATTTCATTCCACCAAGACTACTTGTTATAGGGCCAAACAAATCAAGATGTAATAGCTGGAGGGGCATAGAGTTTGATTTTTCAGGTTTGCTTAAGAAAGATTGTTTTGTTTGCTTACCAAATTGACAAGCTCTACAAGGTTTTTCTTTTTCAAAGGAAAATTTAGGCAAACCTTTTACAAGGTCTTTAGCAGCGAGTTTTGAAATAGTTTTAAAGTTTAAGTGTGAAAGTCTCTTATGCCATAACCAACTAGTATCTGCTGAAGCTTTAGCAAGAAAGCAGGTTGTTTCAGTAGGACTTAGCTTAGCCAAATCTACTACATAAACATTCCCATTTCTTGAGCCAGAAAGCTTCAAAGAATTTGTTTGAAGATCTCTTACCTGACATTGATTGTCTAGGAAGGTGACCTTATGCCCTTTGTCACACAACTGGCTTATGCTAAGCAAGTTGTGTTTGAGACCCTCCACATAGGCAACCTTGTTGAAGCAGATTAATCCATTCCCTGCTGAACCATACCCTTTAGTCCTTCCAGCACTATTATCTCCAAAGATCACTTGTGGTCCATCCTTTTCTTTGAAATTAGTGAGCAAGGCTTTATCTCCTGTCATATGTCTTGAACATCCACTGTCCAAGTACCAAATTTGTTCCTTGCTCACTACCTGCAAAACATAAGCAATTACTTTGGTACCCAGCAAGACTTGGGTCCAGTAAGGTTAGTACCCTTGGGGACCCATACTTGTCTCAATTTTGGTTTTTGAGACCAACTAGAATAGTAAGGGTCAGCAAGGCAAAGAGAAGCTATGTGGCCAATCCTATGGCAACAATAGCATCTCAAATGCATCATGTTGTGATGTGTGTGCTGCTTACCTCTTCTCTTAGGTTGAGGTTGTTTCCAGTGTTTGCTCCTATCACCTTTGCTAAATTTCAAATTCCTCACATTGTTGTAATTATAAGCAGGAGGAACATGGTTCTTGCTAAACTTTCCACCCTTGGTCTGTTTAGTACCATGTCCCTGCTTATAGTTACGGTCAGCAGGGAATTTGTTCTTTAGCAAGGTAACATTTCTATTACCTTTGGTTTTAGCAGGAGTTTTACATTCTGCTGAATGCACAGAGATTGTTCTGCTGATAGACTCAGCATCACTTTCTCCACTACTTTCAGCAAGGACTTCACAAGTCCTAGATCCAATTCCACTTCTGTCTAGCATGCTTCTTTGACTTTTCAGCAAAGCACATGCATTTGAAGAGGATTTGTTCCAAGTGGAGATTGTAATAGTTAATTCCTCAATTTGAGAGGATAACTTAGACTCTCTCTCTTGAGAGTCTCTGAGGTGCTGTCTAAGCAAGGTCCTCTCATCATCAGCAGCAAGGAACTCCAAATTCTCTGCTTGCACCTTTTCAAGTGAAAGCAAGATTTCAGAGTTCTTGCTCCTGAGTTGATCAGACTCTGCTGAAGCAACTCTCAGCAATCTTCTATACTTATGCCACTGAGATGCAACATCCTTAAGCAAGGAGCGCAACTCAGCTTCAGTGATGTCAGGAGAGTCAAAGTCAAATACCTCAGTAAGATCAACCTCCTTGCTGGGATCGGATTCCCTTGCCATTAAGCAAAGGTTGGCAATTTCTGGTCCGGAGTCTGAGTCACTTTCACTTTCACTCCAAGACTTTTCAGCAATAAGTCCCTTGTCCTTGTTGTTTGAATTATTCTTCTGCTGGTACTTCTTCTTGTAATATTCTTTTCCCTTGCTCTTGTCATTAGCAGGGAATTTCTTTTCCTCTCTTGCTGAGCTTCGGCAGTCAGCAGCATAGTGACCAGGCTTTTTACAATTATAGCAGAGATCTTTAGATGAATCTCTTTTATTGCTGCTTGTGTTTCTTCTGAAGTTTCCTCTATCCTTCTTCATGAACCTTCTGAATTTTCTGGCTAGCATAGCCATATCTTCATCACTATCAGCAGATTCAGAGTCAGAATCTACTTGTTGCTTAGACTCAGCAGCCTTCAAAGCAATTCTATCTTTCCTCCTAGGCTCAGATGTGGCTTCTCTCTGAGCCAACTCCATTTCATAAGTCAGCAGGCTCCCATAGAGTTGTTGGAGATCAGTGGTGTGTAAATTCCTCAACTCTTTGACAGCAGTGGTCTTAGGATCCCACTGCCTTGGCAAGGATCTCATGAATTTGAGATTAATGTCCTTTGTGTCATAGGTCTTCCCTAGAGCACGCAAATTGTTAAGCAGGACAGTAAATCTTTCGTACATAGCAGTGAGATTCTCTCCCTGCTGCATGTTGAACATTTCATATTGTTGAATAAGCAAGGATTGCTTATTCTCTCTGACCTCAATTGTTCCTTCATTGAGTACTAGCAAGGCATCCCATACCTCTTTAGCAGAGGTGCAGTTGGATACACTTTCGAACATTTCCTCTTCAAGAGCCATGAAGAGAATGTTCATTGCCTTCTTATTGTATCCAACCAACTTTTTCTCTTCATCCGTCCATTCCTTTCTCTGCTTAGGAATGAGCTTATTTGGATCATCAGCAGATAGCTTTTCTGGAATGTAGGGTCCAACTTTTATTGCTTCAAATAGGAACCCCTTAGATTTTGTATCAAAAGTTAATGGCTTGAAGTAGCAAAGATAGTAAGTCTTTGCTGAACAAGTTCAGCAGGACTAAAGCAAAGCACAACAAAGCAAGGAAGCAATATAAAAAAGATAAGCAGGATAAGAGAATTTTTATAGTGGTTCGGAATAATCCTACTCCACTCTTCTTCTCTTTTACTTGAGAAGGCTATCACTATAACCTGTTCACACAGAACAATCAGCAAGAGGACATGTTTTCCCAGTGAGATGGCCTAGAACTTGTAGAAGGGGGGTTGAATACAAGTTCTTACAACTTTTTCCGAATTCCTGTTCTTTAAGAAATTAACTTTCTGCGGAATATAAAGAACAAGATCAAAACTTTATAAACAATTGTTTTTATTGATTTAACAATTGATTACAAGTTTTCTAACAATCAAAAACAAGCTTTGATCGTCAGCTTCTATTCTGTGTATATAGAAAAATATAACACTTTCAATTCTCTCTATCTATACAGACATACACAGCTTCGAATTACGATTCTGTAATTTATAATTACAGCTTCTAAAACTAAGTTTTCAAAAACCTAGCTTCCTAATTCAAATCAAATACAATCTTTCCAATTGAAAGATTTCTAACAAGTTTCCTTGTCAGCTACGTCTTCAATAAAGTCAACGTGTTCATGGAAGACTTTCCTTCTTTGATTTGAACTCTAACTCCATCAGCGATTAAGTCCTCGACTAATCTCCGATAGCTTCTTTAATTAGTCCCTGATCACTTCGAGTAATCTCCGATGCTTTACAACGTGTAATCTCTGATGTTTTACTTCGTGTAATATCCGATGCTTTACTTCGAGTAATCTTCGATGCTTTGGCTTTAGTCTCTGGTGATGTCAGCATTTAATCTCCGAGGTATTGTTTTAATCTCTGATGACGTCAGCATTAATCTCTGACTCTTTATTACAATCCCCGATGACGTAAGCTTTAATCTCCGATGACCAATCCTTCAATCTCCGATGAACAAAACATTTTAATCTCCGATGAAGGATTCTTCAATCTCCGATGGGCAAAGTCCAATCTCTGATGAACAAAATTTTAATCTCTGATGGACTTTTCCCTTAATCTCCGACAAGCCAAAATCAATCTCCGAAGGACTAATTAACTTAAACAACTTGTTGAACAAACTCAACGAGTATTCCAGCAGTACATACAAAAGTAATGAACCTATCTCTTTATTATAATGACTAAATTACAAACAAGAGATACTACTGCTAGCTACAAAACTAAAGTGTTACAAACCAACACTTTTCTGTACATTTGTATTTCTAAGTATTCTAAAGACAATCATCATCAAATGTTAATAAAACCTAACAGGACACTTAGTCCAATTTACAATGGGTCACTTAGACCACTTTAGCAGGACACTTAGTCCAATTGTCACACAGACACTAAGAAGATTTCAGAAAATCTTGCTTGCTATCTTCAAGTAGAAGGCTCCTTGGTTGAGCAGATAGATAGCACTTGTTCAAGTTTTATGATGTCTTGCTGTAGCCTTTAAGATGTCAGAGAGTTTTTGCTCAGAGGTAGTTGGTTCATTGATTGGTCATAAATGAAATTTATGAATTCTATTTATACTCCTCCAAAGAATCTATCCGTTGGAAAATTTGAACTAGATCCGTTGGAATGTACTGTCCTTGATGTGACTTGTACCTTTTCAGCAGTCCTTGCTTAGTTAAAAAAAGTTAGCCGTTTTTCTGTCTTCTAGTGCCTTTCAGTAGAGATTCCTAGAAGTTGACTAAGTAGGGAATAAGATAGCTTTTTCTGACAATCTTCACTTTGATAAGCAAAGGATCTTGCTTACTAGTCCTTGCTTATTTCCATTCTAAGCAAGACTATACTTGGAAAATTCTTCTTCTTCAGAATCCTTCATAGCAGGCATATCAGTAGACTTCAATGGTGATCAAAGGTCCTTGCTTAACTACAAATTATATCCACCTAACATGTTGGATATTTTTCTAAGTCCTTTTACATTGTCTAAGCAAGGACTATATTACATCATCAATTCTTATATATTAAACACAATGAAAGTTTAAGCAAAGATAATATAAGCAGGGGTGCAACAACACAATGTGATATATATATGTCACCTGTTTAGCAACAAGGGCCGTTGGATTTATTTGATATAATCCGTTGGCTATGAAAAGAAAAGAAGTGACTGATGAGAAAAAGGTTGGTTGCAGCGGCTGCTAGTACCCATCGGTCGTTTATCATAGCCCACTCTATGGTACTGATGGAGGTGATGCACATTAAATGCTACTACCCCCCCGCAGTAGGTTTAAAAAAATAAAAATGGGTACTGTAGCTAATCTTGTTCACACTTGGTGAGCCCTTTCTCGTGTGAACACACCCTCTCACAAGACAATTCTTGAATGCAATACCCTTTTAAATACTTGAGCTTTAAAAAACATTTAAAATCTTTTGGACATCACATTGCCATTAAATTTTTATAAGAAAGTATAATTTCATTATTTATAACCAATAAGGAAATAAACCTTCATGCAGAAAATAAAATAAATCTCATAATCAAAATTTCATTGAGATTTTTGGGTTCTCACATCCTCCTCCCCTTAAAGAAGTTTCGTCCTCGAAACTTAACTAATAAACAAATGGGGGTACTTGTTAGTGATAGCGCTTTCAAGCTCCCAAGTAGCTTCCTCCACACTATGATTCCTCCATAACAATTTTACAGAAGGAATTTCTTTATTCCTAAGCATTTTAACTTGTCGATCTAATATCTGGACAGGGACTTCTTCATATCTTAAATCCGGTTGCAAATCTATTGGTTGATAGTCTATTATTCCTCTGTGGTCGTCTTTATAAGGACGCAACACTGATATATGAAATACATCATGCACATGGCCCAAAGCCAGTGGCAGTGCCAATTGATAGGCCACTTCACCAATCCTCCTCAATACCTCAAATGGTCCCACGTAACGGGGGCTTAACTTTCCTTTCTTGCCAAAACGCATTACGCCTTTCCAGGGTGACACTTTCAGTAATGCATAACTTCCAATTTCCAGGGTTTGGTCCTTCCTGTGTTGATCAGCATATTGCTTTTGTCGGTCTTGAGCCGTCCTCATTCTTGTTCTGATAACCTTGATCGCTTCCTCAGTCTGTTGGACTATCTCTGGTCCAATTAACTTCCTTTCTCCCACTTCATTCCAGTAAAGGGGAGTTCTACACTTCCGACCATACAGCGCTTCAAACGGCGCCATGCCAATGCTGGCATGATAGCTATTATTGTAGGCGAATTCAATCAGTGGTAGATGGTTGTCCCAATGCCCTTTAAAATCGAGAACGCAAGCTCGTAACATATCTTCTAGGGTTTGAATAGTGCGTTCAGATTGACCATCAGTCTGGGGGTGATAGACTGTACTCATGTCTAGCCTTGTCCCCAGATATTCTTGGAAGCTCTTCCAAAACCTTGAGGTAAACCTCAGATCTTGATCATAGACGATGGAGACTGGCACTCCATGTCGACTCATAATTTCCTTGACATATAACCTCACCATTTGATCCATCTTGTATGTATACTTTATAGCCAAAAAGTGCGCTGATTTGGTCAATCTATCGACTATGACCTAAATGACATTCATCCCTCTAAGCGTGGTTGGTAAACGAACTACGAAGTCCATCGTGATAAATTCCCACTTCCACTCAGGGATTTCCAATGGTTGTAGCAGTTCGCTTGGTTTTTGATGTTCTGCCTTAACCCTTTGGCACGTTAAGCATCTGCTTACCCACTCAGCTATCTCTCTCTTCATGTTGGGCCACCAAAAGTTTTGTTTCAAATTCTGATACATCTTCGTGCCTCCTGGATGAATGGAAAATTTTGAGTTGTGGGCTTTGTGGAGGAGCTCTTGTCTCAATTCAGTTTTCGCAGGAATCCATATTCGACCTTCGTATCGTAAAAGTCCATCGTTATGCATGAGACATTTGCCTTTCTTTCCCTTAATTAATCTGTCCTTTTCTTCACATTGCTCTCCTTGTGCGACTTTAATGAGGTCGTGCAATTGAGGCCGAGCCAGAATCTCTTCTTCTATTTTCGTCCTCTAGGCAGTGGTAAGTGTATGCAGCTGTAGACGTTCGAATTCTTTTATGACATCTTCCTGGATGGTTATCACGTTCAGTCTTTCACGACGGCTGAGCGCGTCTGCAACCACATTTGCCTTCCCAGGGTGGTAGTTGATGGAACAGTCACAATCCTGAATCAATTCCAACCAACACCTTTGTCGCAAGTTGAGTTCTTTTTGCGTAAATATATACTTCAAACTTTTGTGGTCAGTATATATTTCGCACTTCTCACCGTAGAGGTAGTGCCTCCAAATCTTCAACGCAAAGACGATAGCTACCAATTCTATGTTGTGCGTAGGATATCATTTCTCGCAATCCTTTAGCTGCCTCGAGGCATAAGCAATTACCTTGCCATGCTGCATCAAAATTGCTCCAAGTCCTTGTTTTGACGCATCGCTATAAATAACGAAATCGCCCTTTTCATCCGGTAAGGTCAGAATAGGGGCTGTAGTTAATCTCGTTTTCAATTCTTGGAAACTCTTCTCACAATCAGAAGTCCAATCGAATTTTATGCTCTTTCTCATCAAGTTCGTCAAAGGCACAACTAATTTTGAGAAATCTTTAACAAACCTCCAGTAATAGCCTGCCAAACCTAAGAAACTCCTGACCTCCGTTGGATTTGTTGGCTGAGGCCACCTCATGATTGCTTCTATCTTACTGGGGTCCACTGTGACACCAGTTTCATTGATCACATGACCAAGGAACTTCACTTCCTTTAGCCAGAATTCACATTTAGAAAATTTGGCAAATAATTGCTCTTTTCTTAAGATCTCCAGCACTGTCCTTAGGTGTTCCTCATGCTCTTCCGCCGTCTTCGAATATATAAGAATATCATTAATGAAAACAATGATGAACTTATCCAAGAATGGTTTGAAAATGCGATTCATCAAGTCCATGAAAGCTGCTGGCGCGTTCGTCAATCCAAAAGACATCACTAAGAATTCATAATGGCCATAACGAGTTCGGAATGTCGTCTTCGGTATGACTTCCTCTTTGATCTTTAATTGATGATACCTTGAGCGAAGATCGATTTTTGAGAAGTACCTCCCTCCTCGAAGCTGGTCAAAAAGGTCATCTATCCTTAGCAAGGGGTACCTATTCTTGATTGTGACCTTGTTCAGTTCTCGATAATCAATACAGAGTCTCATCGATCCATCTTTCTTTTGAACGAATAGCACTAGCGCTCCCCATGGTGAGACGCTTGGTCTGATCAATCCTCATTCTAAGAGTTCTTGCAACTGCTTCATTAGTTCTTTTAGCTCAGATTGTGCCATGCGGTAAGGGGCCTTGGAGATTAGGGCGGTACCAGGGATTAAGTTGATTTCAAAATCCATTTATCTATTCGGGGGTAATCCAGGCAACTCTTCTGGAAATACATCTGCAAACTCATTTACAACAGGGACATCCTCGATCTTAATTTCATCCCTGTCAGTATCATGCTTATAAGCCAAGAAGGCTTCGCAACCCTTGCGAACCATTTTCTGTGCTTGGATCATGGTCAAGAATGGCGATGATTTCACCATCTTGGCTCCATGGAACCAAACCTTCGCCTTTTGGGGAGAGCGTAAGGCTACACGCTTCTTCTTACAATCAATATTGGCTTGGTATTTAAGTAACCAGTCCATTCCCAATATTACATCAAATTCTCCCAAAGGGAAAGGAATAAGATCAACAAGGAATTCATGCTGATCTATCTTCAAGATGCAATTACTGTAGACATGAGAAATGTTCACTACTTCGCGATTAGCAATGACTACCTCCAAGGGATTAGGTAGAAGCTCAGGCAATACTAGCATGCTACTAGCTAATCGTTCAGAAATAAAACTGCGAGTAGCACCCGAATCAAATAACACATGAGCAGGTATGGAGTTCACTAGTAGTGTACCTGTCACAACATCGTCAGAAGCCACAGCATCTTGCATTGTCATATTGTAAGTCCTTGCTTGTGGCCGCATGAGCACGGTGTTGGCTCCTATCAGCATTGGTTTGCCACTTTTCTTTTTAGGGAAATTAGGAAAAATGTGCCCTTCCATTCCACATGTATAACATGTCCTTACCGTAGCAAGCGGTCTATTAATTTGTTGAGGCTGTTGTTGTTGTGATCTCCCTTATGGCAGAACCGCGACAGGGTTCAACGTCAGGCAGTTTGAGGAGAAGTGTCCTGGTTGGCGACACTTGAAGCAAACATCCTTCCCCCTCAAGCATGGAGTTGAGCCATAGTTCTTCCCACACTTTGAACATACAACAGTCCTCCTTGTAATGCCATCAGATGATTGCTCCTTCCACTTCCTCTTTCCACTATTGATCAGACTACTATTATTGTTGCTTTCTTCTTCTTTCTTCACAATCACACCACCAAGGTTCTGGTGGTTTCCTTTATCATTTCCTTTTCTCTTCCCTTCCTTCTTGTTTTCCCGACTGTACTCATGTACTGCCTTATTGCTCCATTCAGCAATCCTTGCATTTTCCACCACCGCATCAAAAGTTTCCAGCTGGAAAATTGCTACCTGCCTCAGGATCCACGAATTCAATCCTTGCTCAAATCTTCGGGCTTTCCTTCCTTCATCGCTCACCTGATGAGGAACATACCTCATCAGTTCATTAAACCTTGCCTCATACTCGTCCACCGTCATGGACCCTTGCTTTAGATTCAGAAATTTTAACTCCATTGCATTAGAGACACTAAGGGGGTAAAATTTCTCCCTGAATTTCTGGTAAACAATTCCCAAGTTATCATTGTATTGGTGTTCCTTGCGGTTTCCCTTTTTGTTAGCTCCATTTTCTTGGCACCTTTCCACCAGTGGTTGACTTCCTCTTTCAGCATGAAAGCCGCATACTTAGTCTTGCAATCTTCTAGCACATCTACTAAGTCAAAGGCTTTCTCAATCTCCTCCAACCAATATTGTGCTGCAGTGGGTCCTCCTCTCCCATCAAAGGTCGGTGGGTTGATGCTGGTAAACTCTCAGATACATGAACCACGGGCAATAGGCCTTGGTGGTTGAGGTGGTGGTGGTACTGGTTGGTTCGCGGCCACGGCCTCGCGAATAATCTGAAGAAATTGAGCTAACGGGTTGTCGTTCGCATTCCCTGTAGCGTTATTGTTGGCGGAATTATTGTCATTAACAGGGGGTGGTGGTGGAACATGTGGGGGGTTGCGGTTCATCCCCACCACTTCCTCCGAGCTGTCATCCTCTACGACAACTTCTTCAACATTTTCAGCTTGGTTTTCCCTTTCTAAATGTGCCAAATTTTCAGACCTTGACAATTCATTACGGAGATTTCTTCTCCCAGGTCTTCCTAGTCTCCTTCCTCTGGCCATAATCTAATAATATACAAAAAGAGTTAAACATCCTCCTCGAAACATTCCATTCCTTACGTGGGTCAAGAATTTATAAATTGATAAGATGAAAAGCATTAAGCAACACATAAGCATTTAGATACATCAAAATATTTATCATTCATGTACATAGAAGACTGTCATAGACATCGCCCTCAAACATCCTTAAGCCCGACACAAGCCAAAATACAATATCAGGTCAAAATACACCTGTGATAGTCGCAACTACTCGACAAGGTTCAAAACAAGCACAAAATAACTTCCACTTAAATTTCACATCAGCTTCTATAACTAATCCTCCTCGTCTTTCATGTCTAATGATCCTTCACGTTCCGCCTCCCTTTCCCAATGTCAAGACTGCATACGTGTCTCCTCAATGTGGTGCGCGAAGCGGTTGCTCATTTGCTCCAAACACGCCACCTTGGGATTAGCTGCTGCTACTGCTACCATCTGTGCATGCATTTCCAGTGCTAGCCGATGGTAAAGGCTTTGAGTCAACCAAAAGGAGGATTGCCATGTTGATGCAGCTGTGCGAAACCTGGTAATAGTGGCATTCTGTCGTTGAACTGTCATGGTGCGAGCTGCCAGGCGATGGTGAACTTCTGCATCATACTCACGTACTAACCTGTCATGGGATAGTACTGACACACGAGGTAAAGGCGAGACAAGTCTAGAAGTATCTTGCCCTGCTGTAGGGGCATCATGTGCCATACTATGGTTACGGCTGAAACGATGACGTCGTACATTCTTCCGTGCTGTGTGGCGAATGCGCGGTCCTCGACGAACGGTAGAGGGTCCGACTCCTTGTGTTGGTGCTGGGGCAGGGCTGGGGCCTTCTTGCACTGGTGATGGTTGGTGCCTGTCGGGTAATGCAGGAGTGAACAACGGAGATTCTACGCTAGGCTCCTCCTCGTCGGATGAGACGTCGAAAACTGGGCTATCTACCTTACGAAAAAGCGCGGGGGATCTAGAGCGATCTCTGGCCAACTACTTGAAACAATCCAAGTCAGTAATTTTAAACTTCTCAATTAAAACGCAACGCAGCGATCAGTCAAAAAGGTGGTGCCTTAGTTTGCTCTTATCATCACTAAGTAGTCCTAATCTTATCTTGACTCTAGTGAAACCTTAAATTGGAACTCATTAACATGCCTTAGTACTCCTATTATAACGTCAACTTCCCAAATTCCCTTTTCTTGAGGAAATTCTGGTACTTAACGCAGTATTCCCCAATACTGGATGCAGCTTACGGGCAGTGTTTCATTACGAATCACTTCTGGCCGTAACTGGGCTCTGATACCAACTGTGACGACCCCCAAAATCCCTTAATGGATCAGGGCTTCGTCAAAAGAAGGAAAAGATAACCATACATCCATTCATAGCATAAATAATGGATAAAGGCAGTATTAGAGAGTTATTACAACCCAAGAATAATACAATTACCGCGGAAGCTATTACATCATCTTTAATTACAAACCAAAATCAACACTACTTCTAATATCTTCCTCCCTTCCTTTGTATCTTCCTTCCTTCCTAAGTCTTATCAAAAGAGTAAATAACTTAGTAGTTTATCATCTTTGCTTTCCCTTTATCAGAGGGTTCAGCCTTAGCGTTCTGTCATGCAAGACATTAAAATTCAACATGGGTGAGCGATTTACGACCAGCAAGTATATACACATCGAAGAAGTATATAAGCAATTTAAAAGAATTTGTCTGGAATATCGAAGGAAGTTCAAGTCTGACTATGAGGCTTGGTGAAACAATGCCAAGGCCTCGGAAACCTTCAAAGATCATTGAGGATTCACTGATGATACACAACATGTGATCCTCCTTGAAGA
>CM025783.1:32949838-33004647 GCA_014636745.2 Centella asiatica
GAAGAAAGGCAGGTATACACCTGAACATAACTTTCTCAAAATATCCATCGGGGGCTAAACCCGTGGATCTGCTAACCATGCAGTACACAGGTGGCCAAACTGAACTGCATGATCCCTCTTGTGTGGACTACGTAATCACTTATCATTCCTCTAGGTCAAGTGAAGAACACATCAGCACCTTTCTTTTCCTCTTGCCAACCATGTGGCATAACCCATTTAAGGGACATATCATTCTCATTTACTGCACATATATAATATTGAAAAACATAGCTGATAGAGCAAAGCTTCTTTATATCCATGCACTTTCATTCATATCATGCTAGCGGAAATTAAGGCATAGCATGCTTATTCTTAAAAACAATTGGAACATATAGTCAAGTCTTGCATGCATATCGAATCAAATGATACTGCGTTAAATTAAAATAAGCATCAGATTGAATGTATATACTTGCATCAACTTGCAATAAACATAAGATTGTGAATATACTTGCCTCGGTCCTTTTCACTCAATCAAATTTAATTTACTCATGAGTGAGAAATTCTGTAAGAATATACATATCACAATATGAATTTAATATCTTGGTTAAAGTATGAGAGAAAAAATGCACATGTGATGTCCTTAACTTTTAACGTCTCAATTTGATATAAAAGCTATTGAGGTTAAGAAATCAATTAAAACATCTTAAAATAATTTAAGAAAATAATATTTTATAGTTTCAAAAACAAACTGTGCATCAGGGAATTACTTCACTTTAACTCATCCGAGACTACGGATGACGTCATCAGGGACTAAACTTAGCCTGTCGGAGAGTAAGGCTGACGTCATCAGAGACTAAACTTAGCCTGTCGGAGACTAAGGATGACGTCATCAGAGACTAAACAACTCCTAAGGGATTGATGACGTCATCTTAACTCATCGGGGACTAATGATGATGTCATCAGAGACTAACTTCTCATCAGAGACTAATGACATCATCTTAACTCATCTGGGACTAATGATGACGTCATCAGAGACTAACTTCTCATCAGAGACTAATGACATCATCTTAACTCATCGGGGACTAATGATGACATCATCAGAGACTAACTTCTCATCAGAGACTAATGACGTCATCTTAACTCATCGGGGACTAATGATGACGTCATCAGAGACTAACTCCAACCGATCAGAGACTAAGTTGGACCTCGTCTCAGATACAGGGTCGTCTTCCTCACTCCTCCGTGGGTGGTGCTCTCAACCATAACCACACTAAGGTCAACTCTCATAATTTTTTCAGTGATACACAACATTTCCTATGGTCTGCATGCCATCCTAGACACGGTTTAGGGTTCAAACTCAAGTTGAAGAATACTCAAGCATGGGGTTGCAACTACTGACAAAAGAATGTTTTGGTAGTTAAAGGTTTGTCTACCAGGTGGTTGTCAACATTTTTACACTCATCTTGGGTAGTTTTTTTTTGAAATAAATGACATTAACTCCGGGCGTTAAAACATGCATCAAGTCATACTTTTGGAAATAAATGAACAAGATATTAAACGTTGTATGTATGACCGAACAAAAGTGTAAGAAATAGAGCAGGACTTTAATGAAATGCTCTTACCTCCTTGGTGGCAAGAAAGAGTTAAAGGCTCTAGTTGTTGTTCCCAAAAAGACTAAAGAGTAAGTTTGGATTTGGTGGTACACTGTATAGAAGTATGAAAGTGGGGCAAGGGTTGTACCAACGTGATATATATATGTCACCTGTTTAGCAACAAGGGCCGTTGGATTTATTTGATATAAGCCGTTGGCTATGAAAAGAAAAGAAGTGACTGATGAGAAAAAGGTTGGTTGCAGCGGCTGCTAGTACCCATCGATCGTTTATCATAGCCCACTCTATGGTACTGATGGAGGTGATGCACATTAAATGCTACTGCCTCCCCACAATAGGTTTAAAAAAATAAAAACGGGTATTGTAGCTAATCTTGTTCACACTTGGTGAGCCCTTTCCCACGTGAACACACCCTCTCACAAGACAATTCTTGAATGCAATACCCTTTTAAATACTTGAGGTTTAAAATACATTTAAAATCTTTTGGACATCACATTGCCATTGAATTTTTATAAGAAAGTATAATTTCATTATTTATAACCAATAAGGAAATAAACCTTCATGCAGAAAATAAAATAAATCTCATAATCAAAATTTCATTGAGATTTTCGGGTTCTCACAATGAGGAGTTGATTAATACTAACAAGAAACATGTGAAGTTTCAACACTTCTTGATCAAAGGTCTCAAGGTTGCACTCCAAAATGCCGAGACCAGAATGGAGTTGGAGATAGAAAAAATGAGAAGGTGCTATGAGGGCCATCTTCCCAAGAGGATGCTCAACTCAATTGAAATACGACTAAGAGAGCAGTCCACCACTGAGAGGAGGCTTTAAGCACTGGAAACAAATGTCCAGTATATTCTGTAGAAACAAGATCAATTTTCCCTCGACATCCAAAACCTCACACAACTTCTCTACAAAATAATTCCTACTTTGGCTACTACTCCTACCTCTCAAAATGCTTGTGTCAAAAAGTGGTAGAGTAATTAGCTACCAAAAGAGAAAGAAATTGTCCCTGAGGATACAAGCTTGGCTAGCTTGATGGCTAAATTACAAAGGCTACAAACTATAAATAAGGAACTTGATGTAGCCATCAAGACTAGTATCTCCATTGATTCAACAATAGCAATAACAACAACAACATTTCATCCTCCTAATACAATAGCCCCAACCACCAATCAAGACAAATGCAAGGGCAACCTGGTTGCAGAACCAAAGAATAAAAAGTTCATTCAACCAGGATAGCCTAAGCTACTGAGTGATGCCATGAAAACTGCTCACTTTACCACTCTAGTGGATGGAAAAGTAGACTTAGTTTATCCTCAAGAAAAAAAATTGGTTGAAATTGATGTATTTTATGCTTAGCAATTACAAAAGGAATACGAGATGGAGCAGCTAGGGAGGAGGAAGCAGCAAAGAAGAAGGCAACAATCGTAAAAAGAACAAGAGCTCAAAAGTCTGCAGAGACAAGAAGGAAAACTAAGGAGATTAAGTAGGCTAAAAGAGTGCCAGAAGGAAGCCAGTGATGAGTGAGCCTCAGAAGAAATCTAAAACTTCTTTGGTAATTATGTTTGAAACTCAAACATCCAAATGAGTTCCAAATAGTAAAATCTCTAGTATTAGAATGGTCAACACATTAGAAATTAAAGAAGTTTTTAAGAAGATTGTTGAGATCATCAATCTTGAAAAGGATGGAGATGACAAGGAGTATCTCAAAGTTATTCAAAAAGATGGAGAGACTCTGTGGCTAAATAAACCAAGCTTGGATATGAGGTCATTCAGAGATCTGGAGTGGATGCTGTTTGTTGTGCTTGAAAATTTTGTGCTAAACTTGGAATTCAGAAGAGAGGTCCAGAAGGAACTTGAAGAGATGGAGAAATTGTTTAAACTGCCATAAGTTCAAATCCGTCCACTTGTTTTTGGATTGTTTTATGAGAATTTTCATGGAAACATTATTTTCTTTGACTATGACAAACAGATCAACAAAGAAAGCTTAGGTGAACTTGAAGGATTTATTGTCTTACTTAAGGATTCAATTGATGAAAATGAGATCAAGTTCAGGAAGCTGCTAGAAGAAAAGGTCAAAGAAATCAAAAGGAAAAAGAAGAGTTAAAGTTGCAACTAAACATTTTTTTTATAATAAGAAGTCAAACTTAAAGGATTTAAACCTGAGTCTTGGTGAAGCTAAATTTTAGGATCAAAGATCTAAGTTTAGGTACATTTGTAATTAACACATTCTTTAAATTTTTGTTTCTAAGTTATTTTTGTAATTTTGAGTTTTGACATCATCATCAACCTTGATTTATTTTTATCATGTTGATAATCATAAATAGGGGGAGATTGTTAGGTTTTATAACATTTGATGATGATTGTACTTAGAATACTTAGAAACACAAATGTACAGTTAGTGCTAGTTTATAGCAATTGAGTTTTGTAACAGGTAGTTTACTCTCTAATTATTGTAATATATTTTTCATTAGAGTGTAAGTTAAATTGTATTGTAAGAGACTACCAGAACTACATTGGAGAATTTAGCAAAGTTAGAGATTATGTTTAGTCTATCGGAGACTAACTGCCAGAGATTGATTTTAATGAAGTTAGTCAAGTCTATCAGAAACTAAGGCAAAGCTTATTGGAGACTACAGAACAAGCCAATCAGAGACTACAAAACAAGCCTATCGAAGACTAACCTTAAGCCTGTCAGAGACTAAGCTTGAGCTATAGAAGACTAAACTTAAGCTATCGGAGACTAAGTATACTTGACCAGAGACTATTGTTGAAGCTGTCAGGTACTAAAGTGAAGATTACTCTCTGATGCAGTACAGAGTTCTAACTCAATTAGAAGTTGACTTCAACATGGACGAAGAAGTTATGTTGAAGACGAAGGTAGTTAGGATATGTACCAAAGTTGTATTATTTTTTTTTTCATTATAGAAAAAATAATGTGAGTAACTATTCAGATTGAATTTAGGAAATCATTATCAAATAAGGATTAGAAGCTGAATTACGATTTAGAAATAGAAACTGTAATTGATTTTACACAAATCCTAGAAGCTGTATGTTTTCATAGATTTGTATACATACGGTACAAAAAATTGAAGCTGACAATCAATTTGTGATTGTTAGAATTTATAATTAATTATCAATCAATAAAATTAATTGTTTATAAATTTGTCTTGTTCTTTTTATTTCGCAAATTATATTATTTTAAAGAACAAGAATTTGAAAAGATTCATAGAACTTGTATTTAACACCCCCCACTACAAGTTCTAGGCTTTCTTACTGGGACAACAATATCCCAAGGTATATCCTTTGCTATCATCTCTAAAGGAAACTATTTAACCAACTCTCTCTTATCTCCAATCATGTGTCTTGAACAACCACTATCCAAGAACCAATCTTGTTTGTTCATGCCCTGCACACAGTAAACAACTGAGTTAATTTTAGAACTCAAACCTATTTGGGTCCATTGGCATTAGTAACATTTATTTTAGTTGTAGTCAAAGATTTTTCAAATTTTTTAGATTTATCAATTTTTATCACCCACTTATAGAGGAAATTACTTTTTACTTAGTCATGGGTGCTTCTGTTTTTATCTTTGTCCTTTTAAGAGGTTTCACATTACTATTTTTAACATTTTAGCATGCAATTGGTTTTTAACAGTTAATATCTTCACATAAGGGGATGGTTGTCTGGCATGCATGTACCTAGGTGCATTTTGACATTTAAAGGCAAGGTGGTTAGTATTCCCACACTTCCAACATTGTTTCCTAGGATTATTAAGGATAGGAGAATAGTTAGTATACTTGTTAATTCCCTTCTTACAATTTCTATTCTTCTTCAATTAATTATTCCCTGATGAGTGAATCAACTTTCTATTCCTTGATGAGTCAACTTTCTTCTGATTGGAGTTTTTGACTCTAGACTCATTTAACTTATTTTCTAGCTGAATCACTTTTTGTTCTAACACAGAATCCTTAGTCTTTTCTTCAATAGCCACAGGTTTGACAAATTTTACTTTCTTAAATGTAGAAGCAATAGCTACTGGAGTACTCTTACTAGTGCTAGCTTCTGAAGTTCCCTAATGACTTATCCCCTAACTAGCTTCGTCCACTCTTCAATACAATAGAGAGTCTTTGCCTTAGTCTCTAATAACCTTAATAATAGTCTTCGATAGTGCAATCGTTAGTCTCTGATAAGTTGGATTGCATGACTAACTTTAATTTTGTTGAACTCTCCCAATACATTCTTAGTAGTCTTTAAAGATCACCTGCAATCTCTGATGGTAGTCTCTAATAGTACACTACTGTAGGTTCTAGTACAATTCCAAGTTCTAACAATTTTAAGTAATATACATTATCATTAAATGTTATAATTCCTAACACTTGGGATCGATGCCAGCTTTTTTCGCATCTTCTATCGACATAGCTTTGATGAGTTCTTTAGTCTTTTGTTCCATTCTTCTTTTAGCAGGAACCTCATCATCACTACTATTGGAATCACTGCTGCTTACCTTTTTCTCTTTGCCTTTCCCTTTTTCAGTAATTTATTTTCTTTTTGGTTGTTGCACATTTTCTCTAATAGCAACAAGAGGCAAAACAAGTCTTCTTGCTGCAGTAGGCTTCGAAGTTAGATCCTTTTCTAGTTTTGTAGGCGTTGCTAATTGATCATTTAAAATTTTTCCTCTATGACTGGCTCTGGCTTGATCAAAACAGAAAGGCGTATGTTCGTGTGATTTTGTGTGCCAATGATTTCAACATTAGCATCATCCCTTTTTCTGGACCTCTAACACTTTCTGGTGTATCAGCAAGCTCCAGTACTTCGTGGTGCTGATCACTTCAGTAGGGGTGGCAGCATCACTTGTTGATGGTAATTCAGCAGTAGGAGTTGGTTGATCTACATTAAATGTCTCTTCTGTTACAACATCAATCTCTTTAAAAAGTTCATCAGACGAACTTTTTGGAGTGGTAACAGCAACCTCTAATTGAAAATTTTCAATTTCCTCAAAAGCAACATCTTCTTTAGAAGGAGGCTCAATGTCTGATCCTCCTTTGGCTATAGCCTCAACAACTTCATCTTCATCGTAATGCTCCATGAAAAAGTCATATACTTATTTCTCTACTGGATCCAAGGTAGTAGGGTCAAATTCCTCTGCAACCTTGGTCTTCTTCTTTGGTCTAGGCATTTAGGTTGCAACACGCCTCTTTCTGGTTGCCTTTGGTTTGACAAGTTCAGCAACATCAGAAAATACTTGCGCAGGAGGCTATCGACCTTCATCAGCATCCTTCTTATCTAGCTCTGCTGCTTTCTTGGCCCTTCTTTCAGTAGCGGCTCTAGCCAAAGTAGCAGGGTTCCTTTCATAATTATTTAGGATGGAGGGAGTGATGATTTTGCCTTTGGGAATCTTCTTTGGCTTGGTCCCTGTTGGGAAATTATCTCCAAGAGCTTTTGTTTGCAGTATGGACAATGTTGGTCCAAATTTAATCTTTATATTCTTCTTAATTGGGAAAAAAACCCAGAAGATCTTCAAAGAAGATCTGAGCCGAGTTTATTGGCTGCTCAGATTTTAGAAATCACCTTAGAAGAAGCCTCATCTTGTGAGGTGAATTTGCATAACAGGGTCTTATGGAGAATATCCATTAGAAAATCCCATTTTTGTGGGAAATCTTTCCTCTTCTTGTTGCTGTGACTCTTCACATATCCCAGTTTTTCTAAGATTGTAGGGATTGAAGAAAAAAGAGATAGTAGGCCCTGATTCGTCATCTGAATGGTGCTAGCAATGCTTGATGGAGTAATGGATATCTGTTATGCATTAACTCTTCCTCTGATACTATGATGATCTGCCCTTGCATTTCTGCAAAATTCTTTGATTACTTTATCATGAATAGGGCAATCCGTAATAATCATATAATAAATGTCGTTGTTTTTCAAGATTCTAATGACATCTCTGATTTCAGGATTAAGATGATCATCAGCAAAGGATTCTAAGTCAATGATTGACTCAGATTGAATTTTCTCTAACTAGTTGGCCATTTTTGCTAATATAGGTTGGGAAAGGCAGTGGTATACAGCAGAGTTGAGGTGGTTTTAGTATAACTTTTGAGAGAGAGTTTGAAAGAGTTAGGTGAAAGTAATAAATGAAAGGTGAAAGGGGTTTAGATAGGAGGTGAATTTGAACGGTTATAGAATGTGGGAAGTGGAAGAGTTTGTGTGTGAAAGTCATAAAAAATTAATTACTTATAGCAAAACAGTAGTTCTCTGAACATGGGGCAGAGTGGTATTGAATGAAGAGAGAGAAAATAACGAGTATTAAATGAAGAGAGAGAAAATAGAAAATATGATCAAGATGACTATTTATCTAGTAGAAAATTTGCCACCGATGGATGATTTGTCATCAACAATAAATGTCATTGGATGAAAACTTCAACTTTATCAGCAGGTAATCTTCATCAGTAGATACTTCCATTGTCAGCAGATAACTTCATCAGCAGCAGCAACATCTTTGCTTATGATGTAAGCAAGAGTTTTTACTTAATTTCTAAAACATCAACTTTGTCCGCGAATCTCCCCTTTTTGATACAACAACATTAATAAGTGCTGCTTAGTTTTTTTTTTTTTTTTTTTTTGCTAAATTGCGGAAATATATAAAAGGAAAGAAAATACAAAATGAGTTCATTGTATTGCTAAAGACATTTAAAAGTGATTACTGGAAACAGTTGAAACAAACAGAAAAACTATGAGACATAAACACACAGATTCAAGTTAAAATAGTTATATTAAAACTTGGGGTTTTTCTGGAAATCTGTATAATCACAAATGTGATTTACAGCTACAAATTCTGTAAATAAAATTCACAGCTTCTCACACTCATTAGCAACAAAAACCTTTCTCTGAAAAATAAATCTCTCAAGAAATATATTACAGAACTTCCTAGTGTTGTGTACTTCTTTGATCTGTTGGATAGATTCAATCACACATCTTGTGTAATGAGAGCTCCGTTGCTTATATGATAAATTAGTGAGTTGAAATCACGTGCTTGAGACATGCTGCTCTTCTCAACTTAGCCGCAAGTATATCACGTCGAAACTTTATGTGTCAGACCGCTGCGTGCTTTGTTGCTACTTTTCTTACCTTGATCTGTGTGCATTTAATGCGTGAGAGTTCTCATTGGATCAAAAACAAACTTCAAGAAATATCTTTCCAGTTGATATTTTTTGCTTCTGAAACACGTTACGTTGATTTTCGTGTAAGTACTGATGACGGGTGCATGCTGTCATAACGATCCATTGACTATCAGCCCTGATGGACTTTGATCAGTGCTTCTGGATCCCCTGATGCTTATTGACTGGATCAGGGCTTCAACCTTCACTTGAGTTTCACTCAGTGCTTCTTGATCCTGATGGTTATGACTGACGGCATACACTGATGGCTTCCACTGATGCCATGTTGGTCATTCCCCCCGACAGGTTACCTTGATGGGTTGGTCTGACACTGACATGTCCTAAAGTGTTTCTCTGACTGGTTGGTTTGCCTTCGTCATACCCTGACAGGTTTCCCCTGATGGGTTTCCCCTGATGGGTTCCCCCTGATGGGTTCCCCCTGATTGGTTCCAATCAACGCAACTTAGAATTTCTAATGTGCGGAATACTTTGACTTTTTACTAGTAGCATCAGACATTCTTCTTCACTTTGTCAAGTCCTTTGAATGTTTCTGTTTTTTGACTTGCCTCGTGAAGTTATTGACCATCCACTGATGAATAAGTTTATCATCAGAGGATGCAAAACTTGTGCTGATCTTAAGGTTTATAAAATACCTCAAGTATTTACAGTTGCACAATTTATTTCATAATCATCATCATTATCATTTATCTCTAATAATCTCCCCCTATTTATGTTTATCAATTTGATAACCATAAATCCCTAGATGCACTGATGATGATGTCAAAACCAATACTAAATACATGAAAGAATTTTGAATGAATTAACGAAAGAATTTCTGTACAAGTATTTTCCTATAACTATTACAAAAAGAATGTTGTATTAGACATCAGGATCCCTTTTCCTTTTTGCTGAGACAAAGGGCAATGGATGACTTGATTCAATCGGTTGAGAGTCACTTCCAAGGCCTTGTCTTCTTTGATTTGGGTTTTGATCAGGAATTCTGAGTCTGTTGTCTTCTCCTCCTGTCTCCAGCAGCTCTAGTTCCCTCTGAAGAAGCTTTCTGAAATTGACTACATTGACATTGCTGCTTGTTTCCAAAGCTTCAAGGACTGTCTTGATTTCTTGAATGTTGGCTGCAGCAAGTTGTGACCAGTAAAAGGTAATGATCTCCCCCTTTTTGTTTTTGAATTGAACTCCCATGGGGCTTGTGATCATTTTAGGATAGACTTTGAATCCCTTTACTAATGGCACATCCCTTACTGCAGAGATCTGGATACCCTGACCCTGATGCACAGGTCGGATACCTTGACTCTGACGAACGAGCTGGACACCCTGACCCTAATGCGTCCTTAAGGAAGCCCTGATCCTGATGCATCAGGCAAAACAAAAACAAAACAACAAAATGCAGAAAATACAAGTATATACATATTTACAATTTGAACATATATGACCACATATCAATTGATTTTATCAAGAACTTATGAAATGAGTTAGAAGTACCAAATTTTAGGAGTTTGACTTTGGCCCTGACGCATAATTCACCATTCCCAGCTCTCCCACAAGATTTGAAAATGTGGCTTCATCAAGAGCTTTGGTGAATATGTCTGCCAGCTGCTGATTTGAAGGTACAAACTGTAATTCAATATTCCCATTCATAAAATGTTCCCTGATAAAATGATATCTGATTTCTATATGCTTAGTTCTGGAATGTTGTACTGGATTTTCAGCAATGGCAATGGCAATGGCACTAGTGTTATCACACCTTATTGGAATCTTGGAATAGTTCAGACCATAATCCATTAGCTGATTTTTCATCCATAGAATTTGTGCACAACAACTTTCAACTGCAATGTATTCAGCTTCAGCAGTAGATGTAGAAATGGAATGCTGCTTTTTGTTGAACCAAGATACAAGCCTTCCTCCTAGAAATTGACAGCTTCATGTTGTACTCTTTCTGTCAATCCTGCATCCTCCAAAGTCAGCATCAGAATATCCTAGCAATTCAAATCCAGACTCCTTTGGATACCAAAGTCCCAACTCTGTAGTGCCCTTGATATATCTCAAGATCCTTTTCACTGCAATGAGATGAGATTCCTTTGGGTCAGCTTGATATCTTGCACAAAGACATGTTGCAAACATTATGTCTGGCCCGCTTGCCGTCAGATATAGCAATGATCCAATCATTCCCCTGTAAGTCTTCAAATCAACTTTCTTTCCATTCTTATCAGGGTCAATCTTGGTTGTAGTGGCCATAGGTGTCTTTGCTACTTTTGAGTCCTCCATATCAAATTTCTTGAGAAGTTCTTTGGCATATTTTGTCTGATGAATGTAGATTCCATCAGAGTCTTGTTTAACTTGCAATCCCAAGAAGCTCATTTCATATTTGCTTTGCATGAGTTTGGATAACTTTTCACACAGTCTTGTGTCAGTGGATCCAAAAATAATATCATCAACATAGATTTGAACCAAAATCAGATGACCTTGGAGTTGTCTGAAGAGCAAGGTTTTGTCAATGATACCTCTTGAAAATTTGTTTTCCACCAGAAACTTTGACAGTGTATCATACCAAGCTCAAGGTGCTTGCTTCAGTCCATAAAGTGCCTTTTCTAGTTTGTAGACATGATTTGGAAATTTTGCGCATTCAAATCCTGGAGGTTGTTGGACATACACCTCATGTTCCAATTTCCCATTTAGAAAAGCACTTTTCACATCCATTTGATATACTTTAAAATTTGAATGTGCTGCATAGGCTAAGAAAATTCTTATAGTGCAAAGGTCTCATCAAAATCAATCCCTTCTTCTTGAAGATATCCTTTTGCAACCAGTCTTGCTTTGTTTCTTACAACAATGCCAGCTTCATCCATCTTATTTCTGAATACCCACTTAGTACCTATTATGATCCTATCTTTGGGCTTAGGTACAAACTTCCATACTTGATTCCTTTCAAATTGATTTAGCTCTTCCTGCATTGCCAAGATCCAGTCTGTATCTTGAATAGCTTCTTCAAACTTCTTTGGTTCAATTTGAGAAAGAAAACAAGCATATAGGCATTCATTAGATGTTCCTTTCCTGGTCTGCACTCTTTTGCTTGGGTCACCAATAATCAGATCTATTGTGTGACTTCTGGTCCATTTGGGATTGGAGATGTGTCTTGATGAGCTTGCTTGACTATTATCTCCTCCCCCTAAGCCTGTGCTACTAGCTTCTGAAAACTCTCCCCCTGAATTAGTGGAAAATTCAAGGTTCAAGTTATCCCCTGATGGTGCATGTCCTGATGAATGATCCCCTGATGAAGTATCCCCTAATCTGTTGTCTAGGAAATTAACTCTATCTGCTGAAGGGGGTTCTACATTGTTTGAATTGACATCAGGAATGGATAAATTCTCCATTTGTCTGCACTCATCGGCTTTATTCTCTTGATAATCAATATCATCTTCATTTTCAAACCTGAGTTCTTCATGAAAACCAGGGTCTTCAAGCCCAGAAATTTCTTGATCATCAAAAACTACATTTATAGACTCCATCACCACTTGAAGTCTCTTGTTGTAAACCCTGAAGGCCTTGGATGACAGAGAATAACCTAGGAAAATTGCTTCATCAGCTTTTGGATCAAATTTTCCTAAGTTCTCACCAAACTTCCTCAGAACAAAACATTTGCATCCAAAGACATGAAGGAACTTGATGCTTGGTTTTCTCCCTGTCATTAGCTCATATGGTGTCTTGTTGTGAGCCTTGTTGATTAGTGATCTATTCTGAGTAAAGCAAGCAGTGGAAATTGCTTCAGCCCAAAAATAGGTGGGAATCTTTGCCTCTGCTAGCATTGATCTAGCAGCTTCTATTTTTCCTTTCCTATTTATTTATTCTAATTAATTTTTTAATTTTAGATCCGGTCGAAATAGGATGGAGCAGAAAATGTATGATTTATGCCTTTCTCCACACAAAATCCCTCAACAGCTGCATTCTTGAATTCAGTTCCATTATCTGTTCTCAACATTCTAACCACTGACCCTGATTCTGTTTCCACCTTCTTGATATGGTCAATAATTTGTTGAGATACTTCTGATTTAGCATGTTGAAACTTTACCCAAGTGTATCTGGTGTAGTCATCCACAATGACCATTGCAAATCTTTTCTTTGACACTGACATAATGTTGACAAGGCCAAAGAGATCCATATGTAACAATTGAATTGGATCGTTGATCATAGTGGCTTCCTTGCTGACAAAGGATGATTTCCTTTGCTTCCCTTGTTGACGTGCTGAACATAATCCTTCTTGGATAAACTCCATTTGGGGTAGTCCAGTTACCAACTCTCTCTTCACTAGATCATTAATTGACTTGAAGTTCAGGTGAGAGAGCTTCTTCTGCCATAGCCTGCTTTCATCAGGGGATGCCTTGCTGTAGAAACATGATTCTCCATTTACTGAATTAAAATCAGCAACATAGAGATCTCCTTTTCTTATCCCTGACAAAACCAGCTTCCCATCACTTTCATTTGAGATTAGGCACTGATCTCCTTTGAAGGAAGTGATGAATCCTTTGTCACTTAGTTGACTTATGCTTAGCAAATTATGCTTGAGCCCATCAACCAGTGCTACATTTTCAAATGAGACATTCTCATTTGCTGCTTTGCCATAACCAAGAGTTAGTCCTTTGCTGTTATCACCAAATGAAATTACTGGACCAGCCTTTTCTTGAAATTCTGTGAGCAGGGCTTTGTTTCCTGTCATATGCCTTGAGCAGCCACTATCTAGAAACCAGATTTGACTGCTTTTGTTCTTTCCCTGCACACAATAAAACATTTAAATTGTTTTTGGTACCCAATTTGTTTTGGGTCCTCTTGGTTTAGCCACAGTAACAGGTAATGCAACTTTTTCTTTATCAGTGATTTTTGGTTTTGGCAAATTTAAAACTTTCTCCTTGTTAGGAGCTTCAAAATATGCTTTTGATTTCTCAACAGTTATCTTACCTTTTTCCTTGGAGGAACAGGTTTTAATAGTTGGTAAATCATTAGCATACAAAATTGTGTCAGTCAAAATTTGTGGTTTTACTTTGCATTGAAAAGACAAATGATTACAGCTACCACAATTCCAACACACTTTTCTAGGGGCTTCATGAATAGAAGAATAATTTCTAGTTTTAGCTTACCATTTCTATTCTTCCTGCTTTCCCCTGACAGGCCTTTTTCCCTTGACGGGCTGGAATGGCCTGAATCACTCTTTCCCCCTGACGACTGTGTATCCACTGATGAACAGTCTAGTTTTTCCATTACTGGAGGATTGAGTGTTTTGGCAAGGATACTTTTCTTGCCTCTCCAACCACTAATGGAAGCTTTATTCACTGGGAAGACATTCCCAGATTCTAGCTTTGCTGCTGCCTTAACAAACTTGATAGTTTGAGATGACCTTTTTCCAGAGCTAGCTGCCATCTCAACCTCAATGGGAGGTTGCTGCACATGAGTCTCTTCATAGCCCAAACCAGATTTTGGATCAGATTTCTGACTTTTCAAACGATCCTCCAGTTTTCTGCTAGACTCATTCCATCTCTTAATGACTTCCCTTTCTTGACTAAGAAGATTTGAGGTCCATTCCTCCCTTTTGATAGCACAGTCAAGAAGATTTTTAGTCCTTGAGAGTTCTTTTTCAAGACTCTCAAGTCTGGAGTTCTCTAATTCTAAAAGAGTGTTTCTGGCAGATAACTGTTCATTTATTTTCTGCAATCTCTCAGTTTCAGCTATAGCACTCCTCAGGGTGTCATAGAGATCCTTTATCTCACAGGCCATTTCCTTAACAATTTTAACACAATCAGTTTTAGACATGTTAGAGGAAATTTTGAGGCTTACCTGTGAGCTGCTACTGTCAGTGGATGAGGCCATCAGGGCTAGGTTGACATACTCTTCATTTTCTTCTTCATCAGAGACAGCCCAGTCCTTTCCCTCTGCACTGTATGCTTTTCCCTTCTTGTTTGCATTAAGAAGGTCAAAGTATTTCTTCTTGTAATCCACAACAGCTTCTTTGTCTCTGGATTCACCATCTTTTGTGGCCTTGCGGCACTCATTTGCAAAGTGACCCATCTCATTACATTTGTAGCACTTTATTTTTGATTTGTCAATAAAGTTTTTCATGCTACTGGGTTTCGTTGCTGAAAATCTTTTAGATCCCGAAGGCTTTTGGAATTTCAGCTTGGAAAACTTTTTGCAAGAAAGGCCATGGTTTCATCCAGCTCCTCTAACTCTTCCGGAGTATATTCTTCCTCCTTAAAGTTAGCTTCTTTGTCCCCTTCTATGTCAGCATCTTCTAGTTGCTGCTTCATCAAGACACTTGGCCTTGCTTCTTGTTTGTCCTTCGTGGCAGCCATCAGGGCTACAGATTTAAGCTTTCTAGTATCCCCTGACATTTCAGATCTTTGTTGAACCTCAAGTTCATATGTCTTTAGGGTGCCATAAAGCCTATCCAAGTCTAGAAGATTCATGTCCTTGGATTCCCTGATGGCTGTTGTCTTAGGATCCCATGATATGGGAAGGGCTCTCATGAACTTTCTGTTCACATCCTTGTTAGCATATGCCTTCCCATATAATCTCAGGTCATTTACCAACCTGTTAAATCTGTCGAACATTTCAGTGAGTGTTTCACCATTCTTCATCGTGAACCACTCATACTGTTGTGTTAATAGTTGTAATTTATTTTCCCTCACTTCCTCAGTACCATCACAAAGGATTTGTATGGTATCTCATATAGATTTAGACGTGGTAAGATTCATGATACTATTCAGCATATCATCGTCTAAACCATTATACAGGATCCCAGTAACTTTAAGATCCTTTTTCACCTTTTCTCTTTCCTCTATCGTCATTTCGTCAGTTGTCTTTGGGACAAGCTTTTCAGGAATACTGACTCCATTAACGACTTCTATAGGAATGAGCTTCTTGGGAACATGAGGTCCTTCTTCTAGAATCTGCAAATATTCATCATTAATAGCTCTAAGATGAACTATCATTCTTTGTCTCCAGAAGAAGTATTTGCCCTTTTCCAACATGGGGACTTTACTGTTTCCAGCTTTGTTGGCCATAGATGATGATCGTTATTAGCAAGTGAAATCTGCTAAGTGGCTCTGATACCAATTGTTAGTGCAATATAAGCACAAGTGTTTGTAGGGGGGGGGGGATGAATATAAACACCTGAATCTTTTCGCTCTTTTAAACTTTAAAAGTGATTACTGGAAACAATTGAAACAAACAGAAAAACTATGAGAAATAAACACACAGATTCAAGTTAAAATAGTTATATTAAAACTTGGGGTTTTTCTGGAAATCTGTATAATCACAAATGTGATTTACAGCTACAAATTCTGTAAATAAAATTCACAGCTTCTCACATTCACTAGCTACAAAAGCCTTTCTCTAAAAAATAAATTTCTCAAGAAATATATAACAGAGCTTCCTAGTGTTGTGTGCTTCTTTGTTTGTTTGATCTGTTGGATAGATTCAATCACACATCTTGTGTAATGAGAGCTCCGTTGCTTATATGATAAATCAATGAGTTGAAATCACGTGCTTGAGACGTGCTGCTCATCTCAACTTAGCCGCAAGTATGTCACATCGAAAATTTATGTGTCAGACCGCTGCGTGCTTCGTTGCTACTTTTCTTCCCCTGATCTGTGTGCATTTAATGCGTGAGAGTTCTCATTGGATCAAAAACAAACTTCAAGAAATATCTTTCCAGTTGATATTTCTTGCTTCTGAAACACGTTACGTTGATTTCCGTGTAAGTACTGATGACGGGTGCATGCTGTCATAACGATCCACTGACTATCAGCCCTGATGGACTTTGATCAGTGCTTCTGGATCCCCTGATGCTTATTGACTAGTTCAGGGCTTCAACCTTCACTTGAGTTTCACTCAGTGCTTCTTGATCCTGATGGTTATGACTGACGACATACACTGATGGCTTCCACTGATGCCATGTTGGTCATTCCCCCCTGACGGGTTACCTTGATGGGTTGGTCTGACATTGACATGTCCTGAAGTGTTTCCCTGACGGGTTGGTCTGCCTTCGTCATACCCTGACAGGTTTCCCCTGATGGGTTCCAATCAACGCAACTTAGAATTTCTGATGTGTGGAATACTTTGACTTTTTACTAGTAGCATCAGACATTCTTCTTCACTTTGTCAAGTCCTTTGAATGTTTCTGTTTTCTGACTTGCCTCGTGAAGTTATTGACCATCCACTGATGAATAAGTTTATCATCAACGGATGCAAAACTTGTGCTGATCTTAAGGTTTATAAAATACCTCAAGTATTTACAGTTGCACAATTTATTACATAATCATCATCATCATCATTTATCTCTAACACATATGTCTTTGCTTAAGAGAAAATGTTTGTATAACAGACTCTTAGTCTAAATTTAGCATGCCTAATTCACTTATTAGTTTGTTAAAACAACTTTCATCCAAGGGTTTTGTAAAAACGTGCTAATTGATTTTTAATAGGAATATAATAAGTGTGTATTTTAATAAATTTATCAAAACTGAATTTAGTGAATTAGTTAAATATTTATGCCTAAATCTGAATAAAAACTTAATTATTTATTTAAATATTTTACCTTAAATATATGAATTAATCTATTTTATTATTTTGTCTCATCTTAATCCATTAAGCTCCATTTTTCTGGCTTATTAGATTTAGATAAAATTGAATCTATTAAGAGATAAGTGACATGCTAAACAAACGGTCTAAACTATATAACATTTGAACACACTTAGATCCTTAGTAAGTTAAGGTTTTTTTTTGTATCGGCAAAATTACTCCTACAACTAACCTAATTCACGCATATGCTTAACTCTCACCCTGACAAAGTTTGATCTCCTGACCTCAAGGTTATAGGGAGTGTGCTCTAATCACTTGAGCTAACCATAACTTGTAGTATGTTAAGATGTATTAAGAGTTAAATAAACACAAACTTAAATTACTTAATGATTTTTGGGATTATGGATGACAATGGGGTGAGTTAGTATGAGTAATGCACTATCCGTCCTGAATTCAATCTTAAATTTTGTCACCCAAACCCAACCATTATAATATTTATACAATGTGGAGGTACTCACTCACAAATTAAAATAATGTCAACAAGAAAAAGGAATTCAACAAGAATTTATACGATTATAAATGATTACTGGTATTATTATTTGATTGCAATAAAAAATTAAGCTTGATAAGATTAATAGACTAATTTTTTTAAGAAATAACTAGTAACCATAATAAAGAGAGTTAGAATGAATTTCTAAAATTTTAAACAATTAAATTAGAATTTTAAGGCCACATCACTTAATTTATCATTTATGTTTATAACTTTGTTCGTAAATAAGGTGAAGTACAAGAGTGTGCATAATAATAAGATAACTTGGAAGGAAAATAAAAAAAATAAAAATGTTGGAGGGTTCAAGACTGGTACTTCAACAACCCAAACTCGAAATCTAACCCCCAAAACATTACATAGTCTTACTTGCAATCGTGGTTTCTTTCTGCTGGAAATCTTAGAACCGCAACATAAAATTATGTATTATTAATTTAAATTAAACCAACATAATTAGGCAGATATATTTATATTGAAAACATTGCATCAATATTCAAATAATAAATGAAACAAAATTGGGAAAATAAATACCTGAATCATCTTAGAGAACTGTAAAACAGAAAAGGAAAGAAGGACTTATCGGAAGAGAGGAACAACTGAGTTGTCGATCGCTAGAAAAGGAACGACTGTTTTTGAAGAAGTATTCACCCCACATACGTTGTGATGGGTTGCTGCAAGTCTTCTTCTAGGATAAAACAACATAACACTCCTAAGGTGCAATTCAATACCAGTGCAACAACAACTCCCACCTTAGTTCGCCAGAAATCTAAAACAGTATGTAACAAATTATGTGAGGGAGAACTCTCTCTGTATTCAATATCATGCAACATACAAGAGAAAAAGCTTTTTTATAACGTTTGATTAGCAAAAGCTCTTTGTAATATCTCCTTAAAAAACTCTTATAACATCTGCCTAAAATAATACATATTTATATGTCATTGCGTGGGCTATACATAACTAGGATCGAAGTAGAAAACTTAATTATTATATGGTAATAATACACAATTCTAATTCAAATCAGTTTGGACTTTTCAAATAAACTTTCATTAATGATCAAATATCATCTGATGGACAAATTATCCCCTGATGAACAAATATCATCGGATGGGCAAATTATCCTCCGATGAAAAAATATCATCCGATGGGCAAATTATCCACCAATGAACAAATATCATGCAAATTATCCACTGATGACCAAATATCATCCGATGAGCAAATTATCTACCAATGACCAAATATTATCTGATAGAAAAATTATCCCCGAATGACCAAAGATCATCAGTGGATAATTCCATTAATGGATGATTACATTAGTGGATAATTCCATTAGCAGATGACCACATCAATGGATAATTCTATTAGTGGATAACCACATCAGTGGATAATTCCATCAGTAGATCAATGGATAATTCTATCAGTGGATAATTCAATTAGTGGATAACCACATCAGTGGATAATTTCATCAGTATATTAATGGATAATTCTATCAGTGGATGACTACATTAGTGGTTAATTTCATTAGTTGATAATTTCAATGCAACATATCAATACATCCGGTCTCAATGATGCTCATTTATTGGAAGTTACTTCTTACTTATTTATCAATGGATTACACTAAGAAAATGTCTTAGATCCAATAACGATAATTAAAGTCCTCATAAAACTACCAAGTGTTAGTTTAAACCCCATTAGGAATCCACTTTAATTAGGCCCTAAAGTTTCTATTTTCTAACACTTTCTCTCTCCCCCTTCAATTTGTGATCCTGGATCCACCAATTACTCGAACAAAAACCCGATCAACAGTTAAATTACTGAACCTGATTATATGATTTGGGTACTACTGATAGATTTGGTCTCAGATTGCCATTCTTACTCGTGGACAATATCACAGGCGTATAATGTGATCACTATCTTGATTATGCAGGCTAAATGGAGTTGCAAGCACGAAATTGGATTAGTTGTTCTAATTTATATTCCTTTATATATTCTATTTATTTTAGAGGTGTGACATAATCCTGAGATTTAAGTGAGTGTTTTAAACGTATAGGATGGACAATTGAAATCATAGGACTTGGGTTTAAAAAAATAATGGACCACTTATGAACTTTAGAAAGAATAAAAAAGATGAACTTTTTTCTTATAGAAATAAGAAAAATAATATTAATATAATATTATAGTATTAATTAAATAAATTTTAGTTAAGAGTATGAATTTGCAATTGTGTTCAAATATTCTTCTATAAATGTTGAAAGGTCCATATTTCAGCATAAAATATTATTAATACCATTATTATAGTTAGTAATAGTATATGTGGTGATGAACTTAGTATGGTCTTGTAATTGTGACTGTTACTGTTACAAAAGAAAGGGGGGTTAATCAGCAAATTTGTCAGTTTGGCTCCCACTAATGAGTAAGTAATTTAAGCTGCTTAATACTACAACTACTTTTGTATGACACTTTTTGTGAAGTACAACCTCCACGACACAATACGTGTAAGTTGAAAAAGTATTTGTTTATTATATTTAATAAAGTGATGGTTTAGTTAATTCCACGTCTTATGCTAATTAAAGGTGTGGAACACTCCACGCCTGATATACGTCTTTACAAGCTCTCTTATATAAAGAAAACCCTTATATTATCGCTCCTCTTTTCCTAAACTCTCTCAAACTCTAAATAATATACACACAATAATTGTTGTAGGGTGGAAGCTTTGTAAGGTAATTCTAAAGCCTTAATTAGTTATTTTATTTGACTAAGAAATATGAAAGATAAAGTCTGTGTTTGTCTAATAATCTTACAAGATTAAGAACCATGTTAAATACTTTGGTTAATTAAAAAATATTTTCTTTTCTCTTTCTCCTTCACTATAATCTTCTCATAATGATGAACTACACGGTCAACCTCTATTTCTTTAAAATACTTAAGAGTTTTTCTATGTAATCAATATGAATATATTGTACTCTATTATACTTTACTCTATACAACTTCTATCAACTAAAATGGTTGATATAAAACCTTAAAATTAAGAAAAGATTTCAATTTCTAACCAATTTTAATAGTTGCTATAATCTTATCTTTCTTTCCTTTTGAAAACCTGTAATGTTAGAAATCTTCATCTTATCTTTAATCAACTTTCTTTTGAGATTGGAACTACAAGTTTTATCAATCCTAATGCAACTTTGTATTAAATCTTGATTGACTCTGTGCTTACAACTTCAAATCTTTATCATGTTGGGATTTGTTACATCCCAGTTAAACATGATCTTCGGTACCCTCTGATGCAGATTATCTGCTGATGAACAAATTATCTTCTAATGACCATTTACACTCTGATGCAGATTATCTAATGATGAATAAATTATCTTCTAATGACCATTTACACTCTGATGCAAATTATCTGCTGATGAATAAATTATCTTTCGACGACAATTTAACCTCTGATGTAGATTATTTGCTGATGAACAAATTATCTTCCCATGACCATTTACCCTCTCATGAAGATTATTTGCTAATGAATAAATTATCTTCTGATGACCATTTATCCTCTGATGCAAATTATCTACCGATGAAACATTTATCTTCCAATAACCATTTTATACTCTGATGCAGATTATCTGTTGATGAACAAATTATCCTCTGATGCACAGTAACTACTGATACACATTTTATCCTTCGATGTGCAATTTATCCTCCGATGCACAGTAACTGTTGATGCACATTTTACCCTCTTATGTTCAGTTTATCCGCAGATATACAGTAACTGCTGATGCATATTTTACCCTCTGATGTGCAGTTTATTCCTTGATGCACATTTTTTCCTTTGATGTACAATAACTATTGATGTATAGTTTATCCTCTGATGTGTAGTTTATCTTATGATGAATAGTAACTACTGATTGCATATTTTATCCTTTGTTGTGCAGTTTCCACTACTAAAACATAAAAGTGTTTCTGTTTTTATGTTTTAATCAACAAATAAACAATTGTTATGTTTAAATAATTCGAGACAGACAGTTAAATAAAATCAAAATATATGATGACATATATGACACTTACAATTGGCACCACCACAAAATATATAAATGCAATATAAAAATAAAGAATACCAAACTGTAACGCTTATGACAAAATTAATCGTAGTGATGTATGATTCTTCTACAAAAATTTTAAAATCAAAGTTTCATTGTTTTCCATAAGGATGAAATAAAAATAAGTACAATCAAAAGAAAAGTAAAAGATAAAAATTAAGGAGTCTGTTGCTCCTGGTGATCTTCGGGAGAACACTACCCTTCTTTCTCCCCATTGTCATACTCGCTGTCTATAACCTCCAAGGGAATTTGTTCGAGGGGGGGCCCAAGCTTCTCTACATAGCGGCGGCGTGCTAACAACATCTTTTTCTCCCCATCTTCCATTATGGCCTCGTGGTCCACGTCTGGATAGAGAGAAAACACCTTTTCAATGCACAAGTAGTAGTCAACCAAAATAATCCTGTACTCAGAATCAAAATAGGCGTCTTTTGCATTTGTCTTAAATTGAGTCGAGGCTTTGTACTCCCTAACCACTTTAGAATGGGACCTCTCAAGCTCATCCTCTAGTGTGCGAGTTTGGGACTTGAGAAAGAGATTTTTAGCAATAAGACTATTGTTAAGTTCCTTAGAACTTTTAATTTCTTTCTCCATGTTGGCGTGTATGCCCTAGTGACCAATTATGTAATGATTGTGACACTATATCTATATTATGTTTTGGTTAAATGATAATTTCTTTTATTATGTTTTATTTACTGCGTTATATAAATGTTAACATAATAAATGTCCTTAGAAGAATGATATTAATTATATGGATTCAAGTATGTGACTTGAATATGAGATCATATAAGTATGTTTTATAAATAATTATTCTTAAATGTCCCTAGTCGAGTATTATTGTTACTGGGACAACAATAATACATTGAGACTAGTATGTGGATTGTCTGATGGCCACATCTCATTGGTCATAAATATATATGAGATATATTAAGTTGATGCATAGGTATATGTTAGAGAACAGTGTACTGGACAGACCCACCATGAGAATTTTACATGGAGCATTATGCTATGTGTCATAAGTAATTCTCATAGTGACAATGATGTAATGGTCTTTCGACCTGAAGTCATGACATTTCTACATAAGGAGTTATGTTTATTGACATTACCAAAAGACACCTTTAACCGGGTGGACGATAAAGGTTATTGTTGGATGCATCATGAGTTATGAGAGAAATGAGAATGATGTAGATGAAATTTAACCCTCAAATAGAGATTTGTTTCGTATAGTCTACTCATTGATCAAGAAAACTTAGATTAAATTGCGAAGAAGATGACACATCCATGCCTTAAATTTAATCTTAGATATCAAGGTTAAGAGGATTAAATTACATTGAAGTATTGGTCACGAAAAGGTTGCATCGAATCAACGACTTTATTATTATTTGGGTAACAGTGATGTATTACTAGATGCCACTCACTGTTTATAATTTTATAATATGATTTAAAATTATTGGCAATGTAATAATAACCTACAGGGTCGCACACTAAGAACATTCATTAAGGAGATATAATTTAAATGTATGTGATTTTAATATATTAATAAGATTTTTTTTATTTAAATCATGGCTTTAAATTATATGTATGTAATGTGTATAAATATATTACAGTCCCTTGGAAGAAAATACGAATATATATTTATTTGACATATATATTAATTAAGTGAGACTTGATTAAAATATATAATAAATATAAAATTCGGATTTTATTCTCTTAATCAAATTAGGGTTTGGAATTACTCTATACACAACTATATATAGGATATATCAGTTGTTCTCTCAGATATAAATCTTTTGAAAAATCCTAGCCGCTCATAAGAGATAGACTAGTGTTAAGAGAGAAAGAGAGAGAAGCAGATCTAGCAGCTAGTATTGCAATTCTCCTTTCTTTGGATTGTGATACGATTCGTGGGGTGTTCGTGTGAATACCGTAGAGGCACCGTCCAGTTGAATTGCATTAAAGATTCGGAGACGTTCAACACCCTCATCAAAGTTTTGGATTCTGCAGGTTTAATCGGTAAAATCTTAAACCAGCTATATTAAATTGTTTCGCATGGATCCTCGGGTTAAGGTTTCCTTTTTGTTTTAAATAATGTTTTTTCCGCTGCATTTTATCTGTCGAAACCCTACAGTGGTATCAAAGCTATTTGCGGAACATTAATATGGATTTATGTGTTTGATTGTATTCGATATATTTGATATATGTTGTTAATACATGTTTACCGATTCTAATATTGAATATATGATATTCTGCATGTATGGATATTTTGAAATTACAAATTCTGAAAATATTTGATGTATGCTTATTGGGTATTCTGAATATTGGATATATAAGTTAGGCGATGGGATTTGGGAATAATGATACACTTTCTATTTCGATTGAATTGAAATTGAAGGTTCGATTAATATGATTAATCAAAACAGAACGTATGTGATATGTTCTAGATGTATTGTTATTAAGGGATCATGGCAGTGAGACCACCACCAGGGGCGAAGGCCATTGGACCCCACTAGGGGCCTCCCGACTCCTAGGACCCCGACAGAGGGGGTGCCCCCTTGACCCCCGTCGTCGCGCACGATTGTCGTGTCCCCAATATGGTTTAAAAATTAATTAGTAATATATATATATATATATATATATATATATATATATAAATTGTTTAAATCATGTTATTATGTGCTTATTGTGATATATATGGTGCACAGTTATGGCCTTACGACCCATTAATGGTTTTAGTTTTGAAATATGGCTTGCATGTCGTGCCTTCTTTCTTATTTCTGGATGTAATATTCTCTTCTCATCTTATTCCCATCGAATGTAACTCTAGGTTTCTTTCGATAATGTAATGTACAACATAGAATAGTTTTGATAAGTATAACTTTCATTATTATGTAATCTATCAAGATGACCAGCAGAAGATGGAGATGAGGAAAAGGACGCATGCAAAAGGAGTCTCAAGGGAGCTGCCAAGTTTGAAGATCATTTATCACATTAGATTTACCTTCAATCTTTTCATTAGCTCAGAAAGATTGGCATAGGATTGGGCTATAATTGTATCACATTTAATTTTGCATTTTATTTATGCTTATATATGATATAATGAATAAATGTGCATGCTTAAAAGTTATAATTGGTGAGATCTAAATTAATTAATAAAATCCCTCATAAAATCATTAAGTCTAAAACAGATGCCTTCCAATGATTAACACTCATCAAGGCCTTTATCAATGGGTGTAGGTTTGCCAAAGCAAAGTACCCCGTTTATCTTGATATGGTGCGATAATGTAATTGTGATATCCAAACTGTTAAAATTGGGCTCGACTTAACTAGGCTATCACAATAGGATTGTGGGTTTAGAGGCATAGAGTTTGTATAAGTTCATTAGTTGGGCTTGAACAAATGTTGCTCAACAAGCTATCCAAGAGTTATATATGATATAATTGACAACGTGTTGTCTACCTAAATAATTATGTTTTGAGAGATTAGCCAAAGCTAACTTAGGGCATAATGAAATATGGATCTTGGCTCACTAGAAATATTTAAAAGAAATAATTTCCGAATTAATGGTGAGGGCTATTAATTTGAATAAAATAGTGGGAGGTATATTTTGAATTTTCCATTACCAAATACATAATATTAAAATTTCTGCAAATTTACTTATTATTTCTACATTTATGAATTGTAGATATCAATGGCAAACAACAGTAATAGTAGCCTTTCACTGCGTTCAGTCCTTGAGAAGGAAAAACTAAATGGGATTAATTTCCTAGACTGGCATAGGAATTTGAGGATTGTCCTCAAGCAAGAGCGCAAGCTCTATGTCCTGGATGGACCAATTCCTACTGCACCAGCTACCATTGCACCACATGCAGAGCAGAATGCTTATAAGAAGCATCAGGATGATGCTCTGGATGTGGGCTGCCTTATGTTAGCAACCATGAACCCTGAGCTTCAGAAGCAACATGAGTTAATGGAGGCTTATGACATGATTGAACATCTTAAGAATTTGTTCGAGGGGCATGCTCGGCAGGAGAGGTATGATACGAGCAAGGCATTGTGTCATTGCAAGCAGGGTGAATGTGATCCAGTCGGTCCACATGTTCTAAAGATGATAGGGTATATTGAGTACCTAGATAGGTTGGGCTTTCCAATTACTCATGAGGCTAAAATTGATCTTGTCTTGCAATCTCTGAACAACATCTATTCTCAATTTGTTATGAATTACCTCATGAACGAGATTGAGAAACCACTTACTGAGTTGTTGAGCATGTTGAGAATTGCTGAAAACAATATGAAGAAGGTAGGACCCACTCCCATGTTGATGGTGTAAAAGGAGAATGCCAATGGATATGGAAAGGGCAAGAAGAAGAAGATGGGATCTAAATCTGCTGCCAAATCCAAATCCAATAAGGCTTTGAAGCCTAAAGGTGGGATAGCTGAAGAAGGTAATTGTCACTTCTATGGAAAGCCTGGACACTGGAAAAGGAATTGTCATGCTTACCTGGAAGATCTAAAGAAGAAGAAAGGAAGTGAGACTTCCGATTCAGGTATATATGTTATAGAAGTCAATTTATCTACTTCTACATCTTGGGTATTTGATACTGGATGTGGTTCTCACATTTGTGTTAATGTGTAGGAACTATGAAGGAGTAGACCGTTGGCTAAAGGCAAGGTGGACCTACACGTTGGGAATGGAGCAAGAGTTGCTGCATTAGCTGTAGGAACTTACCAATTATCTTTGCCCACTGGGCTAGTATTAGAACTTGAAGATTGTTATTATGTGCCTACTATAAGCAGAAATATTATCTTTATTTCTTGTTTGGACAAGAAAAGTTTTTCGTTTATAATAAAGAACAATAGTTGTTCCTTTTATTTAAATGAACTGTGTTATGGAGTAGCACAATTGTTTAATAGTCTTTATGTTCTTGATTTACATATGTCCATCTATAATATAAATACTAAACGGCTAAAATCAAAAGATTCTAACCAACTTATCTCTGGTATTGTCATTTGGGCCATATAAGTGAGAAACGCATATCCAAAATCCATAAAGATGGGTATTTGGACTCATTTGATTTTGAATCATATGATGTATGCAAGTCTTGTTTGTTAGGCAAATGACTAAAGCACCTTTCACTAGACATAGTGAATGGGCCAGCGATGTATTAGGCCTCATACATACTGATGTATGTGGACCCATGAGTTTGCTAGCTAGATCTGGGTTTTGCTACTTTGTTACATTTACTGATGATTTCAGTAGATATGAATATGTGTATCTTATGAAACACAAATCCAAATCTTTTGAAAAGTTCAAAGAATTCAAGAATGAAGTACAAAACCAATTTGGCAAAAGTATAAAAGTCATTCGATCAGATCGAGGTGGTGAATACTTAAGCCAGGAATTTGATAATCTTCTTAAAGAGTGTTGTATAATATCACAACTCACTTCACCCAGAATGCCACAATGGAATGGTGTGTCTGAAAGGAGGAATCGAACCTTGTTAGACATGGTACGATCCATGATGAATCATGCAAATCTTCTGATAAGCTTTTGGGGTCATGCCCTAGAAACTGCTACCTTTACACTTAACCGTGTTCTTACAAAGACGGTTCAAAAGACACCATATGAGATGTGGACTGGGAAATGTCCTAGTATGTCTTTTATGAAGATTTGGGGATGTGAAGCGTATGTAAAACGTCTAGCTTCCGACAAGCTCGGACTTAAATCGGATAAGTGTAATTTTGTGGGATACCATAAAGAAACAAAGGGGTATTATTTCTACAAACCTTCGGAGAACAAAGTGTTTGTTGCTCGCACTGGATTTTTCCTAGAAAGGGAATTTTTCTTTAAAGAAAACAGTGGGAGGAATGTAGAACTCGAAGAAATTAGAGAACCACAAAATATCAATGAACCTGAGCTGGAACATGAGCAGGAACCACAAGTTGTTGCGAAAACTGAACTTGCTCAAGTAACACAAGCCCCTCGTAAATCTGGTAGGACACGCCATGAGCCTGAGAGATATTATGGATATCTTGTTACTCAAAGTGGCGATGTGATGCTCATAGATGATGATGAGCCTGCTTTCTACCAAGAAGCTATGAACAGACCTCAGTGTGAGAAATGGCTTGAGGCCATGAAATCTGAGATGGATTCCATGTATGCCAACCAAGTATGGACTTTGGTTGACCCACCTAAAGGGGTAAAACCAATTGGGTGCAAGTGGGATTTCAAGAAGAAAACTGACATGAATGGTAATGTACAAACCTATAAAGGTCGACTGGTAGCAAAAGGTTTCAAACAAGTTCAAGGTGTTAACTACGATGAGACTTTTTCTCCAGTAGCCATGGTTAAATCCATCAGGATCTTACTTACTATTACAGCTTTTCGTGATTATGAAATCTGGCATATGGATGTCAAAACAGCTTTCCTTAATGGAAATTTGCTTGAGGATGTGTATATGACACAATCCGAGGGTTTTGTCACTCCAAAGGATGCTGGAAAGGTATGTAAGCTGCAAAGATCCATTTAGGGATTAAAGCAAGCATCTCAAAGATGGAATCTTCCTTTTGATGAAGCAGTCAAGGAGTTTGGCTTTATCAAGAATGAAGATGAACCTTGTGTTTACAAAAGGGGTAGTGGGAGCCACATTGTATTCCTAGTACTGTATGTCGATGACATATTACTTATTAGGAATGAAATTCCTTCCTTGCAAGCAGTCAAGACATGGTTGGGAAAATGTTTCGCCATAAAAGACTTGGGTGAAACAACCTATATTCTAGGTATGAAGATCTATCAAGATAGATCAAGAAATATGCTTGGCCTAAGTCAAAGTACATACATTGATAAAGTGTTGCAACGGTTCAAGATGCAAGAGGCTAAGAGAGGTTACATTCCCATGTCACATGGAGTAACGCTTTCTAAAGCTCAATGTCTTAAATCACAAAATGATAAGGATCGTATGAGTAAGATACCTTATGCTTCAACAATTGGATCTATCATGTACGCAATGTTATGTACGCGTCCTGATGTTTCATATGCTTTGAGCATGACAAGCAGATACCAGTCAAATCCAGGTGAAGGTTACTGGACAGCAGTCAAGAATATCCTAAAGTACCTCAAAAGGACTAAGGATTCATTCTTGGTATATGGAGGTGAAGAGGAACTGGTGTAAAGGGTTACACTAATGCTAGTTTCCAAATGGACAAGGATGACTATAAGTCACAGTCAAGTTATGTGTTTTGCCTTAATGGTGGAGCTGTGAGGTGGAAGAGTTCAAAGTTAGAGACAGTTGCCGATTCTACAACAGAGGCTGAGTATATTGTTGCTTCTAATGCAACCAAGGAGGTTGTATGGATAAAGAAGTTCATTAATAAACTTGGTGTTGTTCCTTCTATTGTTGATCCAGTAGACCTCTACTGCGATAACAATGCTGCCATTACACAGGCGAAGGAACCTAGATCTCACCAACGATCCAAGCATATACTTAGGTGATTTCATCTCATTCGAGAGATCATTGAGAGAGGTGATGTACATATATATAAAGTACCGATAGAAGAAAATGTTCAAGACCCACTGATCAAGGCTTTGTCGCAGTAGAAGCACGATAGTCACACTAGTTCTATGGGTATTAGATACATGAGTGATTGGCTTTAGCGCAAGTGGGAGATTTTTGGAGTGTATGCCCTAGTGGCCAATTATGTAATGATTGTTACACTATATCTATGTTATGTTTTGGTTAAATGATAATTTCTTTTATTATGTTTTATTTACTGCGTTATATAAATGTTAACATAATAAATGTCCTTAGAAGAATGATATTAATTATATGGATTCAAGTATGTGACTTGAATATGAGATCACATAAGTATGTTTTATATATCATTATTCTTAAATGTCCCTAGTCGAGTATTATTGTTAGTGGGACAACAATAATACATTGAGACTAGTATGTGGATTGAGTGATGGCCACATCTCATTGGTCATAAATATATACGAGATATATTAAGTTGATGCATAGGTACATGTTAGAGAACAGTGTACTGGATAGACCCACCATGAGAATTTTACATAGAGCATTACGCTATGTGTCATAAGTAATTCTCATAGTGACAATGATGTAATGGTCTTTCGACCTGAAGTCATGACATTTCTACATAAGGAGTTATGTGTTTTGACATTACCAAAAGTCACCTTTAACTGGGTGGACAATAAAGGTGATTGTTGAATGCATCATGAGTTATGTGAGAAATGGGAATGATGTAGATGTAATTTAACCCTCCTATAAATTAGGGGTGATATCTATAGGCCTCTTGATTGAGTGAGACTATGAAATGGATGGCCATACTCAAATAGAGATTTGTTTCGTATAGTCCACTCATTGATTAAGAAAACTTAGATTAAATTGCGAAGAAGATGACACATCCATGCCTTGAATTTAATCTTAGATATCAAGGTTAAGAGGATTAAATTACATTGAAGCATTGGTCACGAAAAGGTTGCATCGAATCAACGACACTATTATTATTTGGGTAACAGTGATGTATTACTAGATGTCACTCACTGTTTATAATTTTATAATATGATTTAAAATTATTGGCAATGTAATAATAACCTACAAGGTCGCACAATAAGAACATTCATCAAGGAGGTATAATTTAAATGTAAGTGATTTTAATATATTAATATGATTGATTTTATTTAAATCATGGCTTTAAATTGTATGTATATAATTTGTATAAATATATTACAGTCCCTTGGAAGAAAATCCGAATATATATTTATTTGACATATATATTAATTAAGTGAGAATTGATTAAAATATATAATAAATATAAAATTCGGATTTTATTCTCCTAATCAGATTAGGGTTTGGAATTACTCTGTACACAGCTATATATAGGATATATTAACTATTCTCTCAGATATACGTTTTCTAAAAAACCCTAGCCGCTTATAAGAGAGAGACTAGAGTTAAGAAAGAAAGAGAGAGAAGCAGATCTAGCAACTAGTACTACAGTTCTCCTTGCTTCGGATTGTGATACAATTCGTGGGGTGTTCGTTTGGATACCGTAGAGGCGTCGTCCAGTTAGATTGTGTTAAAGATTCAGAGACGTTCAACATCCTCATCAAAGTTTCGGATTCTGCAGGTTTAATCGGTAAAATCATAAACCATCTATATTAAATTGTTTCACATGGATCTTCGGGTTAGGGTTTCGTTTTTGTTTTAAATCATTTTTTTTTCCGTTACCTTTTATCTATCGAAACCCTACACTCCAACCCCTCCTTTGCAGAGCAGTAGGAGCGCACCTCGTCTTAGGCAATCTTCAGCTGGCGCTCCTTCTCTACAAGGTCTCCTTCCCTACAAGGTCTCCTTCCAGCTTATCAAGCTTCTCCCACTGCCTTTTAGAATGGGTGGTAAGCTCAGCAACGTATACATAATGTTGTTATACAAAGGAAAGGGTTAAGAAGTTACCGACAATAAAACTAATGAAAAGTTGAAATCAAAAGGTAAAGCACATACTATAGCATATGCCTGAGCAAAGTTAGAGACGAGGGTTGGAAACGAAGCTTCCTTGGAGATCTTCTTGTCCACTGGGAGCACCAACCGCATGAGAAATTCCTAGGTAGGACTATGTTCCCCAAGGATTGTGTCACCCCTAGTGAGGGGCCACCTAGGTAGAAAGGGATCCTGGGGATTGCTAAAAATTGGGACCTCCTTCCTAAGTCCAGTAACAACTCCCTTCTATTTTTTGGGAAGGGGGGATGGCCAGAAGTTGGCTTAGAGGTATGAGAGGGGGTCCCTTCCATCTCCACATCAACATTTATTGGTTTGAAGGGAGGAATCGTACCCCCTGGTTAATCAGAATAAGGGGTAGACTCCTCGCCCCCGTACCTTTTGTGGGCAGATTTTCTAATCTTCACTTTCCTTGAAGAAACAGCCTTGGCTCGCTCCAAACATAAGAAAAACAGAAAGATTAATTAAGTGTTGATTGCATAGGAGAAAGACAAAAAAATCAACAAATGAAGATTAAGAATATACTTGGCCCTTTGGCAGGGTTGAGACCCCATCAAATGAGGTTCTTCTCCAACAGAAGATCATGTACATTATTTTTGCCAACCCCTTCCACTGCCAACTCCTTTGCCACCTCTTTCTCAGTGTCTGATACAACCTAAGTTAATTTATCTCTATACAAAATGTTCCATTTTGGAGGCAAAATATAGCTCCGATTCACTCCTTCCCAGTGGAGATAACAAAACTTAGTCTTCCAGTTGGGAACAAGCTCTTTCAGAGTAGAGGTATCATATAAGTGTAGAAATTAGGTTGCAATGTTAAAAATACACCTAACCAACATTGTTGGACCCGGTGTACCTCAGTTGGAACATATATCTAAACATCCACACTGATGGAGTCTTATTCTTCTTAACAAACCTAAGCAGGAAAATGTATATTACTTGTCAAGCTTTAGGTGTCACTTGGCTCAAAAGGATGGGGTAGCTCCTATGTAGGCAAGTAATCAACACATGGATAGGAAATCTAAGCTCTGCATCCATATAGTCTTAAAAATGCACAAGTCTGTGCCAACATTGCAAGCCCTATTGGCCTCGATAGCTAAACTACGAGAATAAGGGGGAAATATATAGTGGTGAAGAGCATATCTATGAAGTTTGTGTTTGGATTTCGCATATAGTAATGCAACGAAAAAATAAATTAAAACTAGTTGAAACCCCAAAAGGATCCATGCGAAATAGGGAATGCAAATTTGTTAGAAGGGTTACTAGTTCAAACTGGAGATTCTGAACTGCGGTGGAGTCAGTAATGAACCACAAGCACGGTCCAATAGAATTGGGCCTCTATGGAATCCATGTGACTGTACTATCAAAACAAGGAGGTAGACGACTTTCCATTACTGGTACTAGCCAAAAGGAAGACAAAGAACAGTCTTACACGATCTCTTTCTCTCTTACTATGGCCTCTCTTGCTAAGCAGCTAGTGTTTTGTGTTTATTTTCTACTCTACTGTTAACCACTTCAGTGTTAACTGTCGTCGAAAATAAGACACGATATATCATATATATATATAGATATAGATATGTTGTCAACTGCCTTAGCTAACCGTCTTAATAAAGAAAGCATGATATATTATATATATATATATATTTAAAGATAGAGATTTAGCTGAACCATTTTAATATAATTGACCAAGTCAACTACTTAGTTAATTTATATTATATTCATTAATTCTTAATTATGAATTTAAATAAGCCAATCATATTCACTTATTTAAAATCTAATATCCAAATTAATTCTACTTTTAATTACGTTTTTAGTGTGCGACCCTATAGGTTATTTTGACATTGACAATAATTTTAAAAGCATATTATAAAATTATAAATAGTGAGCAGCATCTAATACATATCCTCAAGGAGATTTCCATTCAGGAAAGTTGTTTCGACATCCATCTGCCAAATTTCGTAACCATAAAAGGCTGCAATAGCAAGTAAGATCCTGATGGATTTGGATATCACTATTGGAGAATAAGTTTCATCTTAGTCAATATCATGTATTTGTTTGAAACATTTATGTGGCGCCCCCGGAAAATTCCCCGAGCCAAGCCTCGGGCACTATCAGCAATGTGGGTGACAGTCCCCGAGATCCCCAGGCTGGAACCCCGGGTTGCACCAGAAAACTACAACACAACATCACTTAACGGCAATAACAAACAACACAGCCAAGCATTAACAACACTCATGCGAGAAATACATTCTCAAATACATCATTATAAATCTTAAGGTCCACATCATCTTACAAAACCTCAAAGCTTGAAAATAAACAAGCTGCAATGGAAACAAAACTTTAGATGGCTTATACGGCCTTACAACTTAAACATTCTTATGTCATTCTCTCTTTCCCTTTATTAGGCGACTCAGCCTTCATGACATAACATGTAAAACATTCCATAACATTCCACAAGAGCGTTTACGCTCAGCAAGTATATATTCATAAGTAAGATAAACCGATAATTCAAAAGCTTTTATACTCTTCGAGGTTGGGTGAAGCAATGCCAACACCTCATGATAATCAATAAACATATATCATCTACGGTGCTCGAGTGATATCAAGGGTTAACCCTCTTTCAATAAATCATGATTCGCCCTCTCTTCATCAGATAATGCATCACCTGACTAGACTGATCATTATCTAACTTCCTTTAAAAATCAAATTTCATCCCAGCTAGTCAGCCTGGTCGTTTGATTCATCATTTGACATACGTAGTCACTTGCAGAAAGCATATGGTTTGAAAAAAGTCTGATTACCGATGCCTTGCCTGGGTCTATCATTCTCTATCACCATTGGCCAGAATACCAGGCGAAAGCATTCAACAGCCCCTTTAACTTCACATATGGAGTATATCTTCTTGAAAACATTTTCTCATTTTAAATTGGCATCCTCTACAATTAAAAATAATGACTACCAAACACATTGGCATGCTCAACAATTAAAAGTAGACAGCCGATGATTTTTCTATATACCCATAGGGAAGCTGCTCAGGTATGCATATAAGTTCACGACTGCAACACCCTTGCATCATCATCATTGTCTTTTGGTGTGCTAGAGTCTTTAAACAGCTAGCAATCACCCAATAACATATATTTCAATTAATAACATCTTTTCACGTACATCAGATCAATGATCTTACGTTACTTAATCATGAATAAAATCATCATCATGCGTAAGCTTTAACATTATTCATTTACGTAAATCGAAATAGTGATTCTACGTAATCAGTAAGAAAGAAAGTGGAATGAGTATATACTTACCTTGGTCCTTAGCTAAAATCACTATACTGGTTGCAAAAGGGTTCTGTAAAACATCATTGTTGGTATAACATGAGAAATCCAAACTTAAAAGATGACCATTCAGATTAGAAAGTGGTTATTAGGGCATGAGGTTGCCCGTCGGGGAAAATTCACTTGTCAGAGACTAACAAATATCTCATTAGAGACTGCTGACGTCATCTTAACCCATCGGAGACTAAGGATGACGTCATCAGAGACCATTTAACCCATAAGAGACTGATGACGTCATCTTAACTCATCGGAGACTAAGGCTGACATCATCATCAGAGACTAATTAACTTATAAGAGACTGATGATGTCATCTTAACTCATCGGAGACTAAGGCTGACGTCATCATCAGAAACTAAGGTTACCTTGTCAGAGACTAGCATTAACTCATCCGGGACTGATGACGTCATCTTAACTCATCGGAGACTAAGGATGACGTCATCATCAGAGACTAACATTTACTCATTGGAGACTAACATTAACTCATCAGAGACTAATGTTATCTCGTCAGAGACTAATATTTACTCATCGGAGACTAACATTAACTCATCAGAGATTAATGTTATCTCATCAGAGACTAATATTAGAGCTTGTCTCTGTTTCGATGGAAGATCTTACAACAACGAACTTAACCTAGGATACCTCATGAACATGAATATGCAACAGAACGTAGCCTTTCTTTTAAAGGTTTATTCTTCCTTGAAAATCTAGTATGCACGGCAAATATTTTCATAAAAAACGAAAAGTAGAGGAGAATATAAGATTCTTACCTCTTGGGTTGACAAAAGAAATCAAAGCCTGTTTGAAAGTAATCGCCCAGAAGAGAGAACTTGGAATTATATGGAGATGGTAGGTTTAAAGAAGAACTTTGGAAGAGAAAATCTTTAGAAAAGAGACTGAAATGTTCCTCCGAATGAGGTATTTATAGTAGGCTGAGATTAAGCCTTGAAATAAAGTGATTGGTTAATCTGGATGGTAAAACGGCTGCTCATCATGATTTTTAGCAACTAAGCATGTAATATAGTAGGCATGGGTGTTTTTGCAAATGCACAATCAACCAAATCATATTTTCTTAATAAGTCTTTGATATACTTGGACTGACTGATAAAAATTCCATCAGTTGATTGTTTTATTTGTAATCCTAAGAAAAATGTTAATTCTCCCATCATGCTCATTTCATATCTAGACTACATTAGTTTTGAAAATTTTTCACAAAGCCTTTCATTTGTAGAACCAAATATAATATCATCTACATATATTTGCACAAGTATAATGTCAGAGCCTTGAATTCTATAAAATAAAGTTTTATCTATGATACCTCTAACAAATTTGTTTTCAAGTAAAAATTGAGATAGAGTATCATACCAAGCTCTTGGTGCTTGTTTTAAGCCATAAAGAGCTTTGTCTAACCTGTAGACATGATTTAGAAGTTTGGGGTCCACAAAACCTAGGGGTTGGCAAACATAGACTTCCTCTTCCAATTTTCCATGCAAGAAGGCACTTTTGACATCCATCTGGTACACCTTGAAGTTCTTGTTGGCTGCAAAAGCTAAGAAGATTCTAATTGCTTCAAGTCTTGCTACTGGGGCAAAAGTTTCATCATAGTCTATTCCTTCTTCTTGAGAATATCCTTTTGCAACCAGTCTTGCTTTATTCCTTGTAATTGTACCAGTTTCATCCAATTTATTTTTGAAGACCCACTTGACACCAATTATTGATCTATTCCTTGGTTTGAGTACCAGTCTCCAGACTTTGTTTCTTGTGAATTGGTTTAATTCCTCTTGCATGACTATTATCCAGTCAGGATCTTGAAGTGCTTCCTCAATTTTCTTTGGCTCAATCTTTGAGAGAAAACTAAGATATAAACATTCATTTTGAGTTGCACTTCTAGTCTTGACTCTATCCTCTATACTTCCAGTAATCAAATCTGGTGTGTGATCTCTCAACCATGGAATTGCACATGGCAGATTTGACCTTGAAGTTGAGGCTTCATTTTCTAGATTGATGTTGTCCAATCTAGCTTCATGATCAGAGAATGCTCCCCCTAAACCATTGACTTCTTCATTATTAGCTCCCCCTGAGCTGTTTATCTTTATAATCCTTGGTGTCAAGATAGTCTCTGATTGTGCATCAGTGACACTAGTCCCTGGTGAACCATTGGTCTCTGATGGATCACTAATGTTACCAGTTTCTTGTGTTTCATTTAATACTCTAGTCTCTGATAGAGTATTAGTCCTTGGTATTTCATGCACAATTGTTAACTCCCCCTCAATTATGTAGGGATCTTACTATCTTGGGATTTTTCAGTAGTCTCTGATGGATATTCCCATGCATCCAATTCATTCTGAAAACTGAGAGGTTCATGCAATCCTTGTCCAATCATTCCTGGAATTTTTTTGTCATCAAATACAACTTGTATTGATTCCACAATGACCTTTGTTTTTAGATTATATACTCTGTATGCCTTGCTTGACAGAGAATAACCTAAGAAGATTGCCTCATCAGACTTGTTGTCAAATTTTCTTCTTGTCCCTGATGAGTCTCTCAGTACAAATCACTTACAACCAAACACATGTAAAAACTTGAAAGTTGGTTTTCTCCCAGTCATCAATTCATACGGTGTTTTGTTGTATGCTTTGTTTATCAAGGATCTATTCTGTGTGCTTCTTGTAACATAGTCCTTGCTACTTCAATAAGGGTCCTATTTTTCCTCTCAACAACTCCATTTTGTTGAGGGGTTCTTGGAGCAGAGAATTGGTGAGTTATTCCTTTTTCAGTGCAGAATTCAATAACTTGGGTATTCTTGAATTCTGTTCCTCTGTCACTCCTTATTACCCTTACTATTTTTCCTGACTCAGTTTCTATCTTCTTGACATGATCAATTATCAACTGAGGAGCTTCATCTTTTGTATGGAGGTATTTTACCCAAGTATACCTCATGTGATCATACACAATAACCAAAGCATATCTATTTCTTAAGATAGACATCACATTCACTTGACCAAATAAATCCATGTGTAGTAACTGTAAAAGGTCATTGATTGATGTTGCCGTAGAGCCAGTCCAGTGTGAGTATGTCCAAGTCACGAGCTTCCCTTACAACTGTAGTTTTTGGATCCCAACTTGGTGGGAGAGATCTCATGAACTTGGTGTTGACATCCTCATTATCATAGGACTTTCCAAGTATCTTCAAGTCATTGAGCAAAGTATTGAACCTGGCATAGACTGACGTTATTGGTTCACCAGGCTTTGCTTGAAAGAACTCATATTATTGTGTCAACAATGACCTTTTGTTCTTTCGGACTTGGTCAGTTCCTTCACACAGGACTTTGATGGTGTCCTAGATTTGTTTAGATGTTGTTCAGTTGATAATGCTTGGAAACATATTTTTGTCAATACCATTGTAAAGTATGTTCATAACTTTAGCATCTTTTAACACTTGAAACTTGTCTTTGTTTGTATAGTCACTTTCAGGAGCAAGTTCAAAGTGTTCAGCAACAACAGATCCATCAACAGTTTTAGCAGGAACGTAGAAAAGGACCTTTTTCAATTCTTTCAATATAATCAGGATCTGTTTCTCTCAAGTACATGTACATCTTTTGCTTCCACATAGGATATTCTTCTCTCTTAAGAATAGGAATTCTAGTACCACCATCACGACTGCCTGCATAAGCCATTATGCTAGAGCTGCTTGCTTCATCGTTGGCCATCTCTTGGAACGTGTTAATTGTGTAAATTCAATTAAAGCCTCTGATACCAATTGTTTTCCTAGTGAGATAGCTGAGAACTTGTAGAAGGGGGGGGGGGGGGGGTTGAATACAAGTTCTTTGAATTCTTTTCGGTCACTTGTTCTTTAAGAAATTAACTCTTCTTGCGGAATATAAAGAACAAGAACTCAAATCAATTTATAAACAATTGCTTTTATTGATTTTAACAATTGAATACAAATTCTAACAATCACAATTATATGATCATCAGCTTCTTCTTTTCTGTATAATAAAGATACAAACTATGAATTCTATACAGCTTCAAATTCCAATTCTGTAAACCTAATTACAGCTTCTAAAACTAAATTACAATTAACTCAATTTCCTATTCTAAATCAATAATGATTCAGCTTCCTTATTCGAATCAAACACAATCTTTACTTTTTGATTAGGAACAGATTCTTGGCTTGTTTACTTACCAACTACGTCTTCGATAATATCTTGATCTATGTGGAAGACATTCCTTATTCAATTTGAACTCTATATCTCATCAGGAAATAATTCATGACTAGTCCCTGATGGTTTCAGCTTTAGTCCCTTATCGAGTCAACGTTTAGTCTCTGATCTTTTAGTCTCTGATCAGGTTGTGTAGTCTCCGACAGAGTTATTAGTCTCCGATGCTTTTAGGCTTAGTCTCTGATGATGTCGGCTTAGTCTCTGATGCACTAAACTTAGTCTCCAATGACGTCAGCTTAGTCTCTGATGTTTTATCTTTAATCCCCGATGACGTAAGCCGTAGTCTCCGATAGGCAAAATCCTTAGTCTCCCATAAGTCTTTTTGTAATCTCCGACGGATCAAATACACATTTTGACTTGTTGAAACTTTGATACAACTTTCCAGCAGTTACTTACAATTAAATAATAAATCTATCTCTTTACAAAGAATAAACAAATTACAACCAAAGAGATAACTACTGGCTACAAAACTTCAGTGTTACTAATTAACACTTTCTATACATTTGTACATCTAAGTAATCTAAAGACAATCATCATCAAATGTTATAAAACCTAACATTGCATCCAGCCAAGCATCCACATTCTCTTCTTCAATCTCAACATGTTCAGGTTCATGTGCATCTCGTGTCTTCAATGCTGATATTTGATCTTGTTGCTGTTGAAGTCCATATAAGATTTCAAAATCAGCATTGGACATTTTAGCAAGTAATTGTAGAGCTGCATCCCATGGCTGTGAGCTTCCCCCAATTTCCTCTGTTTGAGCGAGTGTTGTTGGAGCAGAGGAAACTTGAGCTTCAATTGAGGTGGAGGGCTCAACAGGTTTGAGAAAATCACCTACTAAGAATGTATTTTTCTATCTGTTATTTTGTTCAAGGATCTCATCCTTGCTCACACCCTCACCTTTTTCTTGGAGTTGGACATCTAGCTGCTCTATCTCTCATTTTTCCAATCTTTCTAAAGCTTGACTCTTAAGTGTTTGTATCAGCTCTCCTTTTTCTAGGTCAGGAGCCTGACTCTCACTAATTATTCTCTCTACCTCACTCATTTGGATAGTGACGCTCTATCCTACAGAGGGGGGGGGGGGGGGGGGGGGGAGAGAGAAGAAATAGTTGTAGTACCAAGAAGAGGGGGTTCCCTTTGTATGTCAATGGTTAGGGATCTCTCCAAGGAAAATGTTTGAGAACTAATTGCACTTGTACTTTGAACAAGTACTTCTTCTGTGTCAGTTTCTGGTGGGAAACAAGCATTATTCTCTAGTGGAGAGCTAGTCTCTGGTGGTTGACTAGTCTCTGATGGTTTAGCTTAATCCACCTGGACTGTTGGCTCTTCTTGGAAAAAATAAAGAAAATTTGAGCTATCAAGTTCTAAAGAATCAAGAATAAGAGAAGAGATAGGAGAATGTACAGATTGGAGTGTTGGTTTCTCCTCAAGAACAAAAATTTAAGGAGCATCAATTTGAATAGACTCTGTGCGTGCACTCCTTGTGTCACTCTGTCTTTTTGATCTTCTCTCTCTTTGGGCTTGCCCCTTTTTTATGTACCTATTGTTCCTGGTTGGGAACTTTCTTCAATGTTAGCATCCTTTTGGGAGGATGTTAACAGAGTATTGCTTTTCCTTTGAACCTCAATTGCCTTTTGAGAGGCAATTGATTGTTTTTGGCTTAAGGTTAACACTTTCTTCTTTCTCTGAGGAGCCACCTCAGTTTCCTTTACTCCCTCAGCCTCACTGTCACCCTCTTTTGTTTTTCTTTTAATGGGTAACTTTGTGGCTTTCTTTGCTTTTACAACCACAGTCTTTTGAGAGACTATAGAGGGGGCTGTAGATTGTTGTTGTGAAGATGTTGTGGGAGGATCAATATGGTTTCTTGTTTGTTGCTCAAGATCCTCAAAATAAGATGAAGTATAAAGGTTTGGAAACCTATCTATGAGAGTTGATCTCATATTAGGTGGGAAGGTAAGAGAAACCTTTACCTTTGTTGCCTTTCTCTTCACATCAGTGAATATGCGTTTACTCTGCAAAACTGTAGGCACAACTTGCATACTACTGATATTTAGGTTAGGAATCAGATGGTTTGCAATCATCATAAAAAACCTAGCATAACAGATTTTATTTTTATCACCAGTTTTCAATTTAGCCATTAAGTTATGCAGAATTAACAACCCTAAATTTATGTGCCTATCATACAACACACTAAATGCAATTTGTTGTGTGAGTGTGGTGATGGCATAATAACCACTGCATTTTGAAGTGAATGCTTTAGTGATAATATCAAAAATTAAAGACCACTCCTGCCTAAGATGGGGTCTAGTTATGGAACCTACTGATGCAATTTCTTCATCATAATGTAAGTTTTTAAACATATCTAGTAATTCCTCATCAGAGGCAGTTTGGTCATATGCATCATGAACAGGTAAATGCAATGCATTATTAACTACTGCATGATTAATAGAATAAATAATATTATCATATCATGCACATACGTTTAATCCACTAATGACACACAAGCAGCTTATTAACCAAATTAACATACATACACAATGATGTCATCAGAGATTTACTGATCTGAACACTTAACTCCTTCAAGCAATATCAACATAAATTGCTTGATCTTATAATCCAACATCCAAACAAACATAATCCTTTAATGGATCCAAAAATATTTAGACATTCAAAAACATCATATAATAACTATATACATATTAATAAGAAAAAAAAAATTTTAAAAAATGAGTGAATAAATTATTTATAGATAAACAAATTTTCCAGGTCGTCACATTCTCCCCTCCTTACAGTAAGTTTTGTCTTCGAAACTTTACTGGTGAAACAATTGAGGGTACTTTTGCATCATCATTTCTTCTAGTTCCCATGTTGCTTCTTCAACATTGTGATTTCACCAAAAAACTTTTACATATGCAATTTCTTTATTTCTCAAAACCTTTACTTGACGATCCAAAATTTGTATTGGCGTTTCTTCATAATGCAAATTTGGCTGTAACTCAATGGGCTGGTAGTCAATAATGCCAGAATGATTTCCTCTAAAAGGTTGTAGCATTGAGACATGAAATATGTCATGAACATCACCTAGACCTGGGGGTAATGCTAGCTGATAAGCCACTTCACCAACGCGACGGAGTACTTCGAAAGGTCCAATAAAATGAGGACTTAACTTTCCTTTCCGTCCAAAGTGCAATATGCCTTTCCAAGGTGAGATATTAAGCAACGCATAACCTCCTACCTCTAGTGTTTGATCCTTCCGGTGTTTGTTTGCATATTACTTTTGTCGATCTTGAGCTGCCTTTATTTTAGCTCAGATCGTTCGGATTGCATTCTTGGTTTGTTAGACTATTTCAGGTCCTTCTAACTTCCTTTCTCCCACTTCATTCCAATACAATGGTGTTCTACACTTTCTTCCATACAAAGCTTCAAATAGAGCCATTTCGATGCTTGCATGATAACTATTATGATAAGCAAACTCGATGAGTGGTATATATTCATTCCACTTTCTTTCTTACTGATTACGTAAAATCATTAATTCGATTTACGTAAATGAATGATGTTAATGCCTATGCATGATGATGAATTCTTTTATGATTAAGTAACGTACGATCATTGAATCCGATGTACGTGAAAAGATGTTGATAATTGAACTATGTGTTATTGGGTGTTTGCTAGATGTTTAAATTTCCTAGCACACCAAATGATGATGTTTGGGTGTTGCAAGTCATGAACTTGTATGCACACCCAAGTAACTTCTGTATGGATATATAGTTTCGCTTTTGATGATCACTGTCTTTTAATAGTTGAGCACGCCAATATGTGTTGTTGGCAGTCGCTGCTTTTAATTGTTCAGCACGTCAGGGCTATTCAAAAATGAGAAAAATGTTTACAAGAAGATATATCCATATGGAAAGTTAAGGGGCTGTTGAATGCTTTCGCCCGATATTCTGGCCAATGATGTTAAAGAATGATAGACCGAGGCAAGGCTTCGGTAATGAGACTTTTCGCAGACCATATGTTTTCTGCAAGTGACTACGTATGTCAAATGATGAATCAAACGACCAGGCTGACTAGCTAGGATGAAATTTGATTTTGTAAGGTAGTCAGATAATGATCAGTCTGGTCAGGTGATGCATTATCTGATGAGTAAAGGACGAATCATGATTTATTGAAAGAGGGATAACCCATTGATATCACTCGGGCACCTTAGATGATATATGTTTATTGGTTATCATGAGGTATTGGCATTGCTTCGCCCAACCTCGAAGAATTTTAAAGTTTTTGAATTATCTGTTCTTTTTGCTTATGATTATATACTTGTTGAGCATAAATGCTCATGTGTAATGCTATGAATGTTTTTCAGGTTATGTTGTGAAGGCTGAGTCGCCTAAGAGAGGAGAGGAGAGAATGGCATAAGAATGTTTAAGTTGTAAGGCCTTATGAGCCATCTAAAGTTTTGTTTCCGCTGCAACTTGTTTCTTTTTAAGCTTTGAGGTTTTGTAAGATGATGTGGACCTTAATATTTTGTAATGATGTTATGAGAATGTGTTTCTCACAGGAATGTTGTTAATGCTTGGTTGTGTTATTATTGTGATGTTGTGTAGTAGTTTTCTGGTGCAGCCCGGGGTTCCAACCTGGGGATCTCGGGGATTGTCACCCAAATCACTGACAGTGTCTGAGGCCCGGCCTTATTGCCTTATTGGTAAACATGATTAAGGAAGCCTCCCAAAATAACAATAACCAAGTGCTTTCGCCCCAACCTAGAAGGGTGACATTTAAGGATTTTACCAATAGTTGTCCACCTACTTTTAATGGTGATGGAGGTCCCACTACCGCTCAGATTTGGATTAAGGAGATAGAAAAAAGCTTTTCGTATTGCCGAAGTAACTGATGATTCTATGACGGAATATGCTACGTATTTATTGAAAGAGAAAGCTAGTTATTGGTGGGAAAATACTGAACGTTTAGAAATGACTAGGAAATTGGCAGTTAGGAATGAACAAGCAGATCCTGAAGTTGAACAAATTGTCACCTGGTCCCAGTTTAAAGAATTTTTCTATAGCCAGTATTTTCCAACCAGTGCTGCAGATGAGCTGGAAAAACAATTCTTAGAATTAAGACAAGGAAGTATGATTGTGGAAGAGTACGAGAAGAAGTTTAATGAATTACAGAGATTTGCCCCACATTTGGTAGATACTGAGAGAAGAAAGACGAGAAGGTTTGAGCATGGTTTGAATCCATGGTTGCAGGATAAGATTGCTATTTTGTGTCTGAACAACTATGTTGAAGTGGTTCAAAGGTCAAAGGTAGCAGAGAAAAGTGGCAAGCTACTCCTGGAATTTAACTGGGAGAAACGCAAAGAAGGACAGAGGAAAGGAAGTTATTTTAGTAACAATCTTAATCAAAGAATGGGAGGACAAGGAAAACCACAAACTAGTTCGGTCGTGATGAAACAAGGGGAAGGAAGTAGGTATAATGATAATAATAAGAAAAGAAATTTCAGTGTGGATTTAAGTGAGAATAAAAGGAGGATCGTTATTTGTGGCAAATGTGGAAGGAATCATGAAACTTCCCAGTGTTTAATAGGAACCGATTTGTGTTTCAAATGCCATCGATCTGGGCATACTGTCAGTAATTGCCCAAACCAAGCACCGATTGCTTCCCAACCGAGATTTCCTCCGCAACAATATCAACCACAAAATGCTAGTCGTATAGTTGGAACTACAAGGAGATGTTTTAGTTGTGGTCAAGAAGGCCATATCTCCACTTCTTGTCCTCAGAAAAAGAGTCAGGGTAAACCCCCATTAGTAAGACCTAGCATGACAGTCAATCGACCTCAAGCTAGAACTTACAATATGACTGCGCAAGACGCATTATTGTCTGATAATGTGGTTTCAGGTATGGTTTTGGTTAATTCAATTGAAGTATATGCTTTATTTGATTCTGGCGCGACTAGATCCTTCATATCTGAATGTTTTCTTAAGAATAGAAATTTTACTCCTGAATGTTTAAAAACACCTCTAGAAGTCATAATAGCTAATCAAAAGGTGTACATTCCCAAGAGTATACTACCTGATTGTAGTATAAGAATAGGAAAGCATGACTTCCCTGCAAATCTAATACCTTTTCCATTGGGAGAGTTTGATCTAATACTAGGCATGGATTGGCTACATAAATACCAAGCTAGTATAGATTGTAGGAAAAAGAAGGTTTCCTTAAGAACAACCTCAAATAACAAGGTGTTATTCCATGGATGTAAGTCTACCGAACCCTCTCATCTTTTTACAGTATTACGAGCTAATAAAATGTTACGCAAGGGATGCGAAGCATTTTTAGCTCATGTTTATGACAAGAGGATAGAAGGATTAAAGATTTCAGATATCCCTGTAGTAAAAGAATTTGGAGATGTATTTCCTGAGGAATTACCAAGTATACCCCCAGATAGACAAGTTGAATTTAGAATTGAGTTAGTACCAGGAACTGCTCCAATTTCCAAAGCCCCTTATAGGATGGCCCATTCGGAATTAAAAGAGCTTATGACACAGCTACAAGAGTTGCTAGACCAAAGATTTATTAGACCAAGTGTTTCACCTTGGGGAGCACCTGTTTTATTTGTAAAGAAGAAAGATGGATCGTTGAGGTTATGCATTGATTACCGAGAATTGAACAAGGTGACGGTGAAGAACCGGTATCCTTTACCTAGGATTGATGACTTGTTCGATCAACTCATGGGAGTGAAGTACTTCTCGAAAATTGACTTGAGATCAGGATATCATCAATTAAAGATTAAGACTGAAGATGTCCCTAAATCAGCTTTTAGAACCCGTTATGGTCATTATGAATTTGTGGTAATGCCTTTTGGACTCACCAATGCCCCAGCTGTTTTCATGGATTTGATGAACCGAGTTTTTAAACCATATTTGTATAAGTTCATCATTGCGTTCATGGATGACATTCTCATATATTCTAAGACGAGAAAAGAACATGATGAACATTTAAGAATAACACTGGAGACATTGAGACGAGAGAAACTTTATGCCAAATTTTCAAAGTGTGAATTTTGGTTAAGAGAGGTGAAATTTTTTGGACATGTGATCAATGAATCTGGAATTTCGGCTGACCCCATCAAAGTTGAAGTCATCATAAATTGGCCACAACCAAAGACACCTACTGAAGTGCGAAGTTTTCTGGGATTAGCGGGATATTATGGTCGATTCGTTCAAGATTTTTCTAAGATAGTAGTTCCATTAACGAATCTGACAAGGAAGACAGAAAAGTATGTTTGGACCCCAACTTGTGAGAAGAGTTTTCAAGAATTAAAGAAAAGGTTAACCACCGCCCATGTACCAAGTTTACCTGATAACAAAGGAGATTTTGTGATCTACAGTGATGCCTCGATGAATGGATTAGGAGTTGTGCTAATGCAGCATGGAAAAGTTATTGCCTATGCATCTCAGCAACTTAAGGATTGCAAAAAACAATACCCAACACATGACTAGAATTGGCCGCGATCATTTTCGCATTGAAGATTTGGAGGCATTATTTGTATGGAAAGAAGTGTGAGATTTACACAGACCATAAGAGCTTAAAGTACATATTCACTCAAAAGGAATTGAACATAAGGCAAAGACGGTGGTTGGAGCTAATTAAAGACTATGATTATTCGATCAACTATCATCCTGGCAAAGCAAATGTTGTGGCTGATGCTTTAAGTAGATGTGAAAGGTTAAATGTGATAACAATTCAAGAAGAGGTAAGGATGGATTTTGAAAAGTTACAATTAAATGTTATCACAACTCAACAAAAGAAAGAGTTAGAGCAAGAGGTTGGTGTAAAACCAAACTTACTGACTATTATCAAGGAAACTCAAGAAGAGTATGTGGAAGATAGGGAAAAGTTGTTAAGGAGAGAAAATGGAAAATGTCAGATCCACGATGATGGATTGATGAGATTTGAGAATAGAATCTAGATTCCGACAAAATTGGAATTAAAAATAAATCTACTACAGGAAGCCCATAACTCTAAGTTTTCGATACATCCAGGTGGAACCAAGATGTATCAGGATTTGAAACAAAATTTTTGGTGGCCTAACATGAAAAAGGAAATAGCTGAATGGGTAAATACATGTCTTACCTGTCAACAAGTTAAAGCAGAAAACCAAAAGCCTAGTGGTTTGTTGCAATCTTTGGATATCCCAGAATGGAAGTGGGAATGTATCACAATGGATTTTGTGTTTGGATTTCCAGTAACTCAAAAAGGGTTAAACACAATTTGGGTAGTAGTGGATAGATTGACTAAATCTGCGCATTTCCTACCTATTAAGGATACCTATAAGATGGACCAATTGGTCAAATTGTATATGAAGGAAATCCTTAGCCGTCATGGAGTGCCAATTTCAATTGTATTTGATCGTGATCCTCGTTTCACGTCTAGGTTCTAGCGAAGTTTTCAAGAATATTTAGGAACAAGATTAGACATGAGTACTGCATTCCACCCGCAAACTGACGGGCAATCTGAAAGAACAATCCAAACCTTAGAAGATATGCTGAGAGCATGTTCTTTGGATTTTGGAGGATGATGGGATGAACATCTACCACTCGTCGAGTTTGCTTATAATAATAATTATTAGGCCAGCATAGGAATGGCTCCATTTGAAGCTTTGTATGGAAGAAAGTGCAGAACACCATTATATTGGAATGAAGTTGGAGAAAGGAAGTTAGAAGGACCTGAAATAGTTCAACAAACTGAGAATGCAATCCGGACAATCCGAGCTAAAATAAGAGCAGCTCAAGATCATCAAAAGCAATACGCAAACCAACACCGAAAAGATCAAGCACTAGAAGTAGGAGGTTATGCGTTGCTTAAGATCTCACCTTAGAAAGGCATATTGCGCTTCAGACAAAAAGGGAAATTAAGTCCTCTCTTTATTGGACCTTTTGAGGTACTTCATCGTATTGGTGAAGTGGCTTATCAACTAGCGCTACCTCCAACTCTAGGTCATGTTCATGATGTTTTCCATGTCTCGATGTTACGACCTTATAGAGGAAATCATTCTGGCATTATTGACTACCAACCCATTGAGTTACAACCAAATTTGCATTATGAAGAAACGCCAATACAAATTTTGGATCATCAAGTAAAGGTTTTGAGAAATAAAGAAATTGCATCTGTAAAAGTTTTATGGCGAAATCACAATGTTAAAGAAGCAACATGGGAACTAGAAGAAATGATGATGCAAAAGTAACCTCAACTATTTCACCAGTAAAGTTTCGAGGACGAAACTTATTGTAAGGAGGGGAGAATGTAATGACCCGAAAAATTTGTTTATCTATAAATAATTTATTTATTCATATTATTTTTCTTTATATAGATATTAACGTGTATAGTTAATATATGATGTTTTTGAATGTCTAATTATTTTTGGATCCATTGAACGATTATGTTTGTTGGATATTGGATTATAAGATCAAGCAATTTATGTTGAAATTGCTTGAAGGAGCTTACTTTTCTGGTTTAGTAAGTTCCCTGAGGAATGTAATAATTTACATAAGGGAATGACATCATGAGTACGTATGTAAATTTGATTAGTAAGCTGCTTTAGTAGCTGGCTTATTTGCATGAAGGACAACAGGCTTATTACGTTGCTTAGCTGCTAAGAATCATGATGAGCAGCCGTTTTACCGTCCAGATTAACCAATCATTTTATTTCAAGGCTTAATCTCAGCCTACTATAAATACCTCATTCAGAGGAACATTTCAGTCTCTTTTCTAAAGATTTCCTTTTCCAAAGTTCTTCTTTAAACCTACCATCTCTGTTTAATTTCAAGTTCTTTCTTTTGGAGTATCACTTTCAAACAGGCTTTGATCTCTTTCGTCAACCCAGGAGGTAAGAATCTCAAGTTCTCCTTTGTTTGTTTCTTTTTGTATGTCGTCCGAGTGTATTAGCCGTGCATACTAGGTTTTCAAGGAGGAATAAAGCTTTGAAAGAAAGGCTGCGTTCTCCTGCATATTCATGTTCATGAGGTATCCTAGGTTGAGTTTGTTATTGTAAGGTCTTCCATGAAAACGGAGACAAGTTCTATTATTAGTCTCTGACGAAATAACATCAGTCTCTGATTAGTAAATGTTAGTCTCTGATGAGATGCTGTTAGTCTCTGATGACGTCATCTTTAGTCTCCGACAGGCTAAGTTTAGTCCCCGATGATGTCATCTGTAGTCTCTGATGAAAGAATTATTAGTCTTTGATGATGACGTCACCCTTAGTCTCTGATGGGGTTAAGATGACGTCATCAGTCCCTGATGATGTCTTCCTTAGTCTCCGACAGGCTAAGTTTAGTCCCTGATGACGTCATCCATAGTCTCTGATGAGATATATGTTAGTCTCTGATGATGATGTCAGCCTTAGTCTCTGATGAGTTAAGATGACGTTATCAATCTCTTACGAGTTAATTAGTCTCTGATGATGACGTTAGCCTTAGTCTTCGATGAGTTAAGATGACGTCATCAGTCTCTTACGGGTTTAATAGTCTCCGAGTACGTCATCCTTAGTCTTCGATGAGTAAAGATGATGTCAATAGTCTCTGATGAGTTAAATAGTCTCTGACGAGTGAAATTTTCCCCGATAGGCAACCTCATGCCCTGATAACCATTTTCTAATATGAATAGCCATCTTTTTTTTTTTGTTAAATTGGGAATAAAATAGAAAGAAAAGAAAGATACAGAAATAACGAGGGGAATACCCCCCGGCCTACTAGCACAGGTCGCTAGCTAGGGAGACAAACCAACACAGGGAAACCAGCAAGCAAAACAAACCAAGCAGAAGGACAAGAAGAAAAAAAACACCTAACAAGAATACAACACAATATCCAGCAGGACATCAATCACGTAAGATCATCAAACACGTAAGAGTGAGTATATACTACAGCAAGGGAAAAAAACGGACATCAATGCCACAAAAAAGCATCAGTAGAACAAAAACTTCTTCACTGTAGAAACAGAAACAGTCATGCAGCATTGCAGCAAGAGAGAAGTCACTAAGATTAGCATAGAAGACACTATACTTGGAGGGAAGCAGCAACAGAAAAAATCATGTTGAATCTAGCTAAGGACCAAGGCAAGTATATATTCATTCCACTTTCTTTCTTACTGATTACGTAAGATCATTAATTCAATTTATGTAAATAAATGATGTTAATGCCTATGCATGATGATGAATTCTTTTATGATTAAGTAACGTACGATCATTGAATCCGATGTACGTGAAAAGATGTTGATAATTGAACTATGTGTTATTGGGTGTTTGCTAGCTGTTTAAATTTCCTAGCACACCAAATGATGATGTTTGGGTGTTGCAAGTGATGAACTTGTATGCACACCCAAGTAACTTCTGTATGGATATATAGTTCCGCTTTTGATGATCACTGTCTTTTAATAGTTGAGCACGCCAATATGTGTTGTTGGCAGTCGCTGCTTTTAATTGTTCAGCACGTCAGGGCTATTCAAAAATGAGAAAAATGTTTACAAGAAGATATATCCATATGGAAAGTTAAGGGGCTGTTGAATGCTTTCGCCCGGTATTCAGGCCAATGATGATAAAGAATGATAGACCGAGGCAAGGCTTCGGTAATGAGACTTTTCGCAGACCATATGCTTTCTGCAAGTGACTACGTATGTCAAATGATGAATCAAACGACCAGGCTGACCAGCTGGGATGAAATTTGATTTTGTAAGGTAGTCAGATAATGATCAGTCTGGTCAGGTGATGCATTATCTGATGAGTAAAGGGCGAATCATGATTTATTGAAAGTGGGATAACCCATTGATATCACTTGGGCACCCTAGATGATATATGTTTATTGGTTATCATGAGGTGTTGGCATTGCTTCGCCCAACCTCGAAGAATATTAAAGCTTTTGAATTATCTATTCTTCTTGCTTATGATTGCTGAGCATAAATGCTCCTGTGGAATGCTATGAATGTTTTTCAGGTTATGTTGTGAAGGCTGAGTCGCCTAAGAGAGGAGAGGAGAGAATGGCATAAGAATGTTTAAGTTGTAAGGCCTTATGAGCCATCTAAAGTTTTGTTTCCGCTGCAACTTGTTTATTTTTAAGCTTTGAGGTTTAAGATGATGTGGACCTTAAGATTTTGTAATGATGTTTTGAGAATGTGTTTCTCATAGGAATGTTGTTAATGCTTGGCTGTGTTGTTGTTGTGATGTTGTGTGGTAGTTTTCTGGTGCAGCCCGGGGTTCCAGCCTGGGGATCTCGGTTACTGTCTCCCAAATTAGTGACAGTGTCTGGGGCCCGGCTCAGGGGATTTTCGGGGGTGCCACAATACATCCATCAGGGGATACTGTCATGGGATGTAATCGGTGGATAACTTGACTGCCAAGGGATATGATCTGGGAATAGCTTGACAGTTAGGGAATACCATCAGGGCATATCATCAGTAGTCGAGTCTGTTAGGGGATATCATCAGGGGATAACCTGAACACCGCATCAACGGATAACATCAGTGGATAGCATTGGGTCTTAACATCAGGGGATTAAGAAGCACTCATCTAATTCTACATCAGGGATTAACATCACTAGATAGTGAAGCACTGATCAAGTTTAAATCATCACTTGTAATCAGGGGATTCAAAAGCACTGATCAAGTCAACATCAGGGATTGTCATCAGGGGATAGTTAAGACGTAATCCAAATATCATCAGGGATTAAGAGATATGCACTGATACTTGACAAAGAAGAAAGTGGTATAACTGAAAATATAGTCCTTTAAATTTGGTGGTCCAATGACAACCTTTACACCAGAAATGCATGGAGAACAGGGACTGAAATATGTATTTCGGAAATAACAACGATAGGACATACTACATGTGACGACCTGGAAATTTGTTTGTCTATAGTTAATTTTTTTTTATATTTTTGTATTAGGAATTAATTTCCTATTTACTTGTATAGTTAATATTATGATTTTGAATGTTTGGATATTATTTTTGGAACCATCTAAGGGTTATGATTTTTGGCTGTCTGAGATGGGGAAAGCAATTTATGTATTAGTGGTGTTCGTAAATTACTTAAAGGAATACAAGTGTGAAGATTAGCAAGTTTCATTCAGAATAGCTTGAATGGCTTACGTAAGAGTAACTACCTCATATTTACGTATGTTGATTTCGTTAGTAAGCTGCTTGTGTGTCATTAGTTGATGAAGTTTATAAGCATGTGTGACAGCAGCTGCTTATTATGTTGTTAGTTGTTAAAGAGTTATGATGAGCAGCCGTTTTACTGTCCAGACTAACCAATCATTTTATTTCAAGGCTTAATCTTAGCTTGCTATAAATACCTCATTCGGAGGTAAAATTTTAATCTCTTTTCTAAAAATTTCTCTTCTAAAGTCCTTCTCTAAATTTACCATCTTCATACAATTTCAAGTTCTTTCTTTCGGAAAATTACTTTTAAACAAGCTTTAATCCCTTCCATCAAGTCAAGAGGTAAGAATCTTATGTTCTCCTTTGTTTATCGTTCTTGCATAGCATCCAAGAGTATTAGCTGTATGTGCTAAGTCTTTAGGAAAGAATAAATCTTTTAAAGAGTATGTTGTTTTGTGTTTATGAAAAGAAGCTTATGCACCATGGGAAGTATGATTATGCATCCTAGGATTGAGTTTGTACATTCTAGGCATCATCTTTGTTCTTGAAAGATCTTTCATCGTAGCAAAGACAAGCCCTAATATTAGTCTCTAATGAGATAAAGTTAGTCTTCGACAGGCTAAATTTAGTCCTTGATGACGTCAACCTTAGTCTCCGACAGGCTAAGTTTAGTCTCTGATGATGTCAACCTTAGTCTCCGACAGGCTAAGTTTAGTCCCTGATGACATCAATCGTAGTCTCTGATGGGTAAACGTTAGTCTCTAATGATTAATGATGTTAGTCTCTGATGAGTTCAGCGATGACTAGGGGAGTTCGGCGCTGAACAAGTGATCACCCGACGAGTTTAGCGATGAACAAGATTATCCCCTAATTGGTAAGTTATCCCCTGACGACCATTTTCTGATGAGTAGGCCATCCCATGATGGATAAGTCATTCCCTGATGACTATTCCCTAACGGGTGAATTATCCCCTGATGGTCGGAAGCTATTCCCTGATGGCCAAGAGATCATCCCTATCGGATGATTAATCCTCTAATGGTTAATTCAGTCCCTAATGATCATCCCCTCTTCTGCGTACTCCCATATTTATCTTTCAAGATGTGAATTTTTTATATTATACCAACAATCATATTTGACAGAACTTCCCACGCACTGGTATTTTGAGATTAGAAACTAGCTAAGGACCAAGGCAAGTATATACTCATTCTACTACTTTTCATTGATTATGTAAAATCATTTATTCAATTTACGTAAATGATTGTTGTTACTTCTATTACTAGAAAATGTTTTTCATGAATAAGTAGCGTACGATTCATTGACCCGTTGTACGTGAAAAGATGTTGATGATTAAGCTATGTATTATTGGGTGGTTGCTAGATGTTTAAAATTCGCTAGTTCACCAAAAGATGATGTAAGGGGGTTGCAGGTTGTGATCTTATATGCGCACCCGAGCATGTCCCATATGGATATATATATAAAAGTTATTGGTTGTCACCGCTTTTAATTGGTTGAGCACACCAAAGTTTTTGGTAGTCGCTACTATTAATTGGCTGAGCAGGCCAAAGTTTTATAGTAAGAAAATGTTTTCAAGGTATATCCATATGGGTAGTAAAGGGGTTGTTGAGTGCTTTCACCTGACATTCTGGCCAATGATGATAGGGAATGAGAGGCCGAGGCATCGACAATCAATCCCTCACATACCAATGTTTTCTGCACTGATTACGTATGTCATATGATGAAGTTAAACGACCAGGCTGACCAGCTGGGATGAAATTTGATTGTAACGGAAGATAGATAGTGATCATTCTGGTCAGGTGATGCATTATTTGGTGAAGAGAGGGTGAATCAAGATTTATTTAATAGAGGGTTATCCCCTTGATATCACTTGGGAACCCTGAATGATACATGTTTATTGAATTATCAAGAGGTGTTGGCATTGCTTCGCTCAACCTCAATGAATATTAAAGCTTTTGAATTATCTGTTCGTCTTACTTATAAATATATACTTGCTAGAGTGTAAACGCTCATGCGGAATGTTATGAAATATTTTACAGGTTATGTTAAGAAGGCCGAGTCGCCTAATAAAAGAAAAGAGAAAATGGCATAGTGAGAGCTTCTTAATCTCTCTCCTATGGATGGCCTTTAGAGGGAAAGTGAAATGAGAGGTCATCATAGAAATGTTTAGATTGTAAGGCCAGATGGACCATCTAAAGTTTTGCTTTCGCTGCAGTCTATTTATTTGAATTTTGAGGTTTTGTAAGAGGTTGTAAACTTCTAAGATTTGAACATGATGTATCTGAGAATATATTTCTCGTTTTACTAATAATAATGCTTGGCTATGATGTATCTATCGCAATTATGTTGTTGTATTGTGGTTTTCTAGCGAAGCTCGGGATTCCAACTTAGGGACCTTGGGGGGCTATCACCAAAATTGTTGACAGTGCCCGAGGCCCAGCTCGGGGGATTTCCGGGGCCGCCACACTGCAGCTACGTTGAAAAAGAAGTATGACAAACACATGAGTTCTATCTCTATTTTCCTATATATGGAAAAGTTGTTACACACTACCACCAACAGCTGAGAGAGAGAAACACAGATCTAGAAAAACATAGAAATATCTCTGTCAACATTT